>OY740767.1:36684112-37017593 GCA_963513935.1 Aphrophora alni
TAACTGAGCAAAGAATTCATAAAAAATTCTGATGTAAGCTTCTGGATTGGCACAAGTCAAAACAAAATTAATAATATGTTTACCGGAAAAAGACACCATATAGATTTGCAAAGAATTTCTCATGCAGCTGATGAGGTTTTTCATGGACCAATACTTGGTGTTTGTATTTGAAATGCCCAAAACCATGATTCGTCAATCATGAAATACTAACATGTTTAACTCACCATCAGCAATTGATTGAGAAGTCTGTTTTTAAACAGTAATTATAAAGTTTCGATTTATCCAACTTTCAAACGTTACGTAGAAGTTACACGATATGGTTTTAATTTTAAATTTTATATCGTGCGGCACGATATGTACTACTTTGTTGTGATAACTTTTGTACTGATTTTTTCGAACACCTGTGTTGGATTTTTGAGGAAATTCTTTATTAAATATCTGCTACGGTCTCTGGAGTTCTAATAGTAGGTAGCTGAATCTGTTTAGTTTCAGTATGCTGTGTTTTAACAAAATCTTGAATGCTACTCTGTGGATTTCTATTATTAGAAAATTAACTCTAATATTTTCCGGAGTTTCCTTAATGGATCCCGTATAAATATAAGCTTCGACTATTGCAACTACGAAACTAAACGCACTGTAGCCTTCTGATGCATAACAATCTTATATTTCTTCCTATATTTCTGTTAGGAAGTACATAATTAATTTTAATACATTCGTCTGACACGCCCTAACATTTCTTAACATTTTCTAATGCGTTAAGGATAAACTAAATTTTTGAAAGTTGTTTTCGTACTCAACACATTAAGAATTCGTTCAATAATACGAACACAGCTTTTGAAAATGAAGTTTATTTAGACGTTAAGATAATGCTATGAGTGGCTGAAGAATGTATTCAAATTAATCTTAATAATGTTCAAGGAATTTCAATAGGAATGAATTATAAACAGAAACAACGGAGAAATACATAATAGTAGTACCTCTGTATTTATTATTATTACTTTGTTTTTAAGATTCATTATTACATCTTTCACAAGAGGGGACGAAAATAGGACAACGTTTTCAAATTTGGTAAAAGTGCATTTTTTTAAAACTTTTTTTTTAACGGAAAACGAATTGTTTTTCATGTATTTAAACTTAAATATCATGTGTAGGCTTAGTTGGTGGTGTTATATAAATTGTTTTGGAATAATTGATTGTAACATATGGTACTCAGAGGCCAAACATAGATTGGGGGACGAAATATGGCACCTTTCCCTTACATGGGTTCTATCGATTTTGAAATAATAGGAATTTAGAGATTTGGTGTTATGGGAGTAATTCAAATTTTGAATTTTAAAAATAAATTATAATAATTGTCTTAAAAATCGTCTTAGAATATGGAAACATATGCCTACAATCTGAATTTTATCAAAATCGGCCTTAACGTTCGACTTGGAGAGTTACATGCGACAGTTAGGCCCTAAATATTACGTTTTATTTTTGTCCAGGGCTTCATCAAAACCGATAGTAAATCGATATAGATTTATAATTCGTCACATAACTTTTTGTGAGAAGTAGATATTATAATCCTGAGCTTTGTTTGCAGAACAAAAAAAGAATTATTAGCAATTGATGAAGGACAAACCTTGGCCACAGGAAGTGTAGCTATTTGTGTATTAAGACTGACATCAGCATTACTTGTGTGGTATTAGTGTAGGAGTAATCACGTCTCTGTTGTCATGTCCAGATATAGATAGAATCATCTTCATCAAACAACCAGGAGACGTGTGAGGAGATTTAATAAATAGATCAATGATATTTTTAATACTGGGGGTACTTTAGGAATGAGAAAATTATATTTTTCAAATAGAACGTTAAAACAGGTTTTTTAAGTCGTAATGTACAGGGTATGGTGGAATACTATTGGTATCTCTTAAACAATTGAACCTATTAAAAACTTTAATTGGTGCACCTTCGTTACGTTTTCATAGAATTTGAAAACCCTTTCTCCAAACTTTCAAAATGGCGGCCATTTTCCAACAGAGCAGCTAACTTTAAAATCCCATACGGTATATCTGTTGAAAAAATGACTGCTGTAGTTATAGACTAAGCAAGTTTTTATCTGTTTTAAAAATGAATTATTTTAATTTTAATCATGCATTGATATTTACACTTCCTAGACTATGTCTAATTAAATTTTTGAATTGATACAACATAGGGAAGTTTGGAAAATCGCCTCCCAAAAATAGGCAACTTCAAATTTTCATAAGTTCAACTCCTATAACAAAAAAAAAAAAATCTTAAAATATAGCGTACAATCTGAAAACACCAAATAAGAGTTTCGATAAGGAATTTTAAAGTTAGCTGTCATATTGGAAATGGCGGCATTTTAAAAGTTTGTAAAACGTGTTTTTATATTGAATGAAAAAGTAACGAAGGTTCTAATCGTGTCCACTATGATCATTCTGTATATTTTTTGTAAAACGTAAATCTTTTATAAGACAAACAATCTAAATAAACTATGATAATGTAATATGATAGGTTGAATAGTATTCTGTTAAGAAATCTACCAATAAAATGGTATGGGCTACCTCTTTCAACAAATTGAGATTTGAAGTAATTTAAATAAACAGTTCAAAAACACCACACTAACTTTCCCACATATTCATTTACAAAACCAAAAAGAATATTCGTCGATATTCCCCCAAAATGTCTGTATACTAGTTTTAGCGAAGAGAACAAAATAATTTTAGTTTATTTATTGCCGAGTCCCTCCCCTCCCCAATTTCTTATGAGTGATCATTTGGTGTTAAAGAAAATATCAACTTTTGTGATTAATATATATATATATATATATTTAAATAGAACTTGAGCTTGCTTCGCTTTCTACAATAAACTCGTCTTGAACGTAAATCGTGTTTGATCGTATTCGAGTTTCTTATAACAGCACTCAACGTTCATTTTCGTTTTTTGACAGTTATTTTTGAACCATAATTTTCTTTTACTTGCGATTTGGTACACTAATCTGGAACACAGTATAACAAACACACTTCTCATAAAAAAAATACGCCTAAGTATCAGACGCGTTTCAACGACAAGGTTGATACTTAGACTCTTCAGTGATACACCAGCTACACCAACCAAACCACAACTCACAAATCTGATACTTAGGCGTATTTTTTTATGAGAATTGTGTTCTGTGTGTTTGTTATACTGTATAGTTTTTCTCATAAGTCAAGCTCAACATTTAATATAATTTGGAACGTTAATTTTCCCATTTAACTAAAATTTTAACAACATCGGTAGGGTGAATTTGAGAAATTATTTTTATAACAACTGCATGGTTGATTATTTATTATTATTTTTTAAAGAACTCCCGAACCCTCATTTTTGTGGAGATGACAACCAATACGTTTTGATTGGGTCTTTAGTGGCTTTATTATAGTCAAATTTCATCAAAATCGTTAACGACATCATAGTTTTAAGTTTTGGTTTTTGTCAAAAAAAATTATGGTCAAAATATACCTATATACCAAAATTTGATAAAAATCTATTGTCACTCATTTGGGCTATATATCACTGCACAGACGACAGACAAACATAATTTTCAAACATATTTTTCGATTTCAGAGGACATCAAAACTAATATATCCGTGAAATACTCATAATTGATTTTTTGACCTATCACGTAAGTTTCTATCTACTACGTATATTAGATAGTAAAAAAGGAAAATCCTTTGTAAATACATTCCTCGCTTTATTTTTGTTTTTATAAATTTATATTACGTTTAAGAAATTGCGTGACCTTGTGATGTTTTTCCTTTACAAAAAAACTGTCACGAGTTGTTGTTTCTAAAATTATACAGAATTAAGTTTTTCGATTGCTCAGTACACGTTTACGTACTCAATACGGGAAGTGCATCTGAGCTTCAACCAATAGATTGCATATCATTATGGTCAACCGGTTTTAATTTTCCCATATAGAGGTCACGCTTATGATTATGTTGGATTTCTCTGAGATGTCGAATGCAATCACTCCGCGAATTAAACATTCTTTTAACTTGATCTCATATTACTTGTGTCTAACACTTCGAAATGAAATCGTAAAATTTAATTCGTATTAACCTTATTCGTATTAACGGTGCGATTTCCATTGGTGGGAGTTTGATGTCCGTTTAATCTTGGCGTGAGGGTGGTTTGCAAGGAAACCTGATTTCCCGGTTTTATTTACTTGCGTTATTTTAGTATCATTGTTATCGGTAACCAATATGGACGTTATTACAGTTGTCTTACTACTGCAAGAAGAATGTATTTGTTAGTAGGTTTTATGAGAGAAGATCCGTATATGATGTTAAAAAAAAAAAAAAATACGACGAGGGTTACTTCAGATATTACAGTCGAGATATTTAATGGACAACGAGAAAAAGTTTCGTGAATATTTCAGAGTCAGTAGGCCTACAGAATTATTCTAACTATTCTTACGTACATTGATGAAGATATTTGTCAGGAGGCTTGCAGTCGTGTCATCACTCCCATTTCATCAATAGAAAAATTCTGTGCTACTCTGTAACTTAAGATAAGTCAAATTAGGTTCGTAAGAGTTATAGTGTAGTAAGGTAGTACTGTTTAGGATATCTTGTATAAAGAAGAACACAAACCACTGCTCTCAAAAGCAGATTTTTTAATCAACGTTGTTTATTGTTTGGTGAAAATATTAAAACAAAATTGTTAGTAAATTACTACTAGGAATAATATTGTAATAATAATAAAAATATAAAAATTAAATACGAAAGCTAGTTATTCTTTATTTAACTCTTTGACACACCAAAAGTTGTGTTTAACTCCAATTCTACGTTAGTGGGCAAATTTTAAACCGTAGAACTTAAATTACTGTTGATGCTGTCGGTAGGAGTTTGGAAAGGAGCAGAACTTGAACTAGAACAACTGCTGATGCTGTTAGTTGCGGTTTGCAGGGGATGTATTCTGATATTGGATGGATAATTACGAGTCTCAATAAACAATTGTGGAAGGTCAGACTTTGCTGGAGGGGAAAATTGTTGTAATATTCAAGTTCCCTTACAACTTGACAAACCTTCATTCTTGCTTCGGCAATTAAGTTGTGTGGTAAGTCTTAACAGTCTCCGCCATACTAGAAAAAAATCATATCCATAGGGTGTTCTTTTGTTGTAGTTTTGCATTTGCTCTGCTTGGCTGTCAACAAATTCTGCAAAATTTTGTTTCGCTCTTTACTTACAATTTTCTTTCATACATTTTGCTTCATCGTGTGATCGTTGTAACTTTTGTTGTTTAGACCATAAAAAATAACTGAATTATTTAGAACTAAATCTATGACTTCCTCGTCAAGTTCCAAAGTATACATTTTAGACTCCATTATTCAACCAAAAATGTAAAAAACAAAGAAATTTTTAAATAAAATATAAAAATTAACCTTCGCACCACAGTGTCCCAATGCTTGGCGTGGCACGCTTAGTTTGATTGGAGATCGAGATGAATCCACGCCGAGGATTCACTCCGGATAGATAGCGGGTAATCCTTTGTCCGGCGTGTTCGCTAGGCCTTCAAACGCGCCCATTTTGAAGCATGGTTCAAACTCAACTTGATTACGTCATCACGTTTGTTCGTTCATGCTGTCCGTCCGATGTGATATTGGAAAACCTAGCTTAAGTTCTGGTCCTAAAAGACAAACAATTTACGTCGTCATTCGCTGATAAAAAAACGGCACTCAAGCTGTAGGTTCGAATCCTAACCTGTAGTATGGCGGAGGATAGACCCACTCTAAATAAACGGCGGTTGGCAAGGGTGGAAATTGACTTTTTTAAATCTTACTTACCACATGAAGTACTGTAAGTTTGATAATCGTTAAAAATGTCTACCATCGTTTTTTGACATCTTTAAGTTTCATGTCTTCAGGAAACCAAAAAAGTGAACTTGACTTGCCGTCCGTTCGTTAACGTTGTTGATGGTGTCTGTACGTAAGCACAATAGCGGCTACAAAATATAAGATACTAACATGAACATTGATATAATTGACTCCATTGTCTTCATATAGAACCCTATTATAATTCAGAAATAACGAATTGAAAATCTCAAAATGGCGATAGTTTTAAACAGATTTTTGTTCATTTCTCTTGCGTTATTCAACTTATAATAAACTATATTCAATACAAATTTGCAGATTTCAATTCTGCATAAATGTTATAAACCCCTACATATCCACGAGTCGCATAGAAGTCAAAATGTAATTTCGAACGTTGAACACCCAAGAGATATGATATTCATATAGTTACGAGTTGTGACAGAGCCGCGTCACCGACACCAGCTTAGAAAGTGGATGTTCCTTCCTTCACTTATATACAGGCTCGTTATGACCTAGCCGAAATCGAGAAAGTTATGATATACATAGTTACGAGGATTCAGGTACAATCTGTGTACAACTGTTTTCTACAAACTTGCCGTACTGGATAAAACCAAACTTACCCTATTGGATAAGATTCCTTGATCTACTACAATTTATCATTTCCTTCAAGCTTCAGAAACAACTTTGGGGCATTACTCTTAAAGTATCAGCTTGTATTTTATTGTACGATGAGCTAGGTAAGTACCATGATGGCACCATCAACTTGTTATTTTGTGTATTAGTTTGAACTAACTAAAAAATAATGTAATTGCATACATATTTGTGTCTCGAAGCGACTATATCAAGTGTAAATAATTTACTCGATAATATACGCATCCTAAAAAAGGAGAAGAAGCGCTGGAAAATTTAATTGGTAAAAGAATGCCTATCAACTTTGGTGAAATATGAACGCATATGACAAATTTTTTTCTAATTTTATTGCGTAGCGGATATTAGGAGCTGATATTCGAATTCATACATTGACATTTTTTATCACATTGGTTTTGAAGCTCAATTTTGATTTCATTAGTTAATAGAATTCCTATGTATCATTAACAAAATACAGAGCAAATTAAGTCACTCCAATACCGACACTTTACCAACAAATCTTTGGCTGAGATTTGAGATATATCCATCTGGAACAGCAACAAGCTTGAAGGAAAGTTCGGTGTGAAATATACAGCTCGGCCTTTTACACACTTGATTGTACAGGTTATTTATTCTATTGAATCTCGCTACATTGTCAATACAAAATATGAAAGTTTAGGATAACCAATATTAATTCCATAAAATGTACATTGTTTATGTGTCAGCATTGAAATTAATTTGTCAGAACTAAATATCCATATGAAGCACAGTTATGACTCTCTGTTATCATTTAATAAACGTGTCATAAAAACGTTATCAGTGTTTGGACATAAAAACAACGGCATTCCGCAGTAGATTCAACACCAGCGGTGATAAAATACATATCTTTTTACTTTTTATGAAAAATATGTGGCTTGATGTCCTTTTTTAATAGCTTGGGTGTAGTAATGGGTGGATATATGGTCTGTAACGAGGGTGGCTGAGTTTACTGGTTATTTCGAAGGAAGAAACAATTTTCTAATAACGTTATAAATCTTTTAGTTTTAGACATATCTTGAGATAAAAAAGCTATGACGTCCACTTAATAGTTTTATTTTTTCCATTTTATGTAAAGAGATATAACGAATTTGTATAGGAAATAAAATCATCGTTGAGTGTTTTGGGGATGTTTGCTTTATGTCTTCCTAGGTCCAAAACGTGTTTTTCACAAAATATTTGTCTCTCAACAGGGATTTCTCTGAAATAATTGGAATCTGATTTTTCCTAATCACCTAATATATATAATTTTCGTTAACCAAAATTCGAAGATGTCTGCTTAGAAATACAGAAAAAAGTGTTTTATTTTAAATTGACTGAATTTGTATTGATCAAATTTTGGTTTTAAATGTTTGTACTACAGTAATTAAAGTTGTAATAAAACATTTGTTAGCCAATTTTTACAATAAAACCTAAAATAACATTTGAAGTTGTTTTTAATAAATTTAATTTCTCAAAATCGTTTTATTGATTTCACTAAAATGTCACCAATTAATCCAAATAGGCATACATAGTCGAAAGTTAAAGAGAACTAATTTTGTTGTAATTAAGGGGAAAAACTTTGTCCACTGTCGTAAAAATTATTTTTTCCACAATGACGATGAACGTTTTCTAACGAGTTTCTGGCACGAGCGAAGCTGTTACCCCCATTTTACATAGCGGGAGTAACTCTAAAAAGACTCATTGGTGATTTGTACGTTAACCTTAAGTTTGTAGTACCTCTAATCAATTCTATATCAGCTTCAGTGCTTTCGATTAGCTTCAAAATGGTATATGGGATGGTACTGTTCACATCTTCTCTACAGTCCTGGCCTTCAAAGATGTTCTTTCTACTTTGATCACGTGATCTGCAGTCGAGTAGATAGCTTACGACAGTTCCATTGTCTTCCCTCTCACTTACTCCATATTGGTTTGGTCTAGAAGAGAACCTAATGTAGAACCTTATATATGGCTCCGGATATGAGTATTTCCGATATAATGGGAGTCATCTGCCGGACGGAACTTCTATCGCACTTGACAAGTAAGTGTCCTTGTCCTTGCGATGTTGAGTTTCCAGGTGCTTGTCCAAGCGCTGATCAGGAAATTGACGCCTTCGATGTGAGTGTTTCTAATCCATATTTTAACCATCCACCTTACTTACAAGATTTATCACACAAATTGGTTCCCCGATTCTAGAAAGTAGGCAGCCACTCCTCTTTTAGTCCACCTGTTTGCCCGCTATTTCTCTTTAGTTCATCAAACCATTCAACTGTACTCGTTGAATCGTCAGAGGTTCATTTTAGTGAGTTAGGGTTTTGGCGATTCCAGCTGGATTTACACCTTCTTTGATGTAGTTTTGGGTTAGATCCCTCTCTTTTATCTTTTCTATTAGGTCTCTCTTGAATAACTGTTGTTGTTTTCTGACCTTGACGCTATTATGATATTCATGGGCTAGAAGTCCTTTTTTTTCTTTCTTTTTTTTTTTTTAACAGGAAAAATAAAACTTATTAAAATAATAATTTTAGTTCACACTTACGCAACTAGTTAAATAAAGTTTTGGTTTTATATACTATTGTAGAACTGAACTTTATAAAATGTAATGTGTTCTCTTTCCTCTCATTATGTGAACAGCACAGACTTAATTATCGCCTGTAATTAAAAGGAGATTATTTTTAATTCCTTTTAAATAATTTTTTTATATTGTACATTGCTTTATCCAACAGTGTCCGTATTTGAAGATACCGTAGTATCTAAATGCTGTTGAAAAATAACAACTTAGATCCTCCGAATTAATTATTTAAAATAGTGACACTATGCTCCTCATATTTGTATCAAAAGCAGTTTTATTAAATAGAAGTAACTTTCAAAGCTCTTCGCCATCCCACTTAACACCTCGACTCTAGGTGAAATTATTCGAGGAACTTAAAAAAAACTCTATGAAAACAATCAAACTAATTGGTAAAGTACCCAGAATGAATAATGGTCTATTTACAGAGTTTATTTCAACCCTTATATTATCAAGCAAGCAACCCCTCAACCTCTTTTACAATGGGAATATTAATGAGTTTAGGTTGTATCAGTTACAGGATTAATTACATTAAAAAATAACGTAATCTTTTCAATAACTTGTAACTACTTTTATACTATGTATTACGTTTTGTTAAGTAATTTATTTATGGTTGGTGGATCGAACTGTTAATTTTAAAGTGAAATAGAAGATTCACAATGAAGACTCCTGCTTCCTAAAGGTGATCGTCAATGGTTAGAATGGCTGCGATTTCTTGTAATTATCTAACAGTACCAAGTTTACTGGTCTATCTGGCGATTACGGAAACTGCTCGGCTTATCAGATAAACACTAAACTGTAGGTTCTAAATAGTTTGGTTCTATAGAAATTTAATGTACTATATCTTCACCAAACCATCTCGTATTTGCCAGAAGTTCTTGTGAGAATACCTGGTGTATTCACTGACTACACTTTTAAAGAATATCACTTTTAAATGTAGCAATATGTAATTCTGATCGTTGAATCTCGTCTTTTATCACAAAGTTATGCCGAGCAGGAATATATAATTAAATCTCCTTTGCGAGAGTTGAAACTGAAATTATTGGGGAGGGGAGGGAGAGAGAGAGAGAGAGAGAGAGAGAGAGAGAGAGAGAGAGAGAGAGAGAGAGAGAGAGAGAGAGAGAGAGAGAGAGAGAGAGAGAGAGAGAGAGAGAGAGAGAGAGAGAGAGAGAGATTATCCCTCAGTATAGAAATTGGAGTGATATTTTCCACTGGAATATGTATTTAGAACGGAGTTTTTAGCAGTTTTCGTTTTTTCATTTAGTAACATTTATTTTCTTCAACAAAAATATGTATTTTTATAATTATTTATGTTTTTTAAAATTAATAATGATTTATGAGATCTGGTCGAACAATTTGAGTAATTTACAAATTATAGTTAGTAAAGAACTGTATTGGAAAGCATTATATCTTCAGTAGATTGTATGTACATGAGTATATTTAAAAAAAATTTCAACTGCAGGAATTTTAGAAGTTTCCTTGGAAACTGTTACATTTAAAATTTACGAAATCATAATATACAGTTCAATTTAGAAATAAGTATTTGTCCTGTATTGTACAATACAAATTGTGTGATAACGAGTACATACATAAGTCATATATTTAACTTTTTTCAGTATAAATCACTCATAAATATACAGAAAACTTGAATTTCAAATATTTATTTCCTCTAAATTTCCTAACTTTCAATTCTCCCCCCCCAACATTACAGGAAGTGACACACCCATGCTCTTCCTCCCCAGTTAAACGCCTCTTGACTTGAAGGGAGGTTAGGGTGATTAAGCACATTCATGCTATCTTATTTATTTGTCTAAATAAATGGGGGAATTCAAAATTGATTTAAGTGTGGGATTAAGGGAATGTGCTGTTCACATTAATTACGTGAAAATTGAGTTCTTTTTTTAATTTAAATATTTCATGAAACTCTTTTTTATTTCCATAGTAATAAAAATATTTTAAAATCTAAGAATAATCTTTGAACGGCTGATCGTATTGTTATTTTGAATAAAATAATATTATATGTTATAATTTTGATTAAATTACATCTATACTCACATTTTGTCGACATAAAGGACAGTTCATGATGATTTAGTTATTGAAACGTTGTCTTGTTCAAAATAAGCTGTGAAAATTATGGTTTCTTACATTTAGTGATATAATTTTCCACAAGTGTTGCTTGTTTTAACTTAATATATCTGATTAAGAAAAAAATGAATTGATACGTTTTGTAATTTTTTTTCTCTGCCATCTTGAAGTGGCACCATCCAATACAGAGCCTATGAACGTAGTACAATTCCATTTCTCAAGATGTTATTGTTTTAAATTCCCTAGAGAGAAAATGTGTCGCACAATATCTGTTAAAAATTATATTAAACTGAATGAAGGCAAATTCTTCGATATGAAATGAAACTCGTAGAAGTCCAATTTGTTTTAAATTGCAATATGAAAACTGTATATGGAGGAACTATTATAGATGCCAACATGATTGCTTTATATTAAAGTCAGTGCTTTACAATTTTACCCCCCCTTTCTTAACAAAATACGAGTGTAATTTCAGAATTAATATATTTTCTGATAGAAAAAAAAGAAGAATTACTAAAAACTAGTTGATCGAGATCACAATAGTTGATAGGTACATGTTGATAAAAATATATCAAAAAAGTGATTTTTTTCAGTAATTAATATTTGCCTCTTCCCAATTATTATTTTTTTTGAATAGAAATGTTTTTTCCCGTTTTTAGAACAATCGTTATTTTTTTAAATGAACAGCTTGTTTATACAAATGGTCAAGTTTTATACCATGGTCTGTGTGTCCACAAACAATTTTAAATCATTCAGATAAATATACAGCATATGAGCTAATTTTCGGTTAATTCTCAGCAAGAAGTTATTAGACATTCAGGCGCTAAATTCTAGAGAAGGGAGAAACGTTATTACCCTGTTGGCCCCATTCCTTTCACGCAGTTGACCCGTGTATGTCTTGGATTCATCTTGTGTTTGTTATGTTGTAATGTTGGTTTGAAGTTTACTTCATCAGATTAGTACTCTTAGTACTTATACCTATCTATAATCTTGGGTTACAACATCACTAGTTATTTATTTAATTTTAATTTCCAATATCATCCCTCCCCATATTGTCTACTTTTCATGTTTTTATGTCCTAGGTTTATCAACTGATTTCGAGAGTGGATCCATATTTTCGAAACACCGTGTATTAATTTTTATATACATAAATGATGAAATAAGTCCGAATAAATTATGTCAATTATATGGACAATCCATCACTAAGCACGAACTTTAAAAACGGATTAATAAATTGTTGTATGTTTAATAATATCTCTCGGCATCCTAGACTATACCCTGCATTCAAAAATAGATTATTTACAATGTTAAATAGAACACTTTGTGATCAGAAACATACAGGTCTTTACAAAGCCAGTTCTTGGTATTTCAGAATCTTACGTTGAATGCTGATGTGTATTTTGAGCTTTACAGAGGGACAAAAGCTTGAATAATTTGCAGTAAAAGCACATCGTTGTGAAGCGAAAATATTCACATATTTTATAGATATATATTTCCTTATACACGATTCTACCTTTAACTCGTTTCTTTGTAACAGGTGTACTACTATAGTCAAGGCAAACACATATCATTTCATGTATAGATTGTAAAACAGGAATATATATATCGTGTAAGTGATTTCTATTTTATTTGTCTTATCTTTTGTAAAATATTTTATATTTAATCTCCGTAAATATTCTTTAAAGTTTATTTAATTTTTTTTGAATTTGTGTAATATATAATCTCGTAAACGTACATAATTTTATTTAAAATTAAAATTAAAACTTTAAGCGCGATTGAGTGAAACTGCTTTGTTGTTATAACAATATGAAATAAAAAAGGAAACGAGGAAGGTTTTATTGTAATATATTATTACATATTATGATATTTTACAGTACAATGATACAATTAGTGATTAAAAAAAAAAAAAAAAATCATTCAATTTTATTTACTTCATTATATCCAAATAATAAAACATGGAGCAATAGTTTCAAAATTATGTTTAAATATTTTAATCTTTCGATTGTTTAAAATTAAGATACATAAATTTGGCTTTGTATATCTTGAGTTATATTTCTTGAAAAATCGTATCAATTCTGTAGAGTCTTGTTGTCCATCCAATCCAGGAACTATCAATTTTTAATTTAAATTCCTTAGTAATAAAACATTACAGATGAAAAGTTATTTATTTAATTTAATAACTAAAAACAGTGTTTATACTTGGCTGTTTAACTTCTCGTTTTCGCTTCAGTATGAACGAACCATTTTTTCTAGTCACAGTTACTACAACACTTACAAACACCTACTACAAATATTTTAATATTGTATTATACGTATACGTGTACAACTGTTGAAACAAACCTACGTCAGCCATCTTGTATACGGAGGTAAGAAGCGCCGTCGCGTGGTTACATGTAACCCGGTCATACACGTGACTTACTGTATCCTCAAGGTAGGAATGCGTCTGGGGTTGAGAGGAAAAGCGAGGGCCCCACACTTCGTTTGTTGCGTTTGCTTTCAGCGGTACAAGCCCAATAAAAAAATATATACCTCAAATGCTTCTATGCAGACGCCTACCCTACTTTAGTTTCTTTTATCAGTGTAAATAAGAATAAAACGTTTACAAAATTAAACATTTAAGAATAAACTTGTACTTTAACTTTAAGAATTAAATGTAGCTAAGCAGTAATTTGTGTACCTAGTTTTCTTGGAATGGGTTGTACCGTCAAGTCAGGTTGGAGAAGCAAGTAGAAGGGAGGACACGCCCATTACACCAGACACACTCCTAGTCTGAAGCTACTGTATTGTACCACGAAGTTGCAAAACGTGGCTAAAGAATTTGCAATTAAAAAACTAAAATCTGCCTTCCCTTTCGTTTAACTGTAGCGTGATATTCTGGCGATAATACCATTTCAAAAACTATTTTAATATTCTTAGTCAGGAAATCTGACGAATATTTTCATGAAAAAATCAACTTAGATTTCTTTACCCTAAATAAAACTGTCTATATTGCTTATATTTCAGAAAGTAATATGGCATGTGAAGTATCTTTTTAGACTTTATTGAGTTATTACAGTAAAACTAAGAACACTGTAGGAATAGATTTTGATTTCTAAGAATCAAAAGTTTATTTAAAGATTTAGTTAAACAAAACTTTGAATTCCATACAACTATACCGTATATATAAAAGCCTCATTCATTCATTAATGACAAATTCTTCTACTTCCCATACAGCTAAAATACTGCCATGAGTCATAGGCTTAGTGTCTTTATAAAAAGTAAGTGTTATTGTGGTGACTCCGCTATTGGGACAAAAGGGTTTTTACAAATTCCTGAATATCTTGTAAGACTTCATTGTAAGAAACTGCTCCACCATGTAAGACTTTTAGTAGACTTATGGATGTAAGATCCTTTTATGTTACCTTTTGGATGTTGGGATCCACCAGATTCGATTTCACGAATCATTACAGCTTGGCTTTGATAGGATTTATCTGACTCAATGTTTTAAATAAGTACAGAGACGAGATGAACCTGTGTATTATTATTATTTTGTTTGAACAAATTATAATTTTGTTTTAATTTACATATATATTTCCAGACTTATCACTAAATTTTATAAACTTAAGCATCAATACTTTTTGACTTACTAGATTCGCTTGAATTTACTGAATTGAATATTATTAAAAATATTCAGATTTGCGCTAGAGATAAGTGTAGCTTTATACAACCCACTCAACTTTTAACTATACAAACAATTTTGTTTAAAGACTTTACTATAATATAATATACAATTTCTTACCTACTCTAACATAATGAAATTTTTTCGTATTACTTAACGCTATACATTTTAAATTTCTATACGATTTTTACATAAATTTTGAGTCACTTTTGATTTTTCCAGCTCCTTTAAAATTGCTTTGAAGCTATCGTTATTGAAGATCCTTATTTCAGCTAATGGATACCAAAGGAGTTTCAAATTTTAAAACTCTTCGATAATTAAAAATAGTTGATTTTAATATTATTTCAGTTACGCCTATATTGGGAATCTAATTTATTATATTGACTTTAATTTCATTTTAAGTTAATTTTTAATATTAATTAAATTATTTTAGTTATGCGATCTCCATTACATGAATGTTTTGAATTGATGACTACTCTCATAATTAGCTGTGTTTCTGTTCGTAGCATTTTCAAGTTTGACTTTACACACATTTCACTTTTCTTTATTGGTAATTATTATTGATTTAATGTTTGAACCTTCACTTAACACTTACTTATTACATTTCAAAAAGCTTTTTATGGCTTATCTTACCTTATAGGTACACTCATTATTATTTTGTATATTGAACTTGTTTAAATTTTTATTCTTAACACATTTATTTTTGGAATAACCTTTATTATTAGGTACGTCAGGTTGGTTTGATTATTGTTGTTAGACTGGAGCAGAAGACCTAAGCATCTCCTCCACTTTATTTTTACGCAGTAAGAAATTTTATAAACTAGCTTTGGATTTCATAGGTTGATATTAGCGTTTTTTCCCTTTTTTTATTGTACGTTCTTTTTTTGCAGCTGTGTATTTCTCGTTGAAATGCTTTGAGTTCATAGAGCCCAGTTCTCAGGATTTTCTGTAGAGTTTGCTAATTTCTTGGGAACTTCAAGTTGAATAACCAGAGTGTCCTACACGTGTGCTTATTATAATTTGAAACTGTTTTGTAATTCTCTAACTTAGTTTGTATTAATGTTAATTTTATTTCTCTAATAAATAGATCTTCATTTTTGAATATATCTCTGACGAAGATGAAATATTAACTAGATTTTAGTATTAAATTTACCCTTTAAAAAAGAAGATTATCGATTTGACCTAATCAATCTTCTGAAAGGGAGAATTTGAATTGGAGTGCTGCTGAGTTTATTTGCTACTTTTTCATACTTGTATGGCTGGACGGATTCCAATGAAATTATGAATATACATAAAACAAATTATAAATTAAAATAAAGACGATAAGTTTTTCTAAAATCGATTACTAAGGATGTGAAAAGGAGTAAAACGTGTTTTCAGTAATTTTCAATATCTCTTTGGTCTGATGAGCTTTATTTATGTTTACAAAAGTTACCTTAAGTTTTGAGGAGTTTCAATCCCGTCGTGAGAGTAAAAGAGTAATATGTTTTTCGCAAATTCCTATCTCTAAGGTCTGATGATGTAACAACTTGATTTTGTTCTTACAAAAGTTATTTACAGATAACTAAAATAAAAAATTTAATTCAAGGTTTTACCCTAAACAACCCATAATGAGGCGAATATGATTAGAAGGCGAGTTTGTTACTGTGCCCCGCTTGAACGACTGTATCGATTGATTTCTATTGAAATATTGTATATGTATAAATCAAAACATTAACTTGTGAGAATTATTGAAATATTACAGTAGTTACTATAATAAAGCTGTTTGAATTCATTTTGACAACAATCAATAACTGACTTAACGTTTTTGCTAGATGAATCTGTAGACTTCTCATATATATTATAGTATTTGTATTTTCTCGTCACCCTTAAAAAATGGTTATTTTTCACTCAGTATAATCAATCATTTTCAAGATGTTCAGTCCACCCTGTCCTTCCCTCTACATTTCATCTTAACCAAGACAAATAATTCAACAAAACTAAATTATCGCCTTCTCGAAACATTCTTTTTAATTAACATTCAGTTGTTTCTTTACTTAATGAAATAACTCGATGCGGTTTTATAAACAAACACTTTAGTGCCGTTACTTTAACTTTTAATATGGTGAGAAAACTTTTTAAGCAAACCATTTTCTCTCGGAATATTTACATAAGTATCACTGTGCGAATTTCAATTTCTCAGAATTGGAAAAGTTTTAATGTATCTGACCTATAGACCAAGTCTCTGGCGTAAGTGCTATGCAAATGTAATTGAAACAACTTACTTAACAGAACGCACAAGGCGAAACTGTTACTGTAAATATCATAAATCGTACTTAATTTCCTTTTCACGGAAATATAATATACGTTACAGATAATAATATTATAGCAGAAATAGATTGGTATTTTGAATACACAGCGAGAATAAGATATAACGCTCCTACATGATAAGTTGACAATAAACATGAAAAATATTCCTAGTTAATCTCTAAGTGCCATAAGTGTTAAAATAACAATCTTAACGTCCTGACTTTTGATTTTCACATTAATTTTATATTTCTTAATACATTTAATAACAATAATAAGGTATGTTTTATCCAATGAGCGAGTGGTTTTGTGAGTCTTAATTTCGATCAAAAGTGCAAAAATAACACTGTACTGCAATATTAGAAACAAAAGTTGTAACTTTTTGTATTTACTTGAAAAACTTGAAAGTTTGTGTTTTTTTAAACGATATTTGTTTAATTTTGTAGTGTATACATTTAGGTTTTCGTAAATTATTTTTTTATTGTAATAGTTCCTGTCGTAAGTTCAAAGACGTTAGGAACACTTTATGGTTAAGTTAGGTTTTTGTTTTGAAAGTTTTTGTCTTATTAAGTCACTTTATGAAGACCAGGTTAAAAAAAAATCATGATTTTGAGTGAAAAATAATAAAGCTTTTGAAAGGCCTACAAATAGGGAGAAATAGGCCTTCCCTTTAGGCTAGAACTGGAAGGATAATACTCGGCTATAGGAAACCACTTTTCAAAAATAGTCTAGCACTGAAACATAATAAACAGTCTACAAATATGACATGGAATTTCTATCGTCGCCACTAAAAAAGAAAAAAAAAGTTTTAACGTTATCTGTAAAGAAGTGAACATTACTCATTAAAATTGCAGAAGTGATCATCTAAAAGATTTCTCAATTCCGGCTCAAGCAGTTTCGATAAAATGTTGATGATATTAAAAGAATTACGCTTCAAACCATGGGCGTACCCAGGATCAAAACTAGAGGGGGGCAAGCCATGGCCATCCAGGTTGTAACATATTAAAGTGGGAAAAGCGAATGAAAACAAAATTTTGAAGAAAATGTTATGTAATTATATAAGAAAATAACATTATAGTAGTACTAATAACATTTTCCTTGGGTTTGAAGAAAATTGGTTCAACACTTTCGTTTCAATCTAGTCCCTATTTTCCTTGAAGTTTTTCCGATGTACGCTCATCAAACATAACCCAGTCAGCTATCTTCTCCCATTGCACTTCTGAGCCAGGTCCACACCCTTCGAAGGGTACTGAAAGATCGTTCAACAGTAGTGGTAGACTGGGAAGCACTTAAAATTGAGAGTGCGTGCTTTGTTGTAGGGAAAAAATATATATTCCGCGAAAAGTGCAACCACTTCAAGTCCTTTAATTTATCTCCAGCTAAATCCTTCTTTTTCTACAGATTGTTCCATAAATATAATTCTATAGTATGCCACCCAATTCATAAAACTCCATGAAAGACTTTGCATGTTTTTTCCAAATCATTTGAAGTCATTTTTAGCATGTATGAAGGATGTAGATAGGAAGAGATGCTGATGTATTTTCTTGTGAAAATCTAACATTCAATGATACAGTAAGAGAGTCAAGATATGGTATGATCAACAACCTTTTGTAGTATTCATTGACAGTCTCAGATGGTGGATTACTGCTGTGTTTTTTGTTTTGGAGCGATTTGAGGTACTGATAGCTCAACCCCGACTTTCTCTGCGATGGCATGTGATTATTAAGCAATTCATCAGAAACGTGATTAATTTCTTGTCAAACTTTCTTGATTACATTAAGTATTTGACTAATACGTTTCCTCACCATAATCAAATCCATATGTTTAATTTGTTAGACGTTTACAACGGGTTACAAAATAACAGAGTATTTTGCAATCATGACTAAACCTATGATAAACAATGGTTTAGTAACTGAGTGCAGTTGGTAGGGTGATCTTTCTGTAGAATAGTTTTCTTCAACCGAGAGATGTTCTAGTGCATTGACGATTTCATAGAAGCTTTCTGAAAATTTTCTTATTCTGTCACTAAGTTTCTCTCATAACTTTATGACCATTTAATTTTTTCTTTTATGCTGATCTAGGGGGGGGGGTTGCCTTCTGCCCCTCGCTGGGTATGCCCATTCTTCAAACCTATGCACAAAAATTTTAACGTCCTTCCTTTACTCATTCGCCAAACCTCTCTATACTCACAGTTTCCTTCCTGAAGAATTTGTTCTTTCATCTCTTAATTCCTAGTCAAGATGGACTTTTTATTGTTCCTCCTGCCATGTGGCTTCCAAATCAACATATTTTTTGCTTTGCCATTAGTTAGGATCACGTTGGTACTAAAAACCTTGTGCTATACCCACATATTTACATAAACTCTGAAATGTGTATGTCTTAACCGAAACACTATCGTTTCCCCCTCCCTCATTGTGGGCTCGATGGCGGGTAACCAATTCGTTGGAAGCGTAAACGATCTGACTACTGTTATATTTTCCTCTAATTCACATAGATGCATATGTATATAGAAGTTACATTGAGTTATATAAAGTTTTAGTGACAATGTCAGGGAACAAAATTATGTAATTCTTTTGGAAATAATAATACATTTGATGTTTTGTAGACCTCATGAAACTGTTTTAATTCACATAAAAGAAAACAACAAAAAAGAATCAAGTAATTGTTGTACGTTTTGATCAGGTAATGTCTTGTTAGAAAACAGTTAAAATATTTTTCATTTTAAGATTTCTGTTTGCACGACTGCTCATTTTGTATCCGTATTTAGTACTTTGGATAACGAATTTATACCTAATCCGAGGAACTGCGTTATGCCTTGGAATCGTACATTAACTATTTTTGAGTGGCCACCATTTTAAACCGATTTTCATAAGGAATGGTTCACTCTATGGGCCGATACTGCGAAATAAACACAAACATACATTCCAAATTTCAATTGGTCAACTTAAAACAGGACCTACTTTTATCCCGTCAATAAGACGAATCATGTGTTTAGACGTATCTTATGTTTGGATGATTTCAGTATAAATAGCAAAACTACTACATACTGAAGTATAGTTACGGAAAATTCTAATAATGTAATAAATCCGAAACACCTCAACTAAAGGAGACATCAGACGGATCTTAGAATAGTAAAAGTCAATTCCCAATATAAATATATTAAACTTTCTTGATCATAAAAATTTTACTTTCTACGGTAGATATGACTATGTATATTGTTACGGTTTATACGCAAAACCTTCTTCTGTAATATTTTTATTTAATTTTGTGTCTAAAAATAAACGCATAGATCGGGGCTATTATGGTATTTATTTAGCCCCATCTTACAGTGCAATACAAGCAGATCATCTAAGTGTAATGCCCAAAAGTTGTTCTCTTGACGTTGTACAAAATACTAAATTGTATTGATATATTACCCCAGTATCTGTAGTATAGGGTAAGTTTTGTTTAATCAGTTGTTACACCTGTTTTCTGAACCTTATATTTTAATTGTTTATATCACTACTTTGACGTCGTAGATGTGTATAAATTAAACAGTCTCCATTCACTTCGCGCGGGCATTATTTCGACCCTGAGGGGCCTAGAGGGACACTCGTTACGCTCGTGTCTTATACTGCCCTCGTATATACGAATACTATACGAATATCACCATTTATTGGAAGGTCACAGTTTTTTACATTACACTTTTGATAATAACTTCGCCATTTATCATCACAGAGAGGTGGTGTTGGACCCCATTACAAGGAGAATAGAAATCTAATCATTTTAAAGTTGAATAACACGCGAGCTTGAATAAAAAAAACTTTTTAAAATTGCTGCCTTCTGACTTTTTTTATTAGATTTTTTGAATTTCTATATGAGTAGAATATAGTGCTCTGTCCCAAATTTTTTGTTTCTAACATAAATTTTGTGGCCGCTTTCGTACTTACGTACAGACGACAACCAATACGGACGGACGGCATGCCCACAATTACTTTGTCCGTTTCCTGAGGCCGTGATGGAACGTGAAGATTAATACGTGAAATATTTTGCACTTACCAAACACCCTATACTTGGTTAGCAAAAGAATAGCACACAGTATTTGCAAATTTCAGAATCGACTCATGTCGTTGAAGTATAACAATAATAGTTTTGTAATAATAATAAATAATTTAAGTGTTGAAATAGAACTGAAATAATCGATTTGTCTAATAAGGAAACCAACGTTTATGTAATCTTAAATTTAATGTTAGATATACGCGGACTGATTGGCAGTATATTTTCAATGTCAATCTCAAGTTTCTACTTCCATTCACTCGTTCCTTTTTCAAATTAAGATTCACATTTTTTGATATTGGATTTCCCCTTGTAACAGACATTAAGGCACATTTATCAACATAAACGAAATCTGTTTTCAATACTCCAATATAATATAGAATTCAAATCGTTCTGCAAAACATCAGTATTCTTGCGATTGACAATTTCCCGATAAATCTTGAATCAGCCGAGGAATAATAATATTTTCCTACTCTGCTCACAATGTCATCTATCAATAAATTAAGTATTCAGGGTGTTCCTGATATACACAGAAAGAATTTTTAGAGCGAATTCTTTACATAAATGAATGTAACAAAAGGTTCTATAAACATATGTCGGAAAACATTTTGTTTTCCGTCTATTATTATGTTTTTGTAAATAAATTGATAACCTAATGAATAAATAATGATAATTGAGCCCAAACTTGCTATACGCGTTTTATACGTAACCTTTTACTAGTATCCAATAAAACCATGTCTTTATTTTGCGCATTTTCAAAATGGCCGCAATTAAAAATTTTTAATGCTGAACATCTCAAAAATATCCAACTTTATAATAAACTTGACAAAATATTTTTAACAACAAACACGATATCGCCATTTTATTATAGATTAAAGTAAATAAATAATACACAAATAATTTTTTGGTAACTAAATTCAACATTTTATGGTACCAGTTATTTCTTATTATTATTATAGTAGGCCTACACATCGAAAAATTGCAAAATCATAAATTTGTGGTTTATAGTCAATTAAGTCTTAGTTTGTTTTTATAGGCTACATTTTAAAGTTAGGCCTACATAAAAATATGTGTGTACCAAATTTAAACTCAAAGTCTCATTAATTAAGTTAAAGAATTTGTTAACACACCGACAGACAGAAAGCAAAGGGTTTTCAGATATTTCTTTTTAAAATGTTTTCCAGTTTTTACGTAAGAAATTTACTCCTAAATATTTACTGTGTGTTTCTGGGAGACTCTGTATCAGGTGATAAACGGACATCTATGGATATTTTTTCTCGTAAACTATTGAACTGATTTCAATTAAACTTTAACATAAATTATTTTTCTTGGTGAGTGATTAGGATGTTTGTTAACTGCAAATATCCTTTTATCCGTTTCAACAATGACGGCCACTAATTGTTAGTTTAATAAGAAAGAAATGGTGAAAAGATTTGGTCAATATAGGAAGAACTCAGCATTGTCGAATAATTAAAATATAACCTATGGAAAAAAAATGAAATTTTAAAATATCAAAATTATAATAGAAAATATGATTTTATTTATTTTTCTGGATCGATTTTAATTTAATTAACGGTTATTTAAAGTACCAGGAATTTTCTCAGTTTATACAAACATTGCCATCATTTGTGTGTAAAAAAATTAATACACGGCGTTTCGAGAGTATTTATCAACTATTGTTATCAAGTGATAAACCTAGAGCATGAAAAACATGAAAAACCCGACATAGGGTGTAACAATGTTAAAAACAAAAACTACTAACCTATGAAAAACACCCAGAGCTAATAGTAGACCTGGCTTAATACTTTGAAAAGTGGACTGTAAAAATAACTAATAAAATGTTCAAACGTCATCAGGAAAAAACCACAATTTTGACACAACAACACTAGAAATCGCAACACTAAGTTGATCCAAAATCATACAACGGTTAACTAAACAAAATGGGTCCATTACGTAGTTTGCCTTATATTGATGAAGTACCTTCCTTTCCCTGTCTCATAGTTTAGCGCATGACCTTGTAACCACTCCTTGCGGGAATTAATCTGAGAAGTTTTAGCCTTACTATTTATATTTAAAATTTTTAAGTAATGGAAGCTATAACAGCTTTATGTCTTGTACTGGTTGGTTAAAAGGACCGTATGTTAGTTTTATATTTTAGGTTGTAATTGAAGCTTAATTACATTGTATGTAGTTATTTTAACGGCTAAAGTTAACGCTAGGTTTCTTTCTTAAGTTACTAGTTTTAGTTTGAACATAAACTTGAGCTATTAGTCTATGTGGGTTTTTTCATGTTCCTCATACTCAAGGTTTTTATTTGAAACCGAGATTTTTTTTACTTGTTTAGTTTTCTTTTTATCTCCTCAGCTAGATGTATTTTCTTAATGCTAGTTTATTGTTAATGTTTTGTTTGGTGCTAAAAGTTGGATTTTTAAAGCTCGAGCAAAAGTAATTGACTTAAGTTATAAACTTTGGTTGATAAAAACACGGTATTCTATCTTTGGAATTTCAAATAAACGAAACTATCTTCCATTTTGTTGTGAGAAATCCGAAAATATTTTGGTAAACGTTAAAAAAAAATTGGCTTTTTAAAAAGTAATTAAAAAGAGAGTTTATAGGTATAGATAGCTGAATGGTGTGTGGGAATTTAGATGGGACTCATTAAATAATTGATTAATTGAAAAACTTGCTAATTTATTTTCACTTTCAAATCTATTAGTTCTCTTTCTTCTGTAAATTATAGCGTCTATGTATGTATACCCATATTCTTTTTTTATTTGCTTTACGTAATTATTTTAGTTTAGTTTTCTAAAAGAACATTGTATAATTATAATTTTGAGTTGGTGTTGAACAATTATTGCTGAAGCAGTATTAATGATAATGTTATTTAGTTTTAAAAGCTTTTATTAATTATTAGTTTTGGTTATTTGTTAAACATCATTAAATAAAGCATTGGTTTTATTATTAGTAGTAGTATTATGTTTGTTTGTTTTTTTGATTAGTTTTCAGTATAATTTTGTGTATTTGCTGCCACGACTTTTAATTATGGACAAGCTAAATACCTATTGGAGCAATATTGGCAAAAATTGTTATTTTTGTTTCTTTATATTATCATTGTTTTCTTGGAATAAATAAATAAATACAAATTTTATTAGATATTAGTTATTAGATCATTGTTATTAGTTTTGTTTATTATATTACAACTCTGTGTCTTTAAATGACCTTTATTTTTGTAACTTTATAATACTTAATTATATTTATTTTGTTAAATGTTTACTGTTTAGTTTGTGTCGTGTACTAACATTTTTCACTATTTATGCTTGCAGGTGAGTTGACTGTATCTGTAGCTCAAGAGTAACCTACAATATCACAAAGCACTTCAGCTGTGAGTACGACTACATATTTTAATTAAAAAGCTCAAGTTGGTTATTTGTTTCGTGTTTTTGAGGTTATGTTAGTTTTTCACAAACATGTAGAAACTCGGCATGTTGGTGATACACTGACATATAGGATATGATTTATGTTTAGTGTTTTTTTAACCCAGTTGCTGGCCTACCTCGAGTTTTGCAACAGATCGTCTACAATCTGTCTAATGTAAGGTAGAATATTATTTGATCAGATTAATCCTGGATATGTAAGAAACATAGAAAAATGATTCATTTGGACGCCATTTTTAAACGTTTTCGGTATAAAAATCGTAGTTAACGAATAATAAAACAGCCGAAGTGCCAAATGTGATTAAATTAATCGTTAACGGAGCTTTTTTGATGATATATTCTCTTTAAAATTTAAGGTGAGTGCTTAAAAATGTGTTTAGAGTCATTTTGTTTGTGTTATCACTCTCGATAAGGTCGATTAAGAGAATATAAAAATTTATGTTTTTCGACAAATGAGACACTTTTTGCGTATATTAACAAAATATGTCTACAAAGAGCACGAAAATTTGATAAAACCAGTTCATCTGTTTGGGGCTGTACTCCACGGATGACAGTCAAACTCATTGACAATAAATATTTTTTGAAATCTTAAAAGAGATTTGTCGAGAAAAACTCAACATCGATTATTTTACCGCTACAAAAAATAAACCTGATAGCGGACTGGGTTAATTTTAGTTACGATCCGCAATGTATTTTAAGATAATAAATTGATTTAGAAACTTTCACACCATTAAAATTTGATGTATAATGTTTTGGCCTAATTTAAGGGGGTGAGTGTAAGGCGTCCATGGTTCATTTTTATATTTTGACCGATAACCGCTTTAATATGGTCTTTTGAGAAGATACAAACAAATTTGTAAGCTATTCGAAAATGAAAAAAAAAGTATCTATATCGCAAAAATATTCCCATATACTAAGATTTTATCAAACTAGCTTCACCACTTTTGGCTGAACGTCTTTGAATTAAGGAGAGATAGGAAAACTAAGGTTAACCTAAAAATCCACTTATTTAAACTCAGGACATTTAAAAACAAATATTTCCCCGTAAGAACTCGACATCAGCATTACAATATAAACACACATGTCAGCATTTTAAATCATAGATTCAACCAATTTTTTAAATTTACAATCAGTTTGGTTACACAATACTACAAAACACTGTATATACAGATTATTTATAAACTCGGCAAAAATAAGACATAATTCTAGGTTATATTAACATTTTAGATTTCACCACTAAGTAAAATTTCCATGTATTTCGTTGTTATTAAAACTTCAACAAATAGCTAAACTGTATTGTACCGTATTGTATTGCCTGAAATACAAATATACGGAGAGAATATTTTACTTCGCTATTATGAAATAGTAAATACCAAACCAGAGATAGTTTGAATAGAGAATATGGAAATGAATTTGGAAGGGAAATGTTTAGATGTGATAGTTCGTTGGAGAAATTCATGAAATACAACTTGTGTTATGTATTCAGTTAATTTAAAAAAAAAAAAACTGTTTTATCTGCAGGAAATAAAATTGTTTAATTCTTGTGTGTATTTCTTGTGTGTATTCTCCACCACACTGAAACACATGTTCTATTAGGAACGAACGTGTTTCAACAGATAAAATTATTATCACAACGCGTCTTTTTGTCTCACTACTAGGCTCAATTTGGCCTTTTTGCACCCATCCACCAGGACCAGGAGGACAATAAAACCCTAATTATAACTACGAGTTGGAAAATTAAACTATCAGGATGGAGTATTTATATGAAACTCCTATTTAAAATATTTTTTCGTCATATTGTTTCAAAAACAGCTGTTTTCAATACATGCATTGAGATGCTAAAGTTGTTCTTTTTAGTTCTAGGACCTAAAAACATAAGCTGAGATGGAGGTCATCAGCTGTTATTTCGTTTATACGGATTAATTAACGATTGTAAAACATCTATATAAACAACCGATACTCTAAATTAATTGTAAATAACCGTTAAAACAGCTGTTACCATCGATTTGAAGGTAAATATGTTATAACATTTTAGTTTTTGTGAAATTGTTTTCTTATATTATTTGGAGTATAACGAAAAATATAGTTCATTACTTGGACCAAAAGAAGCTTTTCGACCATCGCTTATTTTCAAGTTAAACTTGAGCTTGTATTGAAAAGCTTCACTTTTGTTCCTAGTGATGAAATATACTATTTTCTATAGTAATATCAGATATACAGACTTTTAATCACCCTGCATTTAAGAAAATATAATAAGTATTAGTAACAAATGCCTAATATCTGACAAACTTCTACATTGTCTTGGTGTTAAACAAGACAGGTGTTTATAAGTGAAAGTTGAATAGGATATTGCATTCTGTGTTCCGTGTTCATACATTTGTTGTCTTGCCAAGAAACTTAACTGTATATGGACATCGAAGCATGTTGGAAAGGTAAATAATCAATTCGGTATTAATAAATTAATATTGGAATAAATAAACTCTGGCACTGGAAATGATAAACAGTGGCTCGGTATGTTTTGAGTTGGGTGTCTGAAATGATTTATTGCAAAACACATTCTAGTTGGACTTTCAAACACATTCAAAATTATTTAATAGGTTTTAATAAACTTCCGTATAGGTTTATTATGAAAAGTTTGTTCTATTATATAGAATAGTATACTGTTTTATATAACTAACCCAATTTTGTAGTATATAGAAAAATGGACTATACAGGATGTCCAGTAAGTAAGAGGCCAAACTTTGAGAGTGATTCTGGAAATAAAAATAAAGAAAATAGTTTCCTAAAAATGTAATTTCGAAAATGCTTTTTTTTCCGTCTAACTGCGTTTGTATGTTTTTTTAAATTTTTTTAAACAAGATAATTCTAACTCCATAACGATTTGAGATGTTGATATAAATTATACATTTTTCATAATGTTTTATAGTATTATTTTGCAGTGTACCACAAACTATTTTACCTCTACCATTTTAAAAATGGAATTTATTTAAAATGTTCAATGCCAAATATTTCGAAAACCGTTGATTTCGGAAAACATTTACAAGATAGAAAATATTTAACCCTTTTAATGGTAACCATGATGATATTTTAATTTGTATTTTATGTCGAAAGATAACCAAGATATCGCATAAAACCTAATTCATGGTAATTTAGTAGGTCAGATTCCCCACGGCATTCTAGAACTTCAAACTAAGCAATAGTCAAATTTGGCTTCAGATTTACAAAACGTCAAACATTTTGAATAGTGGGAGAACTCAATATAGCCAAAATGTTTCTTTTATGTAAAATAGCTTTATGTAACAGTGGCCTTCAACTGTTCTGTTGTGGTTGATATTTGAACTATCAATCAAAGTACTTTTCTTGTTTATTTGATGAATAGCGTTCCTAGTACTGTTGACATTCAATTACAATGCATTGTTGCAAAACATGTGTTTCAATGCATAGTTGCAAAACTTGTGTTTGTAGGCCATTATTCTTTATTTTTATTTGAAAGCGCACTCATTCAACACGGCTAATGATTATTCTAACGAATAACTTGGTTTACCAAATGGAAATTCTCGTGATGCTGTAGGCTAGAACGCAGAAAGGTTTACAAATCGAAACTCTTTTAGTAGGATCTTTACTACAATACACAGAAGCTCTTTGTTACAATTTAAAGGTTTTCTTCGAGATATTTAACATATAAAATATTTAATGAATGCCATTTTGAAATGATTAAGTGAATAATTATAAGACTTCTTGGCAAGCTGTAAATAATAGTATAAAACTATCTGGAAATAAGGTGTCGATATTTCAATTCGCTCTGGAAAATACATTTTTTCCCCGACAAATGTTTATATGTACTTTTTATTTATTTTGATTTGCAGAATCACATCCTAAAGGATTGCCCCTACTTCTTTGACATTCTGTGTATATTAAACTTTATTATAAATAAATTCTAAACTATAAACATAGCAACAAATAATGGAATAAAGTAACGATCAAAATTTGATTTCGATCGTTTGTCATTTTATTTTTATGAAATTATTTTATCTCTTTAATGCTTATAATTATATCTATCCATACACATTTGGCAAATCTATGTCATTGACCTGTTCCTATATAAAATATTCCATTTCGATAATTCCAATAACCCCGAGGTTGTATGCAATTATTTCGAGGTTAGTGATCAAAATTATGATAGTTTAATAATTTTATAATTCGAGTTTAATGAAGTTAATGATCCAAAAAGACTAAAATTACGTTTCTAATTTTTCTAAAATAATCGTTTGTTTAAACTTAGTCCATTTAGTAATTTGGCGGGCTCTTAATTTATATTTGACATTAATACTGTATCGAAAGTCGTGTTAATCTTAAATTTCGGATTGAGACAATGATGATTGAGACATTGTCATGAAATCATAAAATGTTTTTCAGGAAATCATTACTTTCTTAAAACAGTTTTTTTGTCAAACTATTTTACTAATGATTTTTCGGTTTTTGTGTGTTCTTTATTACTTTCTCGCATATTAGTAGTATGGAGAAATTTATGTAATGTTGGTAAACAAAATCGATGTTGAATTTTTCACGGATATATTAGTTTTGTAGTGTTCTGAGCTTCCCAAAAATGGTTATTGGAATGATTTCTGTCTCATCTGGGGAGTTTTCTGGATTCCAAATAAGTAGACAGGTTTTGATTAAACTTGAATATGAGCTATTTTGCTGTATCTGGAAGCTTTTCCCCTATTTTTTTCGATAGGTAAATTTGAGACTACCTTTTCGATACAAAATCACATAATTCTGCTTTAAAAAAAAATTGGATCTAGCTAAGATCCAAACAAAATATTTATTTATTTTTATTGGTTGCCATATCCCTAAAAACACTGATTTCGGATTTTTTGTTAATAAAACAATTTCTTTTGTGGAGAATAATTTTTTATAAAATTGTTTACAATACATTTATTAAAAAAGATTTATTCAAATCTGCTCTACCGATTTATTTCAAATTTTTGTGAAAAAACAATTAATGACAAAACGAATATGCAAATTCGCAAGTAAAACATTATTACGGTTTAGAAATTGTTTAAAAATAACGAAAATGAACTCTGATCCCTGCCGTTAAAAAGACTTTTCTTATGAACATGATTTACTTTAAGGCATAAGCGAATCAAACTAAGGAACTATTTATATAAATGTCTATCAATATTTAAATCATAATTTTGCAAAATGGTTTCCCCTTATTAGATCTATACAATCTAATCTCCTATAAGATTTTGGTTTTGCGAATATGTGAGGATAGTTTTGCACATTTTACTAAAGATATTTTCAAAAAATCTACTATTCACAAAACGTTGTGACAGGTGTTGACAATTGAAGTCAGGTTTTAAATAATTATAAAATTATTAGATACTTTGCATTTAGTTAATGTCAGTTCTCTTGTTTTCTATTTCAGTGATAGACTGGACAAGTAAGATAAGACTGCATCCCATGTATATTATATCTTCTAAACTTGACATTTACATTGTACTGAATTATCATGTGTTGTAATTGTTATTTGTTGGTGATGTGTAATATGAATTATAACATGTTAGATGTCAAATGTTAAGAGAGATAATGTCATGATGGCGAAACAGATGTCATTGAAAAAGGAGATAGTCTAGTAAAGCAGCTAGAATTTGGTCATGGCGGAGAGCTTAAAAATTTGTGAAAGACGAGATGGCAAATGAGGGGGTTTGTAGAAATGTTAATTTATAGCCAAAATGTGGTTTGTAAACGATTTTTTTAAATATTTGCTGTCTGTAAAGATTAGCATTTAAGCCTTACAAGTTATTGGGAATCAAGAAAAGTTAAAATAAATATATTAAATAAATTTCAGTGAGTTATTTATGTACGTTTTTAAAATATAATGTATCGTCATATATTTTGAGTCAAGAGCTCCAGATTTTATGACGTTTAAAAGTCTATACTACAAATTATTCAAAATATATAATCTTTTAAAAATCAAAATTGTTAATTGGTTCTACAGATATTGATAAAAATTGCTGAAATTATATAGGTTTAGTTTCATCTCTTTTAGGTTCATACGTTGTCAAATTAATATCATTTGAGAATCCACACTCACGTCTTCATCCTGAAAAAGTTGTACTGTAGTTTCGATAGCGATTTCGCGAAAACGTATTTTGGTTGTTTTTTAAGGTACCATCAACTCCGAGAATTTTTACTCAGAATATAGATTATCCATTTATAAGTCATCTAAATTAGAGTAAAATTAATAATCCCTACTTTCAAAACGATGGAACTTATTCTTCTCGGACCTCTATTTCTCTATTCTATGATATATTTTAGAGAACGGATCATTTTGAAAGGGAGATTTTTCATCGAGGTGTCCTGATTTGATAATCACTTAATTTCGTTTCTGAGGAGGAGCTTTACAAGAATCGTTCAATATAATCAACGAATTGAAAAAGATAATCGTAATCCCCCCACAGTCCATACTACACAATGTTCTGGAATATGTGTATAATTTCGTTGTTTTCGTTGTTGTTAAAGGTGTAAACCCTCTCGGAAAACCTTATAAAAAGGAAAGAAAAGAATATGAAATAAAGACCCTTAACACTCTAACACTATTCTAGGATCAGGGGTGGAGAGAACAAGAGTTGGTGAAGAGAGGTATCTAATCCAGGTCTACATAAAGAAAGGTGTAAAATCAAAGGTCCCTCGGGAATGCCACGCCTGTACTTATTATAAGTTAGACCCCGAGGGAAAGGCAGAGAAACGGAAAGATGTGTTTAATAGCAAGGACGACACTTCGAGAAACTTATGTGAAAATATAAATTTACAAATACATTATACCAATAAATATGTTTTATTTTAGTGGAAACCCAAATTGCTTACAGCCGAGGGGATATAATTTATTCGATTCACGTATTCAGTTATTTTTAGTTTTAGATTGGATAATTTAGAGTGATAAATGTGTCTGACGCTATGACAGAAATAGACTGAGAAGGTTGTGATGAGTCGTCAATCTAAATGAAACCTTATTTAAATTACTTTTTCAAATTCAAATATATATTTATTTACAGATTCAGGGAAGTTACACAATTGCTAAAAAAAATATCACTTAATTATATTAATCTAAACCTGTGGATAATTCTTAATCAATAGTTATTCAAAAACAACGAGACAATGACTAATCAAGACAACGTTTCAACGACTGCCATCTTCAGTTGCAATCAACAGGATGACGACTTATTCCATGAAACTTCACCATGTTCAGATATTTTCCAGAGTTTTTTTTTAAAATTAATTAATGATTAAGAAATATTGTTTTAATCAATAGGAAGTTTTGGAATCGGAAAATTAAAAATATTTTGTAATTTATGTAGACGCAAACATTGGTAATGCTCACAAAGAAAAAAAAATCGTTGACCAAAATCGAATTTTGAATAATATAAAATATCTAGAAGCAAATCTCCATAACTGTCGTTTCAAAACATGTTGTGGCATTCTGGACATTTAGGGACTATGGTGTCTAGTGGTAGTTCCTCTGGCGCTGCAACCCTGTGTCTTGGCTTCTCAAGAACGTTTTCTGTTCTTTTTATCTTAGGCGACCCTTCTACCTTTTTTGAATCTCTTCTCATCACTCTTAGATCTTCATTCTCATCTCGAGTTTTTCAGCTTCTTGGTCTCCTAACATAAATATTTTATATATGTCTCTTGCCTCGATTCTCTCTACATGACCTAGCCATCTAAGTCGTTTTTTTAAAGATTTTCCTCGAGTCTTCTCTTTTTATTCGCTGTTAGTGTTCAGGTCTCCGGACTATAATTGGTTAGGTTAGGTTATGAAAGTATCAATTTGTTATAAAATGTTATTGAAATTTGAATTATTTGTATTATTCAAAGTCCTCAAAATGTTCAAAATATCTGTCTATGTATGTGTTTGGCGCAATAACTCGAAAACAGCTTCACAGCTCAATTTCATATTTTGCTTGTTTCTGTAAATATAAGGAGTTGAAAGATTTTAGTGAGATTTCATCTTAAACTCACCATAGTATAAAATACAAAACAAAAATTCTTCAACGCTAGAGAAATTAAAACAAACATTTAATTATTATGTATATTGATAAATTGGAAATACCTCACCAAATGAGTTTAATTATATTCGGACCCTTGATAAATAATTTCATAAATTTAGGATCAATATCTAAAATTAATCCCTCCTGAAACAATTTTGAACAAATACTAATCATTCCCTAAATTACCTGCTAAGCACAGAATTGCATGGTTTCAGACCATCTCTTTTTGACATAACGCGCACAAACATGTTATTTAGGTTATGTTGAGTACTTTCTCATGTATTATGTTTGGTACTATATACTTTCTTCATAGTCTTTATTTGTGTTCGATTTATATCGAATTTAACTTACTTACAAAAACCGTCCTTATAGTGAGTATTGGTTTGGCGAACCCGAGGGGACCTAGCTGGATCTACACCTTTTCTCATGTATTCTTGGAATATATCTCTCTCTTTCATCGTTCGTATTAGGTTTCTCTTGACCAACTCTTGGTTTTTTCCTTACCATGGTGCTAATAAAGTATTCGAGGACTATGGATCTTTATTTTATACACTTGCTTGTTCTTCTTTTGTAAAGGCCATAAGGACCGACTGGTTTTTCGCCTTTAAACAAGAAGGAAAATATGTTTAGAAAATATAAAAACGGATTTGTAGTTACTAAAATATAACCGTCAGTACTAGGGTTAAGAAGAACCACAAACCGATCGACAGACGGAAAACTATGAATTTGTATGAACTATTTACTTATTTCTATGTCGGCTAATTAATTCTCGCCCAAATTTACTCCGTATATTTCGATACACCTTGTATATAAAGTGAGCTAAATACAGTTTCAAATTGTAGAAAATTAGTAGGATTAATGGAAATTTCATAATCGAATTTTCTAGCGAGAGACTGCAACGTTCAAAACTGAATATTTTAGGAATTTCCCAAAACGTGAAAAGCAAACAAGATAAATAAAATAAAAAAGTTTGATTTTAATTTCTCCATGTTGAAGCCTAGTGACATGTCAGTGCTCAGAGAGAGAGAGAGAAACATTTGTTATGAGCGGGATTACGTGTCGGCTGTGATGCTGTTTTTTACACGACATATCAAACTAATGTTTACCAGATGTAGGCTCTAACCTCAAGTTCAGTAGAAAGTATTGCCTGTGAAGTTTATTGCTGCTTGTAAAGGATTTAATTAAAACGCGTTTCATAAATTCTCACTTCCCCCAGTGTGAAGAGATACACAACAGTCTTTGTTATAGGCAGACATTAAATTTAAACGTCAGCCATTGTTTCGCCTCCAGTTACAGTAGGTCAAGCTGCACGTAAGGCTGTTTGTTTTGTAATACGTATAAGGTTGGTTTTTGTTGTGTTCTGTTTAAAATAATTAACTAGATAAGTATTAATCTAAATGTAAGAAGGTCAAAATATCCATTAGCCTTGAGTGTATTTATAAAATCGTGAGCATACAGTTGGAAACTAGGTATGTACAGTTGATCGTAAAGTGCACAGATTTCTGTCATGGTTGGCAAAATTGAACAATCTAAATCAAGAACAGTACGTTAAGTCGTCGACATGAAGCGTTGGACGAAGTTTGAAAAATGTTTGGAAACAAGATCCGAATACATGGCGTGAAATGTACCGATTTCTCTCTCAGTAGAAAAAAATTGAACACTCATAAGACTAAAGACTCCGAGTGCAGCAATAAATTAGGTCGTGTTACCATGATGATTTGAGCGTACTGTAGTGTGAAATAAATCCGTAAACAAGATTCATATAAAGGTCGTAAAATGCAAGGAATTTTGTAATGTGAGGCATCATCCGTACACTATAAAACTCAAGTGCTGCTGTAAATTAAGTCTTGTTAACCATAAAATGTTTACCACAGTGTGAAACCTATTTGGAAACTAGATCTGTATGCTTCGTCACAAAATGTACCGACTTCTGACATAGAAGCCAATATCCAAACATATAAAACCATGAGTGCAGCAATAATTTAAATTGTCTTATCATGACGAGTAAGAACAATTTTTGGAAACATGATCAGTACCTATACATGGTCGTTAAAAGAACCAATTTCCGTCTTGACATAGACAATTGTACCCGTAAATGAAGTCGTGTTGCCATAATGAGTTGAACTGATACATGACCCCTATGTTTTTCAAGATAAATTAAAAAGTATATATTTTTTATACGCTTGGTGCACTCGTTTCACACATAAATCGTATAACTGAAATCGGGTTTTTGATGAGAGTAGTTAAAATTCATTTTGTTATTCTGCCAATTTTTCACGGACCGTTATTTAATTTAACTTGCAATTTGGACACTGGTTTAGGTCATCAATCTTCATCAAAGTTTTAACGAAATTGGTATAATCGATTTTGATACGTTAGGTCTTGTAATAAACCCCATGAAGAACAGTTTGTTTTCTCATCGGTAAATAATTCCCCATCTGACATTTTTTGAGAAGATAGTAAGTAATACATGAATTTTATTTGAGATTTTAGCAAAGTTTGATCAAAATCGTTGAATCGAAAGTGAGAAAAATGGAATTTCGAGTTACCTTCAAAGTTTATGATGTCGAAAACAGGACAATAATAACTACGGCAAAATTATGCTTGAATACCAAAGTTGATTCACTTGTTTGGGCTGTAGAACACTTAACAGAATGCAGACGTCAAATCATTTTTAGACTCGGAGGACTTATAAAGGTAAAATTCCATGAAAACTTCAACAACGATTTTTTGATCTGTCGTATAACTTTTTCTATTGCCTACTACAAGCTTGAAAAAGAAAAATACGTTTAAGTAACATAGAATGAATAATAAAAATATTCAAAATGTGTTTAGTTAGAATTTAAATTTTTAATATTTTCACAGCAAATATGTCTGCTGACAAACGTATTTAACTAAGCAAGTAAAACATTGAAGGTAAATCAATAGAATAAAACTAATTTTAAAGGTAAAGAAAAGAACGCGTTGCCTGTCTTGCAGGTTAAAACAAATTAATTCCGATTGGTAGAGATTTTTACTTTTGAAATTATTTGCTGATAAAACACAGGACTGTTACAAATGTAATATTGTAAATTGATTTCTCTTCTGTAGCCTAGTTGTAGTTGTTATACACATAATAAAAAAACAGATTTGATTTAGTTTTTTATATTGGTTAGAAGAGGTAATTTCTATATGAAAATGTAGCAGTTGTCAAAGTGGGAGTATGACATGTAAACCGATCATAATATTTAGAACACGTTTCGGAGAGGTCAGTTTTATTTTGACTAAATAATACAGAATTAGCATTTTAAAATTGGCCAGGATTGGCTTACCGCTACACGGTTGTCCCGCATTATAGCTATTAGCTTGCATCGGTTGTTTCTGTTAATATTTCTTATTGGTGTTAATTGAACATTTTTAATGTTTCACTAGGCTACAGTGCGTTTAGTGTCGTAGTTGTTTTATATCAAATTTGCTTATTCTGTGCAAGAAAGGATTGCAACAGACGAAGATTTGTTCGTTCAGGATCTTTCGCTAAGTTTCCTCGTGCTAGCATTCCGGCAAAAGGTGCGCAATCAAGATTTGATTTTAAAATTCCATACTAAGAGGGTCGCCACGGATCTTGACTGATGGTTTGGCAAGCGCTGGGTTAGGCAAGGGGAGGAGTGCGGGTAATGTCCGTGAACAAATTATTTATATCCGAGTTTACGATATCACACCTCCGAAACGGCCAGTTCAATTTTGACGAGTGACCTATCAAATTAAAGGAAATATTGTCAAATGTTATATTACGGAGGTTCAACTTTTCACATAACTTGTTATAATTTATATCTTGAAAAAAAGTGGGAAAAAACAGTGATTTTTCACAATTTTTGAGTTATCCTCAACTTCAGACGATTATATTACTTAGTAAGGTTCAGAACAAGAAATTTAGCGGTTATTTACATCGGAGTATTGAACAAACTAGAAGTTCTATCAAAAATATTTTCGAATACATTTTTAAGATCAACTAATTTGCTACAACTTTCTTGCTGGGAGTTTGTTTCTACCACAAAAATAAAAAAGTTCTCGCTTACTTCCTTTTTCATGTCATTTTATTTCAACTTTCTAATATTTTTCATTATTAAAAATTACACATAATTTTAAAACTAAAATATATTTATAACGTTGTATGCGGAAATTCATGCAGAAAAGGCATATATAAGTTTCATTGTAGGTTTATTATTCTCAAGATGTCTAGGAACGTGTAAACGACAACGCGCTCACCGCTCTGGATTACACCGTTTTGCCTGATGCGCTGGCGCTGGTTCGCTGTTTAAGAATGGCTAGTAGCGCCGATTCATCGCTCAACATCTCTGTCGACCTTTATACAAGATCTGTAATAAATTCAAAAGCCACCTTCGAATGTGGACAGATTCATTACTTCAACGGTTGATTGGACAAAATGTTGAATCTTCCCTTTCGAAATTTGTAAGTAAAAATATAGTCAATATCTAATCAGAACTGACAGATATTGAGGAATAACTAAAAACATATTATACACCTTTCTATTCGTATATAAAATGTAACAATATCGCCTCTGAATCTAGTTTTGCCATTTTAGGGCTTCACAAAGTCAAACTTTTTCTAAGGATTTGTAAGGGTAAAATTCGCCGGTAAAAATCAAGTGGATATCAACAAATATCGGAACTAAAAAGTATTGAGTAATCTTTGAAACACATTTGACTAATTTTCACCCATCAGTGTCGAAGCACCCGAAAAACGAACAATTGAAAGTATTAAAACACCGAGGTGTGAAGTCTACTGTTCACAAAACTAGTAGTTATTATAATTTTCAACTTAACTTTTTTGAGTGTGTAATTAGTAAGGATGGTTGGAAATATGACTATTTACTAAATTTTAATTTGGCATCAAATTTTTCACGAACGATTCTTTCCTATTAAAATTTTGTTTTGTAATAAAAAGAGAAAACAATAAATTTACGTCCTTTATTTATTCTAGTGCTTTTCCTCTGCTCAATATTACAGAAATTTAAAACCGTTGTTTAATATCAAAAAGGGTAATTCTTGAAAAGAGCGAAAACAATACTTTTTATTGGTCCTCTTATAACAAAAGTAGGCTGAAGAGTAAAGAACAAATAATTGCAATCACGGAGGCTTTGTGGAACCTACCACAGTTGAGAAATGTCTTTAACTTTCTTTGTTTTGATATAATTTTCACAGAAAGACCTTTTTCATTATTTGTTTCGATAATTAAAAAAAAGCTATAAATTTGTTTAGGGGCTTCAAACTGCTGTCCTTTTATGTATCGAAAATAAAAAGAATTAGTTTTATTTATATAACCTGTAAAACTTTTCTTTTTTTTTTTCTTCCTTCTTCATTATGTTGATTAAAAGAGCTTACCTGGGTTATTGTAATTGTTTCGGATTTGGTGAAAATCTTACAAATATTGCAACAAAACGGGCGGAAATTCGGTAAAAATTACCTCCTGCCTAACGAACTTTCATTAGGCTATTGAATACTCACTAATAAATAATTAATTCTCTAACTTCAGCTAGAATACAGCTATAAAGTTGAAATTTTGCAACATTAATCCTTACAGGGTGTTTGAAAAAATTAAAACTAAAAAAATTTTCTTTTGTTTTTTTTTTTATTAGGGGATAAAAAATCGTCCTTACAAATTCAGTGTAGTTACTGTCTACCGCGGCATGACACAAGAACAATATACATAGTCTAAAAATAAACAGTAAATAATACCATGGCTTCTGTTCACTTGAACAAAACACAACTTAGAGGGAGAAATTATACAATTTTTTTGCGATTTACTATTTGTTAAAAACTCACGTTTAGCCAATTACTGGTGGATCAATCCATTGAAGCGTAAAGATGTGATTAATGTTTATATTTCACTTGATTTCACATTGATGGAGCATGTTTCTGAACTTTCCATAAAAACGAGGGGTCCTTTGGGTAAAAAGAAGCCAAACTAAATACAACCCTGAGGTCTATCTCGTTTCGTTGTCCGTCTGTCTATCCGTATGTTAAAAAAAAGAAAATTGTTTCAAATAACGGCTGTACAGAATGGAACTAAATTTGGGTGTATTGTTGACATTTCTAGTTTCAGTTAGTAGGTTGTTTCTTTTTTGTAACCTAAATCGTTTCAAAATGGCGACCATTCAAAGCTTTAAAATTGAAATAACTAAAACTAGTACCAACACAAAAAAATATAATTTTTTTAGTTAATTTTATGACAAATCCACAGTTGCTTTTGTTTTTAAAATTGGTCGATGGACAGACAAACAACGAAACGAGATAGACACTAGTTGTATTAGGATTTTGGTATCTTTTTACCCAAAACCCCGAAGTTTTTAAGGAGATTTTTTATATCATCATTACACTTGTCTTATTTTTTTAGGGGATGGTAGCCGAGAGGTTTTAACCTTTAAACAATAAGGGGGGGGACAATCAAACTTTCAGCCTCCTTCATTTTCGATAGGGTAGGCTAGTCATAGAGTCATTAGTAGTTATGCTGTATGAAAATGGTTCTTTTATTCCAAATTTCGTGACCTACTGTTCCTGGAAAATTCTGCAACATATATATTCTTATCGGAATTGCAAAGTAAGCTAAAAAAGTAGATAAAAATAGACTGAAGATCATAGTAATTACCCAGCCCCATCAATATAAGCTGATCCTCTTAATGTAATGCCCAAAAGTCGGTTTCTTGAGTTTGTAGAAAATGTTAACTTGTATTGGTAGATCAAGGGATCTTACCCAGTATAGAATAAGTTTGTTTAAAACAGTTGTTATAACCTACTTTATCATTCACTTCGCTCGTGTCAGTGTCTCTTCCCTAGCAGACCTCGAAACTGCACATATTTGAAGAAGGCTCCACTCGCTTCTGTGAATCATAACCAAACGAATATCACATTTCTTTGAGAAGTCAGAGTTCGATATTACAATTTTAACAATAAGTTCACTATTTGTCACTGGAGAGAGGTGGGTCCTATTACATGCGGAATTGAAATCTGAAAATTAATTTCTTATTTAATATGTTACAAGTTAAATAATATTTTTTAAACTCATTAAATGTCCGCTAATAATTAAATATTTTCTGAATTGTAATAGGGTCATACATGAGTCCCTTATATCAAATTTCGTGTTCCTATCTTTATTTTTGTTGCCGTTATCGTGTTTAGGTACAGACGACAACGACAACAACGACGGACGGACGTTATGTCGAATAATACTTTATCAGTTACCCGAGACCATGGAACGTGAAGATCAGTCAAAACACGGAGGTTGAAATTTTGTATTTACCAAACTTAAGTTAAATATCTAAAAAAACAAATTTGCTTGATCTCTCGTTTATAGTTTATATGATACCTTGAGCGTGTAACTGTGTCCCCACTTACTGGATTCAAACAAAGACTAAAGTTTAGGTTTAATTAATTACTTTGTATTACAAAGGCTGTTTGTATCTCTTGCGCGAGGAGGGGTAGGAGGAGTGGGTAAATGAGAAGTGAGAATTTATGAAACCAGCTTTAATTAAATCCTGAACACGCGGCAAAACTCTCCATAGACTGTCTACAGACTTTTTTATTTCGGGTGTTGGTTATTTTTTTATTTTTGTATACCTTGTAAGAAACATAATAATAATAATATTTTATAACCAATAGTTATAGTTACCCGAGAGAAGCGAAGTTTAGTCTGTTATAACTCGACTATTTGGCGTTTCGTCTATGTTTGTGTTTGTTAAATCCAAATACGTCTACAAATTGTTATATAATTTAGAAATACGCTCAAGTTTAAAAGTATGACACAAGTTTAAAAAAAAAAAAAAATCCGTTTGAAAATAACGGCCGCTGAAAATAATTCAATTAAAAAAAAAAAAAAAAAAAAAAAATTGCTACAGAGGTATTTCAAAAGAGGTGGGTAGTTTCTCAAAATATGCAGCAACAATTGTAATAAAATCGTGGTCACTACAAACAAAAGATCTCACATATATACAACTTTGTTAGAGTCAAAACTTTCACACTACTTCAAGACGTGAAGGTTTCGATATTCAAGATTTTGAAAAGTCTTTTATGGCAGTTCAATGGTAATTTTTCAAAATCTTGAATATAGAAACCTTCACGTCTTGAAGTAGTGTGAAAGTTTTGACTCTAACAAAGTTTGTCATATCGCAATAATAGAAATATACGTGATGAAAAAATTGGCAAAAAATTAAAACGAACTTTGCTTATAATAAAAACTCGATTACAAATAAATACGATTTACGCTTATAACATAAAGTAAAGCAAACTTATGTTTTATTTAAGTTATATTATGTTATGTTTTATACCTTAAAAAAATCGAAAACGTTTGATAAGTGGTGACCTTTCTTATCGTACATAAGAAATACAGACATTGTCGGTTCAACAACCCAGAGTTTTGGTCTATCAGGTGGTCTTCTCAGTGGTCCAAGTCCAACACCACCACTCTTCAATTCCGTCTCTTATCTTTCTTGCATCTTGGTCAACTACGTCCAACCTTCTATGTTTAGAGTCTGTAACTCTTCTGCTGCCACCCTCAATGGAAAGATACTCTGTTGGTTCATATGTCCAATTGTCATTATGACCCTGAAGACTTTTCTCTGATTGTAAAGGCGAAAACCCTCTCGTTCATCATCGCCTAATAATTAAAAAAAAGTTTAAATAGTGTCTTCTTGCCCTCAAATAGTCTAATAGCGTCAGGATTGGAAAAGAACCAAAGTTAGTTCAGAGATACCTGATAGTTAGGAAAGACGAAGAAACGATTGGTTATGTATGCAGATTTTACAGCCACACCTTATATAATAGCATTGGCGTCATCACCAGTTCATTATTGGGGGGGACATATGCTGGGGGGTCTGGGAGTCGGAAAATTTTTAAAAATTAAACTTCTCAAAACATCGTTTTTATGCATTTATTTATGCGTTTGTAACAGAAATGTAATGTTAAAAACCCTAGTAAAGACAAAGCCCGATGTTTACCTTTTAAGGTTTTAGGTAAATCATTCGTTTTTAGCAAAAATATTTTTACATCTCAAATATTGGGGGGGGAATGCGTCCCCTCCGTCCCCCCAGCGATGACGCCCATGTATAATAGGGTGCAAACTATAATATTCTAGCAATTATACTTTTTTCATGCTATTAATAAATGTAAAAAATATAAAATTATAAATATTGTTGACTTAATTTAAAGCAAATGATATGTAATTTTTTTGATTCATGCTATTTACATATGTATAACTTTATTATAATAACAAAGACAATTTTGAGTGTTATTTAGATTTTAGAAATATTGAGTGCGTTACAGAAGTGAAATTTGTTCTTTTTTTCTTTCTTAAAGTAAAATTGGTATGAGAGAGAATATATATGGACTATTATGGTATGTGAGTGTTTGAATGTTACGTAGTGTAAGTTTTTACCACTTTATATTTATGTATTAGATCCAAAAAGTTGTTCATAATTAATTATCATAGAACAAATTATTACTTAACAAATTATAATATTTGTAATAAATATTAAATTAAATTTAAATTTATTAATAGTTTAATTGAATTCTGTTATTTCTTCTTTTTTTCTATTTTTACTTGAGATATGCAGCCTCAAAACGGGTAGACCCATGGAGGCTGCTTTATTCCATTCCGTATATTTTTTGTTTATCTTAAATTGTGTATCTTTGTTTTTGTTTAGGATTTAGAAGTAATATTGTTTTGGTATTTCTTTACTGTCGTGTATTTTAATTTAAAGTAATGTATTATTATGTCATATGTAATATGTTTTGTTTTAGTTTGTTGTTAAGGAAAGCTTTATTTTTTATCTTGATATCTTTTTCTCAATCTAAATCATGTTTTGTTTATCTAAATGTAACAAAGGGAATGGAAAAAATAAATAAAAATATACTGCAGATTACGAAAGTTATATACGAACATTTTCATGTGAAAATAAATTATAAAATATAGAATGCAATCCACATCTGCTTAACTACAAGTGTCTTCCGTGAGTTCAAGAATTTCATCAACAAACCACGGTTGGTCAGAAGGAAGTGCTTGAAGACTAACTTTTTGCATATTTGGTAATACTTGCAAGATAAGATTTTGTAAGACATCATGAACACTACAAATATCGGAGTGCTTTTTTTAAAAAATAAAAATGAAAATTTTCTATTGAAAAACGCACAAAAACTTTAGTCAGCTCACAAAGACTAGACAAAAAAGGCACAGATCCTGCTATGTTCCCTCGGCATTGCCAAGTCAGTACTCACTATAGATGAGCACTTGAGGATATAGACGCCAAAGAAGTCATACAGTTCAGCATTATAGTTTCTCCTCTAGATTTCATCACCCTCATTTTCCAAATTTTTCTTTTAAAGTATTTATTGAATTCTTAATTTATACGAGAAAAAACACAATAAGTAAAAAAAAAAAAATTTTTCGGGAAAGTTGGGGCAAACATTAATTTTGGTTTTATAGGTTGGTGTGTGAGGAAATTTGTGCAATGTTTTTGTACGGTTTATTATTATTATTATATCATATTATTATATAACATATATATTCATAAAACATTATAGAATATAATTGCATTAACTTCTGTAATGAGTACTATTATTATAGAACTAAACTAGAGTTGTAATACACGCCACAAAACCATAGTGATCTACATTAACATTAGTTAGATCTATAAACTTAGTTAACAAAGTTAACAGTCCTCAGTTTGCTGATTGTCTAATTTGCATCCAACCAACTTCTGGAAATGTGAGTGTCAAGTAAACTTTGAATAAACTGTGTCAACAAGAAGGAACTAACTTTCTAACACAAGATACACAAAACCAATGTTTAAATAAACAAGGAGTATTCATCATATTCTCTGGAATGCTGTTTATATAGGAACACGGCAGCGTTCTGCCACGTCAAGTTAAAAGTGAATCAATGACATAGTACATACGATAATAATAAGTTTATTTTGGAACAACAACAAAAAACAAAACACAAATACATGGATAATTCTGTTTTAAGTATACATGAAATTAATTGCATCCTTATGCTTAAACCTAAAATTACTATTTTCTACACAGTCAGTGACACATTTAAAAAATACATTGATTTAATTTATACATGAATACATATCATTGACTTTGTCTTAAGGATGTTTTCTGCATAAATAGGGCTCTTTAGGCAAGCTAGACTGTTTTGGGTTTTATCTCCCAGTTTGTACGTAGTATGTGTGTTTAGGATTTAAAAGACAAATAAAGTTATAGTTTCAAGTCCTCTTGTTTATAAATATGAATAAATAAATATACTGGGTATTGATACAAGTGTGCCAGCTGTTTTACTTGGAGAGTATTTGACATATTGAAAAAAGTCAAATGGCAACTCCCCTGAACTTTTGTATTGTCTTATTTGGGTGTTTTAAAATGTTGATACCATCAGATATTTTTCCAATATAGCGGCCAACTTTAATTTTTCCTGTAGATGTACCTATTTTTTATGATGGTTTTAGATTCTACAGATAATTTTAAGACTTTTTAATTTTTGTGTATATTTTGATACATCCAACTCTTTATGAGCTAAAGAGGCTCAAAGTAGTGTAAACGAAGATTTTAGGTGTTTTCGAGGTCCACTTTCTGTACTTAAATCAGTTGAACCGAGATTAAAATTGAAAGGTTGGAAGAGTATAATGAAATAAAAACTATTAGAAATTTGAAAATCAACAAAATAGATTTTGTTACTCACATGACAGTTCAGTGGCAATATTTAGTGTACAATTAATTTATAATTAATTTTATGATGAACGTTTTATATTGATAATTTACAGTTTTTCAAAAATCTTATAATTTTTTACTTAACTGTTTCAAAATGGTGGCTTTACAAATAGTTCCCTTAATCGTAAGCAAGATGAAATTTTTAATTTTATTGTACGTCATAGAGTAGCAGAGATATCGGTAAAAAACTTGAAGAAAGTCTTGCTAATTTATTAGAACACACAGGAGTCCATTTTCATTAATTAAAAAATGGTATTTTAAGAGATTTTCGCTCTTGTCATTGTTTTGGGTATACCTAAAGGTTTAAAAGGTGTAGACGTTTTTATAAAATTATAAAACAATGCAATTGCTCTTCTTAGCCAGACATTGTTAGGAACCCAGTCCACTCTCTGCGGCTGTGGTCAGCCTACTAAAAATCAGCTGTTCGACATAAACATCACTAACTGCTTTCAACTGTTTTAAGTACAGGCAATGCCTGTACATCGGTGTATTGCCTGTTTTTATACAGGCAATGGACCACTGAAAAAGCATAAAAAATATTGTTTTAAACTAATTTGAGCTTCTGTAGCTAATAAACCAGTATGATATATCAAAATATGCACAAGAATAACAAAGTCTTAAAATTATGTCTAGAATCTGAAACCATCATACAAAATAGGTACCTCTACAGGAAATATTAAAATTGACCGCCATAGTCGAAAAATGGCTGATGGTATCAAAATTTTAAAACCCCCAAATAAGACAACATAAACAATTTGATAACCTTTTTTAATATGTCAAATACTTTTCAAGTAAAATAGCTGGCACACTTGTACGAGTCACTCTGTATATATTTATTTTCTTCGATAAAAAGGGAGGAAGAAATATTCTGCATACTCAGTAGTTTATCAATAGTAATCAAAAGTTTTGGTTTTATGTAGAATGATTTATTTTTGGAAATTGTGTAAATAGTATTGGACCAATTATAAGAAAAAATAAACTTTTCAACAACATTGCACAATCTTTCTTTTTCATCCATCCCCAAAGCCAAATAACAACGATGCAAAACTAATAGTCACCAAAAATGTCATTTCGGTAGTTGTCAATTAAAACGTAGAACGGAACAACCATGGGCATTCTTTCAAAAAATAAAATAAAATAAAAAAATAAAAAAGGGCTTTTCACATTAGCTTCAATTTTACCATAAAACACGTTCCCAGTGTCAGCTGTATTCGCTTAAAATATACCTTTTAATAACGACTATAATTTTTGTTTTTAATTTTTCGCCAAATATTTATGAACCGAAATATTTTGTTACTAGCGATTTGGCACACGGATTTTGATAATTAATCTACATTTCATTAAAATTTTATCGAAATTGGTGCAGACGTATTTGAGATATTATGTTTTTTATAACAGCACCATGGCCGATTATTTTACTGACAACTAACGAACAGACATTTTGGAGAGATGGCAACCAATCTCTCTTTTTTGGATTCTAAGAGAGTACAGTTGAGCAAAATTTGATCAAAATCGTTAGAGGAGATTTTGGGAAAAACATAAATTTCTGTTTTTACTTATAACAGTTATTCTAAAAATTTACCACACATCAAATTTTATTATAATCGGACCACGTGTTTGGGATGTAAGGCATTGCATTTACAAACGTCAGGCAGACGAGCGACAGACCATTAAAAAAAATTATTAATTCGGGTGGTCTCAAAAAATCGACCCTGATTTATTCAACCCATTATAATAATTTTACGTATACTACATATATGTGAAAAAGGAAAAACATTCTGAAAATATCTAATATTTGCCTTCAGTAAATACCTGTTTGACATAGATCTTTATACAACAATCCCTAAAAATTCTTTACAAATTTGCATAAAACTTTATATAGATAGAGATGAATCAATGAAAGAATATTTATTTTGTAAATAGTTGAAATGAAGGGCTAGTTCTGCGTTTAAATGAAAGGTTTCTGGCTAAGAAATCCAAGGGGTTTTAATGCAGAATAGTAGATTGCTCCCCAACAGTATTGTAATCTTAACTGGACCGAAGTAATGTACAGCTATGCCAATCTCTTTGCCATTGTGTTCTTAGAATAGATATATTTCTATTTAGATGGAGTAATAGCTTCTTAACTTGATCTTTATATACTTTCCATGTAAGTTTAGAGCTCAAAAGTACACCTAAATGTTTAATTTCTTTTATTTGATTATTTGGCACCGTATGAAAGATAGTATTTGACCAAGAGAACTCTAAAATGATGTTTTTCTTCTTCCTCCTCAAGACGAGCCTTGGCGTTTATAACGATTCGCCTCCAATTAAATCAATTTTGTCAGCTTCTGTTTGCCTCCAGTTCCAAACTCCCATTTTTGAGTCATCATGTTCTCGTTCTGCGGCCATCCGTTATTTTTTTAAGCATACGAAATAACATGCCCTGCCACGTGATTCTTAGGAGCTTAGCAAATCTTACCATGTCTTGTCAATTCATCCTGTCCTCGTCACAGGGTAAAAACGTCTTCTGAGTATTCTTCTTTCAAAGTTAGTTTATGTTGTCCTTCATAAGGCTCCAGGTAACCGCTGTTGGGCACAGTCTCAGTGTTGTTTGTCTGCTCAAAAGCTTAGACTTAAGCAGGTTTTTGTGAGCGTAGTACGACGGATTACCACTCATGATTCGATTCTGAATTTGATTACTGACTTTGTTCTTATTATTCAAAAAAATATAGCTGAATTCGGCCACATCTTGAAACCTAAAAGCACCAACTTCAAATGTCTCGCACTGTATTTTTTGTTTAACAACTGAAACTTTATTTATTTGATTTTATTCTTGTTCACCAACAGAGCCTATTTCTTTAGTCCATAGGCTCCCAATTGCCTAGTTTTAGAAAATAGGCTCTAGTTATTCAAACATGAGCAACAACACGCACTCCAACATCTTATAACATGTCAGACAGAAGCCGATGGTCCAGTGTCGTTTGCTTTCTTAATATTAATGAGCTCATCACTGATATTTATACTATCATTAACCAGTGATATAAAATAAAGTAATCCCACTTAAACACTTTTCCCTTCTTTAAATGTAAATTGATATTATGCAATAAAACCTATCTTAGCTAACCTAACCTAACCTAACATTTTTGAAAATAAAGAGTAATGCGTTTGGTTTTCAGAATATGCTTATATAATTCACATATAACGAATACTGTTTTACCCATTTTCCCCAGACGGTTCAGATGAAATACTAACCACATTTTTGCTATTTCTCAAAGTTGTAACAAAATTAAAACAAACAAGTATGAACAAATTTTGTTTAAAAATTACAAAGAGTAATTTGCATAAAATTGGCAAAAAAATAACGTTTCTCTATTCTTTTTTTCTTTAAATTTGGCGTACCTACAGTTCAAAAATGTGGACAAATTTTAATATACAATTGCATGAATTCTTCGAAATGGGCTCGCATGTGCTTCGTATGTAGACATTTTAGAAATTGTCAAAAAGTAAGGTTTAAGACAATTCAAGATAACTCCCAATTGTTATAGTGAATTTCATATAAAACTGAAAGAAACTATATCCACAACTTTGATTAAAAATTTTATTTTTGGTGAGATGTCGACTGGTATCTTTTGTTTGGATTCTTATGCGTTAAATATAGTAAATATTTATGATAATCCTTATAGCTGATTTCGACTTTATAAGGTGGATCGTTTTTACTTGTTGATAAATAACTACAGAAGATGAGTTTTGGAGAAGACGATTAATACCCCTCTACTTCAGCAAATATTAATTCTGATTTCGAGATAATCAACGTTTTTGTGTTTGAAGATATGGTAGATACGCATCTAATAGTGTAGTGGCTTGATGTATCAGTGGTCTAGGGTTCAACTACTGTAGAGGCTGGGAAGTTACGGTGTTGACCCAGTATCGTAGTTTACAGTTGGTAGCGAATTCTGGTTAAGAAAGTTAACATTATTGGAACGGGGACTCGATTTACTGATTAATTATTCATCACCAGACTCAAAAGCTGCCTGGCACTAATTTGTATGGAATATGATAATAAATTTTGGTCGTTCATATAAATGAAATATATCTTGAAAATAAGGTAAAAGAAACCCCGTAATATCAAAATTGCTCCTCATTTTGGACTATAACACACAAACAGATAAATATCATTCCAGTAATCACCTTTTAAAATTCATTTTCCGATTTTTAGACACAACAGCAAACTCTCTCTACATCTATGAAAGTAAAAACTAACACGTTTGTCAAAACCAAAAGTATATTTCTTGCACCAAATTTGTAAGCCTAGACAGTTGCACAAACAAGAAAATCAACTTTACAATATACGACCAAGTTTAAAAGACTATTGACTTGCACCAGTTGTAGTTATACAAGAACTCGTCGCGAGCTAATCGAATCGAATGTAAATGAGTTTCATGACACTGGCCTTGGTTAACAGAGTAACAACTGCGCCTGCTTGGCATGTTTGGACTTGACCTCTGATGAGGACGAGTTTTCCCACATCGTTATTGGCATATAATCAAACATACTAATAGAGTTTAATTTATGCAATCGATGAGATTTAAATATTTTGATTAATGTAGCGTTACAATGTGTTTTAAATTAACTAAAATGTATATTAATTCATTGCTGTGTGAATTGATTTATCACCGACAGTTAAAAAGGTAATTAAAGGTGTTAAAATATTGCATAGAATTTCCGACACACCTCTCGATAAAAACGAATTATTTTTATGGATCTTCAGGAAAAATCCAGTTAAAGAATTACCGGTCTAAATGTGAAACTGGACCATATATTTATTTATTATGTTGTACACATATTTCCGCCATTCTTAGGTTTATTATCTTATTATTACTAATTGACGCGTTTCGGAGTTCCTCCAACTTCTATAAAGTAGTTTTTGAAGATGAAAGTTCTCTGAAATGCGTTATCTATAAATTTTTTTGTAACGAACGAATATGGCTGACTACCTGGCAAAACCCTCTCTCACGTACGCACACTCACAAACGTCCTGTCCCAGAGAAGCTGCCTAATTAGTGACTTACTGCATACTCTTTTGATACAAAGACAACTTTCTTAAGATTTCATAATTGTTAAGTAATACTTAGTGAATGTGAATGTACATTAAATTTGATTGAAAACTATAATGTTGTGATCTCGTCCTTCTTCCGTTAAATCCATATCGTCTTCATCATCTTAACTGACTCTTGTATTGTCACTCAATACTTGGCGCTCTTCAACATTTATTATTTAACTGTTTTAAGGGGGCTGGGCGAACAAAAAGAAATTGTTTTTTCAAAACTATTTTTTTCCTGTTCCCCTATCGATCCTGAACATTTTAGTGTAAATGTAATTTTTTTTATCTTGATTTTTAACAAAGTTACCGACCAAAATGTAATATGATGCGCATTCATTATTTGCGTCATGTTATATAGCTCCAATTCTTCTTTAAAACCTAGTAGCCTAATTACTTACTCAGTGTTATTTCTACCATTTTTGTAATTTTGCAGCACTTAGATTGTAAAATACAAACAGCTGTTTATAGTATCAGCTGTTTATAGTATCAGCTGTTTGTACTCTTTATTGTCTATTTGTGAATGTTATTTGTTATAGTTCATTTAGTTTGTGTTCCATGCTTATTTTATTGTGAGTTATTGAATCAAAATGGACAAAAAGGGAGTGCATAGATGTTAAAAGAGAAAGTTTTCAGGTAATAGGTTTACTGTTTGTTATTGAAATGCCATTAGAGGCAACAGCAACAATTTACTGAACATGAGAAAGGCCATATGGGCGGTTTGGAATCATAAAGTCAGTTCAGACAATGACTACATAAATACTATAAGACACGACATAGGATAGGGAAATAGTCTACGCTTTACGGGTGCAAGTTTGACACACAGCTATCAGAAAGCGCTAGCAGCAGGTGCTTGACTGTACGCATCCCACTTGGTTTAGACTGTACAACTGTTGACCTCTCTCTCACAAACCTTCTCACTTACTTCCGTCAGCATAGTCAGTGTTGTCAGTTCGTGCGCTGAGATATGCGATTCTCGACCTTCCCTCGCATCTCTGGTCCCATATGTGGCATCAGTGCGTTTTCTCTTACCCGCCTGAAACATTGTTTGACCGTAGAGCCACCTAGCGCCAGTCACATCAACTTCAGATTCTCTAGCAGCACACCCTAGCGGGTATTGGTCAACTCAAGAATAAGCGTAGAATATTTAACATGGCCATGTCGTGTCTTATAGTATTTATGTAGTCATTGGTTCAGATGAGAATCCGAGGCACCATTTTTATCCAAAAGGGTCAGAATCTTGGTGTAAATATCATCGACAACTCTTTGTAAAATTTTCTTTAGATCAATTAAAGGTTCATTTTTCTTCTTTTTTTTTTCGGAAAAATCTTCAATCACTGAAGCTATCAAGTCCTTGTTTGCGTATGTAGCACTTGATGTTTTTTGACTGAACTTATATAATTATGAAATGTTCTAAAAAGTCTAAAATACCAACAAAAGAAAATAGTAAGAAGGATATTATACACACTACGAACGAAAATATAAACTAATTTACAAATTATAGAACCTCAAAACACAACCCCTTTCTAATTGATTTCCCAATGAGACATGAATAGTGAGACATATAGTCCATTGAAAATAACATGACTTTATATATAGTGTTGTTCTATTTGCTCTTTAGTGAGTAATGTCTTACCAGTTCTCCCACTCACGTTTGGTAATGGACCTTAGAACTCGAGTTTAGACTATAACTAATACAACAGTATAACTAATGAGGTTGACGACAGCAGTGTAATCATCTCCTTAGAAGACATGTAAAGGATAGCGATATCATTTTAGTAAATTTTTGTGCAGAATAAAAACAACAACAAAAAAACAATTTTTTTTTTATCGTAAAAATAATAGATTTCGTGAGGTGAGTAAAATAGGTGAATCATGTCGGCGTAACGTGGAATATTTACCCCCGTGGAATTTTCATCTTCTTGTTTCCTACTGTGGATAATTTTACAAGCTTTCGCTTCTATATCAAAATTAGAGCTGAAATCGACTTAAGTTACGGAATAGGAATAGGAATAACACTATGCCTACTATGGATTAATAGCACTTTTCCCTTTTGAAGACTTTCCATTTTTGGAATTTTAACATTTAAAAGGAGGTTTTTGCCCCTATATCATAAATAAAAGTGAAAACTTTATGAGAATAATATGTAATACTTACAACCCTTAGCCGGCTGTAGAAAAATCGAACTTTTTTTTCATTTGTACCCCTTTCCGTATTTCACAAGTTAACATTTTTCAAAAAACGTTAATTTTAAATATTTTCGCTAATAAATGGTACATAGAACTGATATCTGCTTAAGTATAACATGGAGCAGACAAAACCCTTTGTCGACTTGGAAAAATCCAACTTTTTTCTTTTGTATCCCTTTCCGTTTTTCACAAGTTAACATGTTACAAAAAAGTTAATATTAAACATTTTCGGTAATATATGGGTACCTAAAACTAATATCTGTTTAAGTATGATATGGAAAAGACAAAACACTTTGCTGTTTATATAAAAATCCAACTTTTTTCTTTGTACCCCTTTCCGGTTTTTACAAGTAAACATTAAATATATATATATATATTTTCGGCAATATATGGGTATCTAAAACTGATATCTGCTTAAGTATAATATGAATCAGATAAAACACTTTGCCGACTATACAGAAATCCAACCTTTTTCGTTGGATATAAGTTTAAATAGATAAAAAAATATTGCAGCCTCATTTTATAAAGCTAACAGACATTCTCTAAACCAGTGTAGAGATATGGCTGTTATGTCTTCCATAACATGTTATAGTTTAGTACTTCTTGCATCACTGAAGATGGCGACTTTGTCGTTGAAACGCGTTTTAATAAATAAACGTACTATTTATGAGAATTCGTGTTCAAGTTTTATTATATCAAGAATACCTTAAACAATTAATTTAATTGAATTTCAAAATATAATTTGAAATTTTTACATTTTTGTTCGTCTTGTTGAAAGATTGTTATTCAATCCGTGCTATATTAGCCCCACTCCATTGTTGTTTAAAAATCCAGTGTAGTCTTATTTATAACTTTAAAAAAAAAATTAAAATAATAATAAATAATAACCTACTAGAAACAATATTATAATTTTTTACGTCCAGGATTTTTTGAGTTGTAATTATCTTGAGTATTATTTTCAACCATTCCTGGCCATGTTACATTTCTTGTATTCCTAGTTGACGCGTTCAAAAAAGGGGAGATGGGAGAAGATTGTAACAAATTTGTTTCTTTTAAATTTTTTGAGGAAGTATTAAAACATTAAAATGAAAAAAGATTGGTTTTTACACAACTTAAAGATTTTAATATTTTGTATACATTCTCTTCTTAATAATTTTAATTTTGTGTAAACTACTATATTGATTAATATCTTTTTTTCTTAATATGGATTTTCACCTTTAAATATATTTTAAATTGACTTATCGATATCATTTACTTGACGAATAAAGTCCATTCATATGGCTCTAGTGAATGATGTCCTTCATTAATTCACCCAGACAAATCTCCCGGGATATTCACAAGTATGGATACCTAATCGATACCAATTCTGTGTAAAGCCTACATCAATCTCGACGCCCGTCCTTATCGATTGTACGGAGAAAGGACGTTGGTCACGAGATATGTGTAAATTAATACCGAGAAACGCTTCACGTGTGTGGAATACACGTCCACGCAATGCGCCATGTACACGGATTGCTTCGCCAACGTGTTTCCAGGAAACCCAATATTCTGGCCGATAAATGATAACGGATTACGGAATCGTGCAAACACTATCAATTTCTACAATTGTATTGAAATAAGAGTTTACGCTACGGAATCTTTTCAATTTTTGTTTTCCTGGATGTATGACTCAAACAATTTATAAGAAACAATATTGACAATATAATTCAATCAGAATCAGAAGAACGGAAGGACAAATTGAAACAAGCACAAATGTACATGTACCAATAAATAACACTATATTAAAAAAAAAACATTTTTTTAAATACTCGAAAAAGAAGAAAATTGACAATAATTTGGTTGGTTTAGTTCAGAAATTATACCTTTATATTCCCATTAATCGTTTTCCCTGCCTGTACGTGTATTACACAGACGAAATGAGTGGACCGATTTTAATCAAATTTGGTGTGTATATTTCGAGTCTTTTTTCTTACATTTTTGGATAATTAAAAATTTGGGATATTTACCTGTTCTAAGACAGTAATACAAAATCTGCTCAAACAATGTTAAAATGTAGTTAGTAAAGAACCCAATGGAGGTATATATATAAGGTCTCATTCTTAAAAACCGACTCGTACGATCTCATTTAAATTTTGATGAAATGTGAAGATGAACAACAACTTGCCAAATTACAACCAACTTGAAAGTAAATTAAAATTACGGTTCAGGATTAATTGACAACGACCTAAAATAAACCTTGACGAAACTAATATTTCAATTAGATATGCACGGATATTTTCTTTCTAACCAAAACGTAGTATGGAGACATATTTTGTGAGATATGGAAGAACGTTATTTTTGGTTACTGAAAAAAGTAATGTGATGGTTTTGAACTGTTTATTTCAATATTGTATATGACACGTGACTCGATCCTTGTTTAGATTTGAATATGTTGAGAAACCCACAAATATATCCCCAAATTTCATCTCTAATTTTGAAGAAAAAATGTATAATTTTAAATACACAATTTAGAAGATATTTGAAATCATTGATTCAGTTATTAAATTTTATTCAGGTGGTGTGATACTCTCCGAGTAATAAACCAACCTTTAAAATGTCTGGAAATCAGGATCGTTGATCATTTCATAGTCGGGATTACAAAAGTCGGAAGATCTCTTTATTAACTTCTTCGCAATATACAAAATTTAAAAAATTTAGGTTATTTTCCACGAAGCTTCTTTCATCATATCTTGTACGCTTACACAATTTAATTAGGAACGGAATTTAAAAGTAAGAAAGAAAAGAGGTACAAAATTGTTGTAAAAAAGTAAAAAAAAGATATAATTAAGTATGCTCTTTTTGCTTCAGTTACGTGCATACTCATCCTCTTCTTTGAGTTTTTAGAATCCCCCAATTTATGTTTCTTTTCAATAAACTCTAATCACGCAAACCAATTTAAAACATCCTTTGCAGGGCATTTTCGCACATCATCTTCCCTACAAAAAAATATATTATAGCACGCCACTTAACATCCGTTCCGTCAGTACATAGCAGTTACTGAGAAGATAATTAAAAGTAGAATAAACGGAATTGTTGGTTGAAAGCAATAATTTGTAGTTACCTTTTAAAATAGACTACCTATTGAACACGCAAGCAGATTGCTCCTGTTTTAGAATGCGTATTTTAGCAAATAAAGTAACACAATACATTTTCTTATGTATTTTTTCTTTTGTACGTTTTACAAATAAACTATTACAACACGTACCTAAAATAAAATAAAAGACTATGTTTCAAGATAATCTGAGGAAAGTAATTAGAAAAAACGTATTATAAATTAATTCAGAAACCTGTCAAGAAACAAAATATAAAAACTTTAAATATTTGAGACAACTGCCAATGTAGTATATACACATTCATGTACACACACCCACATACATACACTCATATAAACATATATACATTCATATTTCCTTATGAACCTTTACAACAATAAATTAATATATGGAAGTTCAAAGCTACCCCCTCCCCACTTGTAAATATACAATACAAATATACACAAACTCACTTTTTTCCAAACAAAAACAACTTTCGTTTAAAGTATTGTGCTCTACGACGTGCAGCCATTGTCTTAACAACTTAAATTGTTAAAAAAAAAAAATTCTAAGATGTGCTGTACCATCTACGACGTACAGCCTTTTCTTAGCAACTCTAAATTGTTGTAGGGGATTACATTTACTACATAGCAATCCAGAAGTATCGGCTCCTGATGACGACAGAACAGAAAACACATGAAAACCGTTTTAATCACTTATTATGATAAGAAATTATAACCATCGTCGAAAAATTTCCCCGTCTCTAGATATTTTTACGCGCTGAACTTTAGTATGGTACATAGAATGTATTTTGCGATAGCCATCTTCAAATCATATTGAGTAGGGATTGTTTAAATGCTCTGAGTTTTTCATCGTACTTTTTTAGAAAATGGGACGGAGAATGGATACGGATATATTGGAAGTGCAATGGGTTTAGAAATTATTCTGTCCGCAAACACGTCGTCCAAAACTGTTTGAGCCGTAGTACCACCCTGTTGAAAGTATTCCTTGACAAATTTTATCTACTGAAAATTATGTAATGATAGAATAAGAATATTGGCGCAGTGGCTTTGGGAATTGACAGTTCTATGAAAAACAAGTGGATGACTGCTATCATGGTACTTAGCCACGTCATCAGACAATAATGAACCTTGTAGGAAATATTATGTTATAATGGTAGATCAAGGGGTCTTATCCAGTATGGTAAGTTTGTTTAATACAGTTGTTATATAAGTTTTCTGACCTGGAAATTGTATATAACTTCTTTCTTGACGTTGGCTATCCGTAACGGAGTTCGTAGTTGTGTATATATTTAAAGTTTTCACTCGCTTCGCTTTGGTCTTGGCTTGATTCGAAGATGTGAAGAGGCCTCCAGTCGCTATGCTCGGCGCTGCCGGGTCTCCTAACTGTACGAAAATCTCATTTTCTTCAGAATTACATTTTTGATGATAACTTTGCTATTTGTAGCGTTGGTACCGTTACATGTAGAATTGAAATCTACAAATGTTTAACTAATTTAGTGAGATGTTGAATAATACATGAGATATGAACAAAAAAGTTTAAAATGCCAGCTATTTGACGTTTTCAATTTGATTTTTTGAATTTCAATAGAGTTCTATATGAGCACATTATAGTCCCCTATACCACACCAAACTGCATGTTCTATATACAATTTTGTGGCATTCATCCTACTTACGTAAAGACGACAACTACAACCACAACGGACGGTCGGCATATCGAAAATCATTGTTTTGTTTTACTGATGCCATGGAATGTGAAGATCAGACAAAAAACGGAGGCCGAAATTTGTTGCTAATACAAAACTTACTCTATACTTCGTATAGTGGGTAAATACTTAGGTCCAACTAAGGTAGGCCCATATGTGAGCTTACGCGACATTCCAATCCAAATACACGCATTCTTATCATATAGCGGAGGACTTGAGGATCTCATGGAGTTTGTGTGCATACAAGACACGTTCAGTTTTTGTTGATGACGTTCCTCGAGAAATGGACATGTCCCTTACGAAGAATGTGTTGTCCTAAATAACCTCTCCATCAAGGTCAAGAAAATCTAAAAACCACCTCCAGTATGCTTTCCACGTAGCACTTTCGCGAGGTTTCAATTCACGCACAGCTGTAGTTATATAATTTCATAAACAGTGAGAAACGCGTACTCCCAGTGTGAGATTCTTCCTTCCTTAAAACCACCTTCATTCCTGTTAGTATCCCTATCACGTAGGGTTGCAAGACAGGAATGATTTTCCATGTACCTAGTTGATAAGGTTTTTTTTTATGGAATTATTGAGATAGTGGTGAAAAGTGCTTCACGTTTTGTTTCCATCTGAAGACCTAATTTATCCCTGTTTGGGACAGAGTCCTTTCAGAGATAACATCACGATAAATCATACAGGTATCCAGGTTTGAAACTCCGGACGGAGCTAGTACCAACCGGGGTGATTTGTAAGGATCCGTTTGGCCTTGTCATTACGACAATTTCCTTGTGGGTTTTCTTATATGATGAGGTTTACATTGGATTGTAGAATAAGTACGTCTACCATTAAGTAATAAATTAATTACACGTTTAACTCTTCAAATCTATTAAACCTTAAGCGTCAATTATATAAAAAACGATGCTTTTTTCATTTTTTAAAGTTTTAGAACACTTATGAAAACATTTAGTTTTATAATAATTTTATGTAAAGAATTCAAAGACATAAAATGTAAATAATAAAAAAAAATGAAAGTTTCTCTCTAAACGAGAACGAACGATTTAATTTACAGAAAACGTGTTGGTAAGATGCAACTGGGAAAACGAAAAGTATTGTTAAATAAGAACAACGACAAAATCCCCCAGACTTACAAATAATTTCAGAAGTGAGTAAATGAGATTTTATATTGAAGATACAATCTGTTGGCAGCTAAATATACGCAGTATCTTGGAGTTCTCTATAGTGAGCGGGGAGTATAGCAATCCCGATGTACACAAACCTTTCTTCAACTAGTCTTGGGTTAGATCCCTCTCTTTCATCCTTCATATCAAGTATAACTTGACCAACTTTTGTTCTCTTTGCTTTTTCAAGTGCTCGAGGCCCTTTACTCATAACTTATCTTCGGAGTTTGTAAATGTATAACATTAATAGTGAAAAGAAGCTCAAATTCACTACTGTTCAGTTTTTTTTGGATCTCGTATCCGGCCTTGGAGTTAAAAGATTGATTAGATTAATTTTAATAAGGGATATTGTATGCTCTGTTTTGTTTAAAAAGGACTGGTCTAATAGTTAGTGTTCTAGCTTCACGAGTTAAAGGCCCTGGGTTCAATCCCCGTGAGGGGTCAAATATATACGGAGTGTACTCAGCTTCGTGAGGAAAATTGGAAAGCTACAATTATTAGCGAACTCTGATTGAATAGAACGACGGTGACTGAATTGTCGATGAATGAAGTCGTCTTGCAGCCCTAGGCTCTTCATGGGCTGTTGCACTTTGAGTTTTTGTTGTTAAGGAAATAAAACAGTGATGGTTTCTTCGCCTTAAAAATAACTAAAATATTAATTGAATTCAAATTAAAAGTTAGGTTTAACCATTCATTGAGTGTGCTTTAAAGAATGGTCACAACTTTTCAAAATAGGGCTTTTAAATCGGCTTTTTTATCCAGGGGTTATGAGTCTGTAATAGCTCTTTTTATGCAACTAACTACATATTATATTAATACCAAGTAGAGTTCGGCAAACGTCGCATAAAAAAAAAAAAAAAAAAAATCTGCATCCCACCATGTCAGTAGGAAGAAGAATATTTCGAGAAAAAAAACTTTCAGAATTTTCAGTTTATTCAAACGATTTTATTTATAAACTGAAATTAATACCTTTTAGTTTAATTACACCTACATCAGATTAAGTTTCATAATTTTGGAACACCAAACTTTCATAGTTTGGTTTCATAATTTTGTATATAGAGATTGTTTTTACATTGTCGATTTCACCACCAAGTGAAATTTACATGTATTTCGTTGTTGCTAAAACTTGCAACTATCTCATTTGCATACCAAAACACTCCAAGAAATACTTATTCTGCCGTACGGTATTATATTACCTATAATACAAATACATGGAGGTTACAGTAACACCAAACCAGAGATGATAATTTGAATACACAATATTGGAATAATTGAGTTTAGAAGGAAAATGTTTAGAGATAATAGTTTGTTGGAGAACTTTATGAAATGAAACTTGTGTTGCATATTTAGTTAAATTTATAAAACTTATTTTATGTCAAGAAGTAAAATCATTGATTTGTAAACGGAAAACAAATTTGTCAACTTTTATTATTTTGATAACCTCAAGATATATATAGGCTATCGAACTTTTTGTTCATACACATTAATATAGAGAACGTTTTGTGCCCAAAAATCAATAACGAATTGTCCTCTGAGACCAGATTTTTTATTTTTCGTAATTATGTCTGATTGGCAGTCCCTCACAGCATAAACGGATGGACCCATTTTAATAAATTTTGTTATAGTGCCGTATGTTCTGGCTTCACTTTATAACTATTTTCTTTTATTTGAGAGAAAAATAAATAGTTTTAACGATTCTGGGTTAACATCGTATCTCAGTGAGTCGTCACGAGGATCGCACCTTAGATCTCTCATACACCAATTGAGATCGCTAACCATTAGACCAACCGGTGGTTCATGCTCGATAAACACCAATGGAACCTTTCTCACCTAACTCAGATTAGCTGTGTACACAAGGCTCACTTACATTACCCGAAAATATGACAGGGTAACATCATTGATCCTTTACTTGTGGAATCTAGTTTGAAACAATATTATCAAAATATCACAAACAATAAATAAATCTAAGAAGTCTTATAGTTTTAAATCATCTTTTATAATACATGCCTATAATTATAGCGATGTAGATTAACATGTTTTTACAAATGGGTCAATTAAAACTAATACGCTCCAAAAAAAGTGCGAATATAAAGTCGCGAAACTGGCAGAGCTGAGCTAAAGCGGCTCTAATGTAAAGAAATAAATTACCCCCATTCCTCACCCTACCTGATATCACGACTTTCTGAAAACATTTACTGCGAACAATTAAATACCGTATACAAATGTAAAGTAAACGAATGTTTTCCAACAGGCTAGTAGCGATCTTACCGATGTGTGCTGATGATTCAATAGCTTGGTTTTACTAAAGCTTGAAATACTCAAGGAAATTTATGTATTTGTTTAATTAAATTAATAACGTTACCCTTTAGTTTCTAAAGCTTCTATTTAAAAGCAGTTACCGGGTAGATGAATCATTTATTTAATTAAAATTCCCTTGAACTGAATTTAATTTAATTTTTTTTGTGTTATAAAATAACCAGAAGGAAATAAATTAAAACAGTTTTTTATGCTTATATTTCATGACCTAACCTGACATTTACCGAGCGATTCGTGGTCGTGTTAACCTCTGCCATTTGGAATCATTGTCTGTATGATTATTGTGTTGATTACTCAGTAACGATCTAAAGTGTATCAATCATCATTACGTAATTTAGGATTAAGGTTTTTGCCGAAGTATGAATAAACAAGGTTTCTTTATTATATTTTCCGTTTTAAAATGGCTGACACTCAAAAACAATTTGTGTACGGTTCCAAGGGATGGTCACTGGTGCTCTGACTAGGAATAAAGGATAAGTATTAATCATAATGGCGTAACAAGACTTAACGAGCTGTAAAACACAAAATATTTAAATATTTAAACAAATAAAATAACAGCAACAGTAATAAAAACCTTGTACTCCAACTGAATTCCCATTACAAATATATTGAAAAAACTTGGGGCGTTTAACATTTTTTGGCATTGTTTATTTATCGCAAAACCTAAATGAAACTAAAGTTCTTGGAATACTAAATGCTATTTTTACAAATCACTCCCTTATAAAAGTTATGCTTTTTCTAGGTCACTCGATAAACTAATTGCAGCTTAAAGTGCATTCTTTTTTCTCTTTATCAAATAACATAATTTATTTAAAGTAAAACTTTATTCGTACGTTTTATAAATGCCATAAGAAATCCCCTCTATTTGCGACTATTAGTGTATCACAAACTAACGACTAGAACAATACACTCGAACTCTGCAGTCCGGGTTCACTTAACGAACGATTCCAACGCCAAAGCGACATTTCAAAGTGTATAAGTATTTATAAACTATTAAAGAACATTTTACATCCATTCCTTATTGTTGTCTAAGTGTTTTCTTACCAAGCATATTTCAAAACAATATAAGATTCATTAAAATACGCATTATATAGATATGTATTTATAAAGTTAGTAAATTTCCATTAATAACAAGGCCAGGTATCTCTTTAATGTAAATAAAAGGTGAATACAAATTATACAATTAGTAAATATAGCATGCTCATAGACAAAACAAAAATTTAAGTACTGTATATTAAAAGTAGAGTTTTTACTTTCCACCTGAAAATGTAGGATTAAAAGTATCTGTCAAAAATGAAATAGAACCTATGATGATGTTCTAAACAATCTAAACCTTCTTGCTGCTTATTTATGCAACCTTGAAAGTTGTTATCCTAACAACTACATTCAATGCCAAATTAAATATACCTGCAGACAATTCATCGCCTTGTCTGACACCGGTGTTGATGTTAAAATCATAAGTCACAATGCTATTTACTAATTGTTTAGCCTTGGAGGTTTACATTGTTGCCTTTATCAAAGTACAAGTTGTTTTGGTATTCTCCTATGCATCAGAGCTCTAAAGGTTCAATTGTTATGAAATTAGCTCATCTTATTCCGTGATATTTGCCTAAATCAATATACCAGATCTCAAAAAAGAAGAAGAAGGGGAAAAACAGCACAGCGACGTTTTTTACTGCGTTTTTCAATCACTCCCACAAGTAGTTTTCTTTTACTTGTGGTTTATTTCAGAGCCTTTAGCTTTAACCACCATATATTTGAAATAAAAAAGTTCTATTATGAGACTTCAACGCGCTGTATATATTTCATTTTCATTTTCATTTTTTAGTGGTTCTTTGAACAGTATTTTAATGTGTGCAATAAATCATTCTTGTATAATCAATGTGACACAACAATAGACATAGACCAAGAAGAAACTGTGTAAATACTACAGCTACTGCATACTTGAACAAAATAACACTCAGAAGGAAAAATAAAATAATTCTATATAAGTGGTTTGTCTACGTACGTTGGTCATGATTAGCATTTATTTAGATCATAGTGATGATAGATTATGCTGTATCCATCGATTTATATAACTTCTGGAAGATAACTGCTTTTTTAAGTTAATAAAAATACCTTTACCCTCACCAATGTGGGCCTCGTTGGCTGGTGAACCATTTCATTAGAAGTGCCGATTAGTGTTTAATAGTATAAAAGTTAATGATATAATGAAACTTAAATTACGTTTTTGAGGGAAATCTTAAAAATCGTTTGAGAGAATAAACCAGTGTATGTGTTATGTACATAATAATTTTTTTTTTGTAATTCTATGGTATTATATAGGTTTTAATTCATACGTTACAAATACAAATAACAATAAAGGAGTGAGATTTTTTGACACGTAAATTGTTTTAGGAAAGAGTTTAAATTTCATTTTTGAGGTGTTTTCAAATTTTGTATTAGGATTGCTTGTTATGCCAATTTCACATCATAATATTTGTTGTTGTAGTTTAAAAGCGAAAACCTCTCGGTTAGCATTGCCTTATAAAAAAAAAGGAAGAAACAACATAAAATAAATACCCTTAGCCCTGTAATATGTCAATAACGTCAAGGCTGGAAAAGAACAAGTTTTGGTTAAGAGAGATCAGATAGGTGCACCTAGGTATTGCCACAGCCGTTCTCACATTTCTTCTTCATTATACAATAAAATACAAAAAAGTTACTACTATAAAATACAAACAAAGTTACATAGACATAGTTGACCTTATTACAAAGAACCGTATTCCTAAATTTCACAATGAGTGCTACACACAACACATTTGGCTTTAACTGCGTAACAAACACACAAACGAAATGTTTAACAGGATCTTCACCAATTATCAATGCTCAGGGTAGGTCGTGTAATATTATTATAAAACTCTTTTAATTTATTCCCTTCAGTTTATTTTCCTACACAAAGTTAAATTAAATCCAGTTCTTGAGAATTTTAATTAAATAAATGATTCATGTATCGGTTTACTGTTTTTAAATAGAAGCTTTTGAACTAAAATCCGTTAACTATTATTAATTTAATTAAATAAATACATAATATTTCTCTCAGTGTTTCATGCTTTAGTAAAACAATGTTTACTATTTTATGATTATGTAGGACAAAGAATTGGTCAGTATTCTACTAGCCAATTTGCAAACATTCGTATGTGTTTTTTATTTCAGGGTATCTGATTATTTCCCGGCAATACACCGTAAGTGCTTTGTGAAATTTATTTTAATATGAAACATATTAGTTATATATAATTTGTAAACTTTGTTTTGTATAAATGAAATGAAACATTATTTTTATTATTTATAGTGTATTATGACGTATATTTCGTGATGTTTTGTGTTGTTGTTTTTACTTTTACATGGTATAAAGAAAGTTTTGTTGACGGAAATTGATATCGAGTATTCCGGGTATCCGTTTTTAGATTCCGTGTTTTAAAAAAGTGGTTTTTGAAATGATTTCTCTATGTCGTTTGTGCAGTACTCTACAGCCACCCATGTGGACCAGTGTTAATAAATTTACGTATATATATATGAATTTTTTGAACTCAAATTTGTAGGTATCTGCCATACTAAAATGACAAAAAAAATACGCTTTTTACGAAAGATGTAATTTTTTAAACTGGACTCAACCAATCTCATTTTGGTGCAATGACCCAAATTCGTGTAGATTAACGCAAGTAAAAACGTATTTACCGTTCAGGAATAATTGGCATAAACCAAGTTGAACCTTGATTGGCGTTATTACAAGCTTGATTTTAATATCAAATATAATTTACGTTGAGGACGTATTTATGGCTCAAGCGAAGTAAATTTACTGAACTATCATTTTGGTTTTAGTTGATTGATTTATTGATTTAATTTGGAGTTTAAAGGGCCTTTTTTTTCAACCACCCCTTCCACTACGACCGATGGCCTGATATGCAACTAAAAACCTTTTCATTCTAGCTTAGCAGTAATAGCTTACGAGTTTGTGTAATCTACTAACTAGTCCAATGATAGTTCCCCAGAAATGTTGAATCCAAAAACCTTTCACCTCTTATTGGTCAGGGCCTCACATTAATTATGTGGTCTATGGTCTCCTCACCCTTCCCGCACAGTTTTCACACAGCTTCGCCATGACAAGCTCCTATCCTGTGTCCCGTAATTTGTTTCAGTTGTCTAGTATGGGAGTGTCCCATAATGGTTCCACATCTTTGCTGGTGTTTTACATGACCCTTACTGTTTATAGCCATCTTGGCCAGACATGGATATTTTTATAGCTGGCTCAGGTCCTATAAGCTCTGATCCATACCCCCATTTAACTAGATTATTTGCCTTCCTCATGCCCCGGCACCCAACGCACCGTTACTCGGTTTTCCTGTGATAAAAATTGAGGTTCTCTTTGCTTTAATTAATTTTAATTTGGTTTTGGGGATGGGTGAGTGAGAAAGTTTGTGAATGTGTTTATTTACATCCTGTGTGTTGGTGAAGTAAAAGATAAAATTCCTTTAAAACACAAAACAATTGTATCGTTTTTTTAACGGTAAACAGATTTAGCGTTATATAAATTGCTTCTGACATTCCAGTAAACAAGCAGTTTACTTAAAGTATTACTTCACTCCATATGATATGTTTCTCTTCTCACCTGTTATAAACCCTTTCTCTTCAACAACATTATGATTGACGTTGATGTTGAAATTTAGCTGCTATTCTTATATTTATTATTTATACTTTATGAGAGCCCCATTTTTCTTCTTGATGACGTATCTTTTCATTCAACAATTTATCGCGCCACAATTCTGTCATCTTCTCCCGATGAAATTGTATTCGGTCTGTCAGACATTCATGTATAGCTCTTGTCTTTGGAACATTTGTTTCAGATTTAATAGTTTGGAAAGTAGTCTTCAACTATAAAGAGATGTTAGTTACACAAGTAAAACTCTTCACGCTTTAGTTGCCAATTCTCTTGTTTTGAGAAAATAAATTAATATAAATACAATATAATAATAAATAAATTAGTTTATTATGAGAAAATAAAAGTGTTTCATTTACAGAAGGACACCCGGTGTAAAGTCTAACACCATAATAAGTTAAACTGAGGACGCATAAACAGTGAAGAGTTGTCCTTTACTAACAAATATCTCTTCATTGTTGAAGGACTCCTTTCCAAATGATTTAATATGAAACAAATGTTCATAAAGACAAGGAATATGAAAGCCTGACGGACAGAATAGTTTCATGACAGAATTGTGGCACGATAAATTGTTGGAGGAAAAGATACAACACGAAGAAGAAAAATGAGGCTGTCACATTGTTGTGAATAAAAACAAGAATAACAGCTAAATTGCAACGTCACTGTCAATCATAATGTGTTGAAGGGAAATGCGTTGACAGGTAAGAAGAGAAACATATATGGAGTGAAGTAATATTTTAAGTTAAACCACTTCTTTATTGGAGGTCAGAAACAATTCGTAGTATAACGCCAGAACTATTTGTAGTTAAAATGAACAGTGTACAAACATTCTCTCTCACTGATCACCAAAATAAAATAAAAACCAATTAAAATTATTTGTCACCCAAAATGCAGTGCGGTAGTTTTTAGTAAACAGGTGAAACGGCGTTTTTGACAAATATATTTACATAGAGTTAACCTTCCTTTGTTTGTGCTATAAATACGTCTTCACTGTAAATTTGATTAAAAACGAACTTTTAATTATAATGAGGACGGTCAAGGTTCAATTTTGTTTTTTGCCAATTATTCCTGAACCGGAATATTTTTACTGCGATTTTGCTAACGGGTTTGCGTCAGTAATCTTACATTTCACTAAAATTTTAACGAAATCGGTGGAACCATTGGTATAAATCATTGATTATTTTATACCATGATTAATTTATAAATAAACATGACAAAGAAAAGGAACAAAAAATACACACACACGACACTACTATCTTGTCTTTAGAAATTATAAACCGTTATAAACCACAAGAAAATCATAAATTAGTTAATTTAATACGGAGGATTTACAGTTTTGACAACAGGTTATTAGTTCTATTACTTATGGCTATCTATTGTCATTGAGCTGTCTCCAGCTTTTCCGAAAAATAATTTTATTTGTAAAACTATAATCGATACCGTGGTTATGGTTACATGATAAGGTTAACAAACGAATCTGTAGTTATAACAGGGTTTCTTAATTTTGTAGTACTTTATTTAAGTTGAAATAGTTGTAAATTAATTCAATAAGTAAACTTTGGCACACGATAATTTGGGTTTGGCAGAACTTTAGGATTAGACACAACCGCACATTAGCTTACTCCATTCCTGAACTGAGTTGACAAATAATTGTCTGCAGAGATAATATTGAATTTAAACTTTACTCGTTTAGATCCTGTCAGACAAACTACTGTCGCCAAAACGGATAAGATATTACAGCATTCATCCTAACTTTGGTAAATTGTTCTAAAATATCAAAGTAAAATATTTAATTAGATTAAACGTAGAGGTTAAACGACCCCAGGCACCGCGACCATTGGCCTAATGCGTAACTTAGCCTCTTAATACCAGTTCAGTAGATTAGTACGAGAGTTCACCAGGAGTTTGGAAGCCAAACACTCTGTATCTCTTTCTAGCATGAGCCTCACAATCATAGATTATTTGGCCTAAGGTTCTTCATCTAGCCCGCATAGCATACGCACTGTTTCCACGTGGTCTACTCATATCCTATGCGTGCCTCCTGAGACTACAGTATCTCGTAATAAGTCCTGTGATAAGCCTGAGTACACTCTACTCTAGGTCGGTCCCTCTCCGTTTATCCGAAAGAACTTCTCTGAATATTTTTCAGTACAAAAATCTGTTCAGCCAATCTATGAGTCTTTTCGTTTCCCACAACACCCTTCTGACCCGGTGCCCATTGCAATGTTAGCAGTTTTAGAGACAAACGATTAAGGTTTTTCCGGCAGTCCCAACTAAACTAGATTTTATAATAGTTCCTGCAAGTACTTTGATCTCCGCCTGTTTGTCCGTGTCGATATGAACGCATTATATTTTCCTGATCACATTCATTGATGGCCACTACCTCTGCCGGAAAAATTGTGGCATATATAACCTAGATAATCGAACGTTTCAACTGCGGTCTCAGCCCAGTGACTTTCTTTGTCTTGGAACCATTGGTGTACGACACCAGGTGTCCTGAATTTTTGGTGTGCATCCTTCTCCCTATTGGTTAGTTCAACTATAAAGGGTTTCGAAAACGTATATTTTGTATCTATCATATTGCGATATCAGTATCACGTGGCCGATTGTTCCTTTAATTCTGGTATGACCAAAATGCCCCTAAAGTGAGGTTTTCCTGAAATCGTAACACTAATCCATACGCAGCCTTCCGTGCCTCCTCCATGGTAAATAAATCAATGGGTGGAAATCCTGATTTTATCTCCGTTGCCGTGGTTGGTGTTGTGGTCATAGCTCCTGTAATACAGAGACAGACCACCCTCTGAACTTTGCTCAGACTTATTATGACTCCCTCTGCTCGGTTTTAATCCATCACACCACGACTGTAATATGTCATGGTGTAAATAATCTCAGTGTAGATGTATTTCATCAAAGCACGTCTGTCTTAATCTCCAAGTTTTCTCCGCACACATTCTTACTACCATTAATTATGTATTTTTTCTTCATAGTTCGTCTTAAGTATGGATTCCAGGTTAATTTGGTACCAAGTATCAACCCTAGATATTTTACCTCATTCGCTCTAGGAAGTGTCTCCGCAGAGATACTGCTCAGATTCGGGGTAATCCTCTTTCTTGTAAATTATATCAACGTCATGTTACTCGGGTTTACCCTTACGTTCTCCTTGCGACATTAGCCCTCTTCAAGCGATAGAGCCTTTTTCCTAATATCCACTACTGTATTTTCATATCTTTCTCGGATAAGCACCACTACATCATACATATCTATGGGTGTAGTAATCCACTGACGGAAGAACTGCTACGTATCATAGGAAGGGGGATTAAACCCCTCTGCTGACAACCCCTGGTAACTTCAACTTCAACTTCTTCTCCCAAGGCTTTGACTACAGCTGTCCTCACCGTCAACATGTCCTCCACCCATTTATCCACGGTTTTGATAACCCCAAGTCATGATAGGTGTGAACAATCGAATCATGGGTGGCATAGTTAAAAGTTCCTTTGATGTTAAGAAAGACACTGAGGGCAAATCTTTATATTAGACAGTAGAGAGCACTCTCACAACCTCTACCTGACTAGTAAGCTTGCTGACTCACATGTAGTGAGATCATAATCCTATGTATGTGTTTCTACCAGTTTATCCAGCGCCTTCAGAATGATCGACCTTTGGTCTCAGCATATGATATGTGTCTTAGCTTAGGAATAAAACGTCGCGGCTGCCATCCAGATTTGAGGTACCTACTGAGTGGTTAAACTGACCCGGAACAACCTACACACTAGGGGCAATAAAATAGGGGGAATAAAAATCGCGGTAATATTTCGCTAACAAAAACAAGTTTATTAGGAGTATCATTGTACTTACTCAGTTCCATCATACAGTATAATGTAAGCAGATCCTCTAAATACCGGGTGTTTCAGACCACATGGACACTATCTGTAGCGCCTAAACGAAACCAGATAAAAATTTCCTTCCAATTAGAACCCCCCTTTTTCGACCCCAAAGAATTCAGGAAAATTATTTTCGACGCTCCTCAATGACCCAAAAGGGCACTTTTGGGGGCAGAGTGGTGTTTTTGGAAAATTTTCAAATAGAAACATAGGTCGTGAGATAAATCATTTTAAAGGTCTCTCTTTTCTGAACATTTTGGAGCAAAAACAATTTTGTTATCTTTTCATTACTGTACAGTGTGTGACGAAATAAAATTATTTTCGTAAATGCCATTTTTAAAAAAAATATTCACAGGTGCAAGATAGAACCAAACTTTTAATACAAAAAATGTTTATTTTCAAAAGGTCTCTCAAATGGTACAATTTTCAATCTAGGTTGCTATTTGATTTTTTTTTTACTTTTTGCTCTATAAAAGTTATTAAAGTTTGAAATTTATTAAAAATTTGAAAACTTCATAGAAGTCCATACTACCCCATATCTCATGAAAGGGTGTGTTATTGTAAAACTAGGAAAAAAAATTGGTTGCCCTATCTTTGTTAGGGAGCTGGAATTCACATTTCCCGCTGAAAACAAAAAAAAACCTATTTCATCACACCCTGTACAGTAATGAAAAGATAACAATTTTTTTTTCTACAAAATATTCAGACACCTTCAAAATGAGGTATCTCACGACCTATGTTTCTATTTGAAAATTTTCCAAAATAACCACCCTGGTCCCCCAAAAGTCCCCTTTTGGGTCATTGAAGAGCGTCGAAAATAATTTTCCTGAATTCTTTGGGGTCGAAATAGGGGGGTTCTAATTGGAAGGAAATTTTTATCTGGTTTCGTTTAGGCACTACAGATAGTGTCCATGTGGTCTGAAACACCCGGTATAATGTCCAAAAGTAGGTTTCTTGGGTCTGATAGAAAATGTTAAATTGTAGTGGTAGATCAAGAGGTTTTACCCAATATACGGGGTATAGAGTTTGCTTAAAATAGATGTTACCAGGTTTTCTGTACCTCGTAGTCTTTACAACTATTTTCTTGAAGACAGCTAGATGTATGTATTAAACAGTCTCCTCTCTCTTACGTACAGACGACAACGACGACGGATGGACGGCATGTAGGAAATCATTTTTTTCGGTTTCCTGAGGCCATGAAACATGAATATCATTCATAAAAACGGAGGTGGAAATTTATTTCAAATACTAAATTTACCCATACTTTGTACACTAAGTAAAAGAGCATAAAATATAGACTCATAGCTCTCGATTAGCGTCCGTGTTCAAAGAGAACAAAAGTTGGTCAAGAGAGACCTGATAGGAAAGATGAAAGAGAAGGAGTCAACCCAAGACTAGATGACGAAAGGTACTAGGGTACTTTGGGATTGTCGCACCCCCCCCCATACTTACTATAAGTCCCTGAAGGGAATAATATTTGAAAACCTGCTTATAAGACCATTTTTTATCAATTTGTTATGTGTATACAAGTAATAAAGTCACCATATCCTCAAATGTGTCATTTCGGAAATTATCGATTATTGTTTTTTACCGTCAATAAAACTGTTATAAATACTTTACTTTTTCACAATCTGCTGTACCGATTTCTGTAAAATTTTGTTTGAGAGATTTAATATCCAAACCAGGTTTCAATGAATAAAAAATTACCGTCGAGGAAGAATTTGTCAAAAACGAAAATGTATTTAACCACAGTCAATTTTAGGCTATATTTGAAAATTTGTTCATTTTTTCTTCTGGGAGGGATTAAATAACAGAATGCAATCACAACCAAATTAAATTTGTTAATTTAAACTTAAACAATTAATCATTTAAGATATTACCTCGGTAGTGTTCATTGTGGTGCTATGTTAAGCTCGCTTCGCACGTTCATCCCTCCCCATACAGAAACAATAGCAATTTCAAACAATTGACCATAAATCTCAAATCGAAAACACGTAATTGTATTGTCCGTGGACAGAGGCTGTCGGAAGCTGAATAATCGCACAGAACATTTCCTTGCAATGTATTTATTATCAATCGTTCTGACACAGTATCGGGTTTGACAGGAAATGTTTCCATATCAAACTTGACAGGAGATATTTTAAATTATATTAACAGTAATCTTTCCTACTTTGGCAATTTACACTTGGAAATATATAAGTAGGCTAATGCTGGGTTTTCATGTTGCTGGGAAATTAAATGTGCAACGATCCATACATAAGAGTAATTTCTGGAGGAACTTTAAACTAGTTTTATCTAGCCTACTGGGGATGTATAAATTAGTAATACAAAAGTAACATTTATTTATGACTAGCATTGCCTGCTTTGAAATAGGGCTTTGTGTGCATATCCATAATATACATTCAATCCCGCTAGTGCATTTACATTATTTAGCGTTTTTTTTTTCTTCATTTTTTGAAAAGAGCATAAAATATAAATTTGAAAAATTTAAATTCGCAATTAAGCAATTTAATTAACAAAGGCATACTTATTGCTTACAGAGTGTCTAAACAGTTATTTCATTTTTTTTCACTTACTCACATATACTTAGTACAGAGAAAGTTTGTTAAAGGGCAAAACAAATTGTGATTTTTTCATAACATCAATTTTAAAGTCTCCTGAGACCAAAAAGAATTTTATAGTGATTTCCCTCTGTCTACATTCCCTGTGTGAGTCTGACCCATACGGTTGGACTGATTTATTATCAAATTTTTAAATAGTCAAAATTTGGCTGTATGCGATAAAAAGGCGATAAAACATTGCGGTCATCATCGTCAAAAAAGACACGTAACCCTCGAATACTCTAATAGCGTCAGGGTCGAAAGAAAACAAGAATCGGTTAAGAGAGATCTGATAAGACAGATGAAAGATAGTTGTAGATCCAGTTAGGATACATAGGAATTAGTGAACAGCCGAGGATTTATTCAGTCTGTGAAGATCAGGATAGCGTGTTATACAAGTCTTATTTGATTTTAATTTTTGTAATTAGATTAATAAAGTACGAAACATTTTAAATCACTAACATTTAAAAAATGCCCATTATATTTTTTTAACACTTTACATATAAAGGGTAGAAAGACAAAATAGGGATTCATAACAAAAACTTATTTTTAAGTGATAGCATTTAAAAATATATCTTAGGAGAGGTGGAAAATCTTCAAAAGACAAAGGGAGACATCAGATCTACCCAATAGTGTGAATTACTGACTCAATGAAAATCACTTTCCTTCCTGTTAGTACTCCTATCACGCCGGTCAACGATTCAGGAATAGTTTTCTATGTACCATCCTGGTAAGCTTCTACCATGGACATATCGAGATGATAATTTGGAAAAAAGCAGAACTTTATATAACCGTGGAAAGTGCGAGGTAGAACCCTGGGTAGACTAAGATAATCTCGCAATAGATCATCCAGGAGCCCTTGCTTGGGATTTTGTGTAGGTGAAGGATTGGATTACCTTATTAAAAAGTTTATATAGGATTGTCTTGCATGCAACATCATCTGCTACCTACTTGAAGTTGAAATAGGCATGTAAAAGAAGCATGCTACATGTAAAAGTGGTACGGTGTATTCAAAAGAAGCATGCTGCATGCAACCGTTTGCTGATTGCTGCACCAGCAACTTAGAATTTATTAAGAGATTACAAGCAACATCTTCTCCTAGACTGCAGATTGTCTTTTCTTATGCATATGATTTGCGTCTACCACTTCTGAACCTGATCTAATGGGTATAACAATTAGGAAAAAGTCAAAGTAATAAGGATGTGGATCTTGTCTTGGGTTAAGAACCGGGGTTGTCTATGTTTATCAGATGTTGTGTTGTATCTCTCGAGTGAAGAAATAGGGTGTGAATGAGCTTTCTTGTAAAGGTTTACTGCTAGATATAGAATGTGTTGTTTGAGAAAAGACACATTCAAGTCTTGTATGGTGCTTTAGTCCCTATTTTCAATATCTTGTTTTGAAATAGTTGTAGTCTTCGGATGTGGGTGCCCCCAGCGCGGGAGTAGTGAGTGACCTATCGAACATGATGGTCGTTTTCAATGAAAGAGGTCTTGTCTTGTTGAGCAATGGATATAACTTTAAATATAATACAATGTATTTCCTTTTTGCTAAAACTGTAACTCTTTCATTTAGTTATCATAACACTCAAACAAATACCTAAACTGTAGTCTGACGTATTGTATTGCCTATAAGCTTGTACAAATACACCGAGAGGATGTTTTACACCGAGAGCATGTGGATGCCCCCAGCGCGGGAGTAGTGAGTGACCTATCGAACATGATGGCCGTTTTCAATGAAAGAGGTCTTGTCTTGTTGAGCAATGGATATAACTTTAAATATAATACAATGTATTTCCTTTTTGCTAAAACTGTAACTCTTTCATTTGGTTATCATAACACTCAAACAAATACCTAAACTGTAGTCTGACGTATTGTATTGCCTATAAGCTTGTACAAATACACCGAGAGGATGTTTTACACCGAGAGCATGTGGATGCCCCCAGCGCGGGAGTAGTGAGTGACCTATCGAACATGATGGCCGTTTTCAATGAAAGAGGTCTTGTCTTGTTGAGCAATGGATATAACTTTAAATATAATACAATGTATTTCCTTTTTGCTAAAACTGTAACTCTTTCATTTGGTTATCATAACACTCAAACAAATACCTAAACTGTAGTCTGACGTATTGTATTGCCTATAAGCTTGTACAAATACACCGAGAGGATGTTTTACTTCATTGTTATGGAATAGTTTGTTAGAGAATACCAAACGAGAGATAGTTTGAATACAGAATATTGGAATAATTGAGTTTAGAAGGGAAATGTTTGTTGGAGAAATTCATGAAATGTAACTTGTGTTATGCTTTTAGTTAAATTTATAAACTTTGTTTTATCTGTCAGGAAGTAAAATTGTTTAATGGTTTGGAAAGGAAGACAAATTTGCCAACTTTTATCACAATGGTAACCGCATAAATTATTCGAAATTCGTGTTTATCTTTTCAAATATTTTTAGCATAATATATTTGAAGGAAGAATCCCTGGTTGGTTTAGTACTGGGTGCTGTGAGGTTCTACAAACTTTAAAATTCCCCATGGGAGCTGAAAATGTTACAGTGTTAATCCAGCACCGTGAGGTACAGTAGGAAACTTCAATTAGTAGCGACTTCTGGTTAAGAAGACTAAAATTACGGTGACGATATCTCGTAATGCTATCCACACAATACACAACTGAAAAATCGTGTCATTTGAACTATTTAAAGTATGTAATATTGGAAAATAAGTATTTCGGAAATTCTTCAGTATAAAATGTGGTTGGTTTCTGGAATTATGTTTATCTGTTTAACACATAATTCTCTACAGCTGAAATAAGTGGACCGACTTCGATCAAACTTAATAATGGATATATTTTGGTCATATAAGAAGGCACTTTTACGTATTTTTTGACTAAAATAGAAAGTCTCCATTTATTAAAAATTAGTGATTTAGCTCAAATGACAGCTTCTGGTTAGTCTAGTAAGTCCAAGCACTTACACTCGAAATGTGAAAGGTAACAGGTGCAATTATCGTATGGGGGGGGGCAAAAACTCACGGTATTGATCCCGCATAGTGAGGAAAAGAGGTACTCCACGGTTAATAACGAATTCTTTTTTTGATACTAGAATGTGAGGGGAGCACTCACTGTATAAAAGCCTCCTAGTAGGAATAAGCCTTTTAGAGGCTGCGGGGCTACAGGAATAATCTTCATGTTCTTAATATTTTTTGCTCTTAAAGACCCAAACAAGAGGCACCGGTCGTCATTTACTAAAATGTGCCAACTCGGAAGTTAAAAAGAGAAAATGAACCAACGATGACGTCTTAGAAAGTTTATAGATTTTTTTTTAAACTGCGAGCTAAAGCAATGTGAATAAAATTTTGGTGCTGTGAAGTTTAATAGCCAAACCAACGTTTCATGACAAATTGCAGTAGCCTAAGTAAGTTGAAATTGTTTTTAGACTTTCATGGTTTCATTCGTTTATTTATTTATTATTTTTTTCCAATTTCCTCACCAACCATTATTTTTATGTGATTTACGAAACATTAATTAATTACAAGCTTGGAATATTATTTTGCCAATAATATGAAAAATATTTATCAATATCACTTTGATTGATTTCAAAGATAATCGACCTTTTAAATGGTATCGAGTCACCGCCACCCCCGATAACTCCCAAATCAGTATTGTACGTCATATAGAGATAAATAAAAAAATTTTTATGTTAGTTGTTTTATTTTAGAAAAATATATGTGATGAATATAATTTTTATCGTTTTTGACAAATTGATTTTTGTATTTTGGGTTTATTTTAGCTACCACTAAATTAAAAATTATAACGATTACATTTTATGTAATACAATTAAAAGTTAAAATACGGTCAAGGTGACAATTATTGTCTTCAGAAATTTTGGCAGGAAATGAATATATCTCTAATGAAACTCCCAACATAAATTTTATCCCATTACAATACATTCTCTTGAGTCAAAAGTATAAGATTTATAGATGTTATATTAATTATTTGTGAAAAGTGTTCTTTTAAAACGATCCGGAACGAATTAGAAAACTTTGAAATTGTTTAAAGCATTGGGCAAAGTATATTCAAAGTTTACTTGACACTCACATTGCAAAGTTGGTTGGATGCAAATTAGACAATCAGCAAACTGAGGACTGTTAACTTTGCTAACCAACTCTACCGTATAATGTTTATTTAGATCAAGTTTGGTTTGTAAAGTCTATTAAAGCTCTAATAGAAGAAATAAATTTATGAATTATTATAAATTGAAATCCGGAAATTTATATATAATTTAATGTATAATAAACTGAATAACACACGTAATATGAGCAAAACACTGTTTAAAAAAAAATCGCCATTTTGACATTTATAATTAAGTTTTTCTGAATTTCAGTAGTGTTCTATTTAAGCACACTATAGTCCCCATACCAAATTATATGTTATTCTTTATATATTTTAGCCGCTTTAGAGCGTACGTATAGACTACAATGACAACGGACGGACGGTTAGTCGAAAATTACTTTTCGGTTTTCTGAGGCCATGCTATGTGAAGATCAGTCAAAAAACGAAGGACGAAATGTTTTGCTATTACCATTTTCCCCCCTTTACTACGTATACTGGGTAAGTAATAGCGTAGTTAGACCACAAAGGATTCTTCCGTCTATATATTAAGGTACCTACCTTCCTCCCAAACCTACTTGTGGTCTTCGCTAATCTTACCAAATTCAGGATGTCCAATTATGTCCATTCCACTGCTCCAAACACCTTTAATAGAATCTGGTTTTAGTCGAAACAATCCTTTAGTAATAGTCTTGGTGTTTTAATTTTCCCAGGTCATCCCTCTTCCTTCTAATGTTTACATTTCAGACCAGGGAACCATATGAAGGTGATTGCTATTCACCCTCAACAGGACTCTTCGTCGTACCTCATTGTGTTTGTTCTCTTACTAGTCTATTACTTCGCTAACAATCATGACTCATATCGTCTTCTTCACGTAACTTCTGATAAAATCGGCATTTTCATCTCATAGGGAAGTGCACACATCTTTGCAACTTCTTTTGCTTTATCGTTCCAATCCACTCCATAATCGCTCAGAGATCACACCAGACTAACGTTTCCCCTTTCCGTTAATGGTGACTAGACGTTTGCACTCATCGACATTAAAGGTTCAATTTTAGCCGACAACTGTCATCGTCGCCTTAATATCAGATTAAAGTTATGTGTACTAACCTGTCGCAAATACTTGAAGTTGGCATTATAATATTGTAAAAATCTTTGATTAGAAGTTTAGCGTTTCCCCCCAAATTGAAGGACTTCTCCAGCTCCATATTTAATACATACAGGTCTGTCCCAGTTGTTGGTTTGACCACGTTCCTGACACCATAACTATAGCGTACCAAGCTACTCTTGTAACCTTGATTACTAGCAGCATCCTGTCACATTTGTATTTTTTTTTTTAAGATTAAAGGCAAAAATTCCTCTCGGTTATCCATCGCCTTATAACAAAAAGGAAGAAAAGAAAAATATATCCCTGGCCCTCGAATACTATAAAAAGCTCAGTGTAAGAAGAGAACAATAGTTGGTCAAGCGAGACCCGAGATTACATGAAAAAAGACGTAGTTTCAACTTGGATCCCTCGGGATTGCCAATCTCAAAACTCATATAAGTGAACCCATGGGCGACATTCTGCCTAATTCACCACTTCGATGTATCTATATTTTTATTGGTGGATTCCTGCATCAATCAACCTTCGCCACAAATATCGTACATCTAGGATCTTAGCTGCTCACAATGTGCCTAAAGCACATTAATATTGACTGTTGCATATGGTTAGGACATACTCTTAGAATACTTCAGGCATTACAAAACCTTAAGTGGCATCTGAGCTCAAAGAAGAAGTGACCGACCTATACAGATCTGGAGAAGAACAATTAAGAGAGAGGTGCGAAGAGGTGGCACGAGAGACCATGGAACGATATGAAGGTTTTTGCGATTAGTGGATATGGCTGGCGTAAAAAACAACCTTATGTTCTATTTAAGGAATTAAAGGAAATATGTCAAGTAATTCGATTGTTTTTTGTCAACAGAAAAATAGGAGTTTATAGGAGTAGGCAGATTGTGAGGAACTCGGATCTCAGATGTACAATATTTTGGAGCTATGCATCAATCTATCTCTTCTAAAAATATTGCATATCTGGGAACTCAGTTGCTCATAATGTGCCTACTCTTGTGATCTCCTACTTTTCCGTTGACAAGAAATACTCGAATTACTTAACATATTTTCTGTAATTCCCTAGGTGGAACATAGGTCCGTTATTTACGCCAGCCATATCCATCACTCGTTCTACCTCTTCGCACCACTTTCTCAATTCTCCTCCTCCAGATCTCTTATTCTCTTCTCTTCTTCTTTTTCCTTGAAGATGCCACTTGTGGTTGGTCATGCTTTATGTTTTATTGAAATTTTTGCTGTTTTTAAATGACTAAGTTGGTCGATAAGGTTCATAAAAATTAAACATAATCAGCTGATATATTTTTTTAACCTCTGTTGTAGATTTTTAATTCCGTTTGCGTCATTAATTTGTTTTGAAAAGTAGCCTGCTGCAGCTATAATAATAATAATTTTACAAGAAGAAAATTTTAAAATTAGGACAAATGAAGGAACCTTGTTACACTAGTTCCATCGTATTTTGACTCACGCTGTTCTATTGTATTGTGAAATGGAGGACACTAAAATTATTCTATTTGTATTACAAAGATATTTCATCACAAGGTTGACAAAGGCCACGGCGTTAGAGATTCAATGAGGCAATAAAAAGGCAATTTACTCGCGGAATGTACTTGATGAACTAATAACAGTAATAATTTACACTGCGTGTCAAGATACTGAGGTTGTTACGCCCTAACAGTAGTTTGTCCCGTTTTTATACAAAAATCTGTACAAGCAAAGGAACACATCGTAAGAAATAAATTATATAAATTAAGAACATGTCAATAATGCTGTAATGTTTTTGTTAGTCTGTCGGAGAAATATAAATATAAAAAAAAATTACTTGTCTTAGTGAAAGTGAATATAACCTTAAAACCTACATTTCCTGTAAGTAGAAAAATTAAGAACGAGTTATCCAAATCATAACCAATACGGACCGGTTATTACAAGTACCTAAAGGATGATCTAATAATATTTTGATGAAAATTGGTTTTTAAATTTCAATATGGCGACAATTTTAAGTTGTTTTTTTCGTCGATAATGTTTGAACAATAATTGATGCCTTAAACCACAAAAGAAGTTCTCCTCCATTAAATAAAATCATGGTTCATGAACCCCCACACTTTATAACTTAATAAAACAATCTAGACAACTACTGTTTTCTAAGACTGTTTTTAAATGACTTATAATTTTTATCTTACCCGAACCCTTATTAATAAATAAATTTCCCGCTTCTGACGGAAATGTAATTTACTGTGACGGAGTGTTTGCTGTATACACTTAACTTGTGTTGTTTAGCACGCGATAATTACGAGCTTTTACGACTATGAAATCTGTCAAGACCGAGTAACACGTCTATAGTGGATACCAACTAATATTATTAAAACTACAAATTCTTTACGTTTGTAGATTTTATTTTCAAAACGTGTCGTAGTGTTTTCTTGAAATGGGATGAATCCCTCTTCCTATAAAAACTTCCACATTAAATTATTTTGATGTGACAGTCCGTATCTTCTCTCGAATTACGTAGCGTCTATTTTTGCAATAAAAAAACTAATCACATTTATATTAATTGCGCCAAGTTAATTAACGCAAATTTCGCCACATAACAATATATTTACATAGAAGCTCCGATAAATCAAATACTAATAAACTAGTAACAAATTACTGTTTTCGAGAACAAGAAACGGATTTAGCTAGTCTTGACCTGAGAAACTCTTATAAGGTTCAATAACCAGTTTGTTTACGATCCAATAATGTACTAATAATAAAATTAATTTATTCCCCCCCCACCGTGTTGAAATTTTCCATTCACTAGGTCACCCAGCGTATACCTGTATATATGAAAAACCTGCACCTAACTCTAATAGAAAAAAATTGAAAAGATTGAAAATAAATTATTTTAACATTAAACACCATAGGGTCCATACGATTTTCCGGACTCCATATGGCTGTTTTAGAGATTGTACTCCTTCCTTCATGTAGTCTTGGGTTAGATCCCTTTATTTTATTAACTCTTATGCTTTTGCTACCCTGACGATATTAAAGGTAACCTAGGACTAGGGGTTTCTATGTTATGCAGTTTCTTTTCTCTCTTTTTTTAAAGACGATGATTTGGAGAGGGTTTTGGCCTAGTCCTGTAATACAATTATTATAATTTATTATTATTTCGTTTTGAGTTTTATGTTCAGAAAAAAATATAATATTGTGATAAAATTCTTACTGTTATTTTATTGTTTTCTTGTTGATTATTAATTTGTTCGTCACGGATTCGTCTTATATTATTATCTTGATAGTTCTAACATTATTACAATAATTTTTTGTATACTGTCAGTCCATGCTAGATCTTCCAAGTACTATAAATATGTAATATTTAATTCCCATAATACCTACTACAAGCTAATTGCCACACAATGTCTAGCTTCTCTAAACTAATATAATTACGCAGTTAAAGCATGGAGATATATGGCTCTCTGTTAGAGTGCGGTCTCTTGCCTCAAACCTCAAGTAGAATATTTCAACGGGCCTCCGAATTTTCAGTTCTCCACATCAGTAAGCGTCAGACGTAAATTCCTTGAAAGTACAAAAATAAGAAAAGCAGATTTTACACAATTTTCTAATATACAAATATATATATTTATCTAAATAATGTCTTAAAACTGATATAATTAATGTTTTTTATTATAAAATATCTTTAATAATAGCAATTAGAAATTATTATTTTGAATTAAATTTTTCGATTTTTAAATTTGTGTTACCATGTCAGCGTTTGGTATCTGCGTGATGAGTCTATTTATAAAATTCAAAATTACCTCCGATTCGAGGCTTACAGTTATATAATTTGTATTCATTAATCTAAAAAATAAATACAAGATTTATTCTGCTTGACCTTTAAATTAGAAAAAAAAAACGAAAATAATAATATCTTTGGGGTGTAATTCTTTTCTAAACATAGAACAAATATTTTTCGCATTCCGACTATTTTTGTAAACAAGATGTAACTCCAGAACGGGTTGTTTTATCCTTGGTTGTTTAAAGGGGGAAAAAAACCTTTCATTCATCTTCCTCTTATAAATACCTTTACCCCACGATTACTTTAATTAGTCAAGACAGACCTGATACGAAAGATGAAACAGAGGAATCTAACCCAAGATAACACGAAAAGGGGTTGTGGTCAGAACAACATCAGAAGGGGTAGTAATAGCAATACCAATTTTTGCAGAATGTTTTATACTATTAGTTTGAAATCTCCCACGAAATCATATATGTTTTACGTACCGTTTACAAAGTATGAGATACTTTTGATGTAAGTAATGTATCTATTATTCTATTTTGTAATATTTATATGTAAATAGATGGTCTAAATATTTGTGAAAAATAGGATATCGATATCCTAATCAGTTCCGGAGTTATATCTTTGTTTTATAAAGAAACAGACAGATGGACGAAAAACGAAACATTAAAAAAAATGTTTATTGGAACTTATATATATCCCGAATCACCTCACATAATCGACTCTACAATAGCTAGATATTCTGTCAAAATTTAGTAAAATTTGTGAAAATGTTTATTTTCTTTGGTAAGTATGTTTGTTACTAAAAAATAGCCAGAAATTTTAAAATGGAGAAAATTTGAAACGCTATTCACAAATCCTTTTTTTTTATGTATAAATCTTACATCAATATGTAACCTCATTTTGTACGGCTTCAAGATCAGCACATAATTATATCAAACTAATGGAAGCAAACACAGTAAATTCATAAATCATAATTATTAAAACAATCGTAACAAATCATGTCGGAGTTCAGCAAATTTCATTACAGTCGATATTGTTGGCGATGAGGTTTTGTCGTGATTGCGGTTTAATGATTCCCATTCAGAGTAGATCAAAACAACAAAAATCTCCTTCATCCAGGCTATTCCAATTTTCGTGAAACTGAAATTAAAACTTACCTAACCATTAAGAAGAGAGTTCATTACTTAAAAGTCTTCTCTGTGGGTTTATAGTAGGCTAAATAAAGACTTTTCTGCTTACTGTATCTGGCTATTCTTTCTTAGGAGTTCGTTTCCTCGTGGTCTTAACTACAAACCTTGCAACTAGTCTCCAATTTTCTTCGGACTCTATGTTGTCTGGAGATATTACTAGTCCCCCAGTCTAGTATTCGTGGATAGCATGTCAGGATTCCACGTCGTCCACTTGGCTTCTGTAATAATAAAGCTGTGGCCTTATCGCTTATCTGGAATCGCTTCACATACGCCTGCATTAGTTGGTAAATCATCTGGTCGTGTTTGTGTATTAGCTAGTTAGTTGTGAAATTCGAGAAATAACTCATAGATCCACCTATTAGGTTCTTTTTCTTCCCGGCGTTTTTGGCATAGCTCATGAAGCCTACTTCTTGCTGCTACTTTTATTGCCAACTTGCCGGAAAATAGAACTCTTATGAATAGAACTCATTCTCCGACTGCTTTGAATACCGCCATACGTTCCTTTGCCAGAAGGTCAATCAGTGATATGCTAATCAATATTAGCAGTGCATTGTCAATACCAAGACTATCAAGTGCCGCGCATCTTCTTCCTAGCTATCGTCATCAATTATTATTATAAATTCAATAAGAACAAAATCACCTTATATGTTTTACTTTTATAAAGCACCATACAAAATAATTTATCCATTTTCTTTCAGGTGTACACTCCGACAGGCTTCGAGAAGTATGCGGCGACCTACAATGTTGGGGACTATAGGACACATTTCGCTGTTTGGGACACATCAGGTAAAAATAACACTTCATCAGTTATTTAATTTTGTTAATGTTATAAATTTTAAAGTCATTAAGTACTATTCAGGTTACACGTTTTGCATTGAGAAGATCATTTTAAATACAGGTAATGTATTAGAAATGGAGCGATTGCCAAATATAGGTTTGACACTGCGGAGCTATAATTCGCTGTCAATCTGTCACAAAGGACTATCTACGTATCACATGTACAACTTCATGTCTAATATTTATAACTGCTCCATATTACTTTCTGTTTTATATCACGCTTTTGTCAATAATATACAAATTAATTTTTTTGTGTAAATTGAAATATCATAGATATTTACTTTAAAATATGTTAAATGCGTTTTAACTCTCCTTTGTTAAAAGAATACACAGTTATAGGGTGTTCAGAAAGTATCTTGCCAAACTTTAAGTGGTGTTATATCGGTCAAAATAAAGAAAAAAATTCCTATAAACGTATATGAAAACATTTAGTTTTCCATCTGTCAGTCATTGGTTTTTTTTTTTTTTTTTTTTTTTTTTTTTTTTTTTTAGCTTTTGAAATTATTAAGATTTCTAGTCGATGTTTGGAATACACATTTTTTTATGCAAATGTTTTGTTTATCAGTATACCAAGAATAGAAACTGTATCTTCTAAATTTTTGTAAAGTTATTTTTTTTAGAGACAGTCAGCATGGAAAATTTCAAACTGTCATTATTTCGACAGTTTATAAGATAAAGTTTTGATTCTTTATATACTGATAAAAATGTAGCATGAAAAATGTGTATACTACATACCAAAAGGTATGATTTAAGGAAGAAGAAGGAAAAAAAACAAAAAAAAAACAAATGGCTGACAGATGGAAAACGATGCGTTTCCGGTCATATGTTTATAGGAACTTTATCGCTTATTTTGATTCATATAACCACAACTTAAAGTTTGACACGCCATTTCGGAACACTCTATATAATGTCTTGACAATAAATTTCACTTCTGAATTAGCTATTTTAAAAATAACTCTTTAAATTGCCGCCATTTTGAAACTTTATGACCGACATTGCATCAAAATTGGTCAACTTTAAAAAACCACGATGCGGACAGTCACGTTTGATATGATTAAACTCTCGTAACTTTTTTGAGGATTAATAACGGTTAACGTATTAGGGTGCCGACTTTGGGTTACGCAAGTTATTAATCACTGTAATATGTATTTGTCCAAAAGTACATTAGACTAATTGTTTAATGTAATTATCATAATAGTATCCGCACGTGTCACCGATAACGTATCATTTATGCCGTTTGAAGTCCCTCTCAGTCTATATCAGTTAAATATTTGTTATACATCTAACAATTGATGCAGTGAATGCTTTTGCGACCAAATCCCTCTGTTGGTAAGCTCTATTGATTTCAGTTTTGACCCATCTTCCAGACCTATTGGAGATGAAAACGTTTCATAACCCATGCAGTGGGTTGCTGTTACCTTCGCTTCTAACGAGTAAGCTTAGTGTGACCGGATTGTCCCCTCAGAGGTTCACTATCGTGAGTATGGGCTTGGCAACCCCGAGAGGACCTAGCTGGTTCACGTTGTCTTGTGTCTCTTTCATCTTAGTTATCAAGTCTTCTCTTGTCCATCTCTCGGTCTCTTCCATCTCCGACGCTGTTAGAGTATTCGAGAGCTAAAGGTTTTTATTTAGGCTATTATGACTTAGAAGGTTTTTGGCTTTAAGCAACAAGAAAAACAAAATGTGTTGTGGTTGTTATCCTGTTGGCCTGTGTACCAATCGCTATACCTTTCACATTGTTATTGGTAAAAGTGTTTGTATGTATTAGGTTTTTTATTTTTTTAAATGGCAGCTACTTAAAACAGTTAGCAGTTAAAAGATGGCTCCAAGGCATTGACCACTCTGTCCAAATGACTAAATACACGCCTGTATAGGCCATAATGAGCCATAATTGTACAAAAACAAATTTCAAATAAAAAAAATTAATTTGAACTGTTTTCTTAAACGAATTGTACAGCACATAAGTAAATAAAAAGAAAAGATTTGCATCGTTGGACAGTTTAGGGGCAAATTTGGTAAAAATCTTATCCGTTAAAACATTCTAAGTCTGTTGTACAAACCACTCCACTTTCTGGGTATTTCAAATCCAACAATCTTACGTGCAAACCTGACTGGATGCGAAATAATGGCTCACGTTTAAATTAAATGTCTGCCTCCAACAAAGACTTTTCTGTAATGTAGAGGAAAGAGATAAGGGAGGTAAGATTTTTGAAACGCTTTTAAAATAAATCACTTACTTCCACCATTAAACTCCACAAGTACAATACTTTCTTCTGAACTTGAGGTTAGCGGCTAGATCTGGTAAACATTAGTTTTATTAGTCGTTTTGTAAACAAAACAATACCACATCAGCTTATCTGTTATCCCGCTATCGACAAACATGGACATACACAAAGTATACTTAGGCCTATCGAAGTAAATATTGTCCGGTCAATAAATTGTTATGACTATTTCATTGTTAGGTCAAATTCTGTAAAATGCGTATGTTATGTCTGCCTGTCCTATTTTAAGGGAATTGCTTCCGACACTGATCTACTCACCGAACAAAAAACATTGGACTCATCTTACATTTAAACTAACATGCTGATGAGATGGATAATAAAAATAGATTTTATTTTCAATAATAATAGTTCTATAATAAAATAATATAGAATGTTACAAAGATTGTTATCACCTTACTTATAATGGAACCTAAACTGATGTTTTTTAGTTAGCAAATACACAGCGCGTTTAATACTGGAATTATAAACATTATCAGAGGGACACAGTCATATAGTGGCTCCACTATACCAGATATTTTAATTAAAATAACACACAATATTTAGGCTTCAATTATATGATAAATATATGAATAAACAACGCGCAAATATTGCACTATCTTTCTCCATACTTAACCATAAAATCATTGTCAAGAAAACAACATATTTCGTCATTGCCCTAAACATACTGGTGGACTAATCTGTCAAAAAATGAAAATGGATCAGCGACACTGTTGAAATATGTTAAAGATTTAACAAAGGTCTGAACGAGCTTAAAAATAAATTAGGCGTATATTTTAAACCTGTGCTATTGTTAAGTTGTACTAACAGAAAATTACACTTCGAAAACTTTAAAAAATATATATAACATATAACCTTCTGGCTGTCTTATTCTACTTTCATTTTTCAATTTTGACTAATAACTCGTGACTCATGATAAGCTCACAAAAAATTGGCATATATTTTTAATCAAACTTTCAAACATTTTCATTAATGCTAAACTACACATTATCAAAATATATGTTTTATATCTGGAAACAAATAATGTATTTTATTTGTATTCCGTGACTAAACCCAAACTGCGGTTTATTGTACGTAAAAGACTGAGCAGTGAAAAGGAAACGACTTCAACTCAGTTAACTTAAGAAACCCTAAAAACTGATGGAATTCCTTGTCACTAAAAGAAGAAAATCCTTTCTTCGACGTTGTTAAAATAATTTCAGCTTCACTTTAAAAAAGAAAAGTACAATACAAAACATTTCCAAGTCATTAACCTTCAACTCCTATAAAATTACAAAAACAAGGGAGAAGTTTAGATTATTTTTTCATATTACAAGAAGCGAATATAAACACCTTCAGTTAATATTTTTAGATATATGCATCTCATTTGCAACTGAAAACAATTTCTACGTTGAACCTTGACAAACAGCTGTTATTTTCTCAGCTGACTCTAACACATTACCTCTCTGAATAATTTAAATTCGACTGATACTGATTTCATAAATCCTAAGCAGCCGTAGCCTTTCCCCCTAGACTCTCCTATTAGACAGTAGTCTTTTCCTGACTCGTTTACCTTAACTTTTTGCTAATAATGTAATAAAAATCGTGTTTACTGATTTTGTGATATTCTACTTTTAATAAGGTTTCTGTGGTTCATTTTTATTTTATCATCGATAGGCTACCGTCCAGCGACAAATTTTCTGAGATGTCGACCAATATATTTTCTTAGCTTTTAGGAGATACATTTTAACAAAATTTAATCCAATTAATTAAAATTGATAATGAGGCAATTTAATCTTACTTTTCTATTTTATGTCAGTTATTACAAAGTTTGATTCAACAACAAAATTTAGAAAAATTGTGGCAGAAGGAAAATAAGAATATACAATTTATACAGACTATGGAAGATGATGTGCTTAAATATTATCAGATATACGTTGTCCAGGTTTCAAAATCCGAGGTTCTTAAAACGAATGTGTCTGTTATAGGTTTTTTATTTATTTATATTATATTGATTGTTACGTAATCATAACTATATATTTAATTACTAACAGGCATAAATTTGAATGATGTCAGCATGTACAACGGCAGCACCAATAACTGTCATGCTTTTAACTGTTAAACACTGCCCTAAACACAACCTTCCTATATAGTTAGTAATAATACTAATAATATTATGTCACTACAACTCCTGAAGTGCCTAATCCTGATAGACGTCTCATCAGTCGACGCATAATTCACTTCACTTCAAAAAAAAAGAACTACAAGACATTTTCAAGTCATCAACCTTCAACTCCTATAATTAAAAACAAGGGAAAATTTTAAATTATTTTCTCATTTTGCAAGAAGTGAATATAAACACATTCAACTAATATTTTTAGATATAGGCAACATATTTGAAATTCAAAGCAATTTCTCCGTCGAACCCTGACAAACAGCTGTTCCTTTCTCAGCTGACTCGATGTTAACCGTAACTTAATTCACTTTTAAATCTCTTTCTGAATAATTTAACAATTTAAAGTCGGCTTTCACTGATTTCGTAAATCCTATAGCGCTATTAGTCCTTTTTTTACTGGACACAGCTGTTACGTTTTAAATTAACGTTTCACTACAGAATTCGACGTCGTTTTTGCCGATTTCAAGATATTCCACCTTTACAGCCTTTGTGGGGTGTTATCAGTTTTGGTGAGATGGAGGAAAATATTCAATTCTATATTATATTTTTTTGAAGGGGGGAGGGGTGGATTTAAAATTTATTTTAACGAAAATTATTGGAGCCATTTAAAAAAACCTTTTATCGTATATCGAAATGTGTTCAGATGGTCTAATAAACAAATCGTTTACATAATATAATTCTGTTTTTTGTTTTTAGATTAAATATATGTGGGGTTATCCTTTATTGAAATTTTTGTTTTCATTGACTTTGTCTACAGATTGACATATTGCACAAATTATTTATTCTGTACAATAGTGGGGGGGGGGAAGGTATACGATTAGTCAAACTGTTAGACAGACAGACCAACCTGACCGACTGTCATCACCACAACACTTCTGTTTAGTGCAGGACACACTGTCCCTCTTGCTTTTCTGGAATGGTGAATTCAGGGTCATAGCAAAGTCAAAACTAGCTTTCAAACGAATCTTTTCTAAACCATACTATAGTTAATCACTATAGTTAGGCATGTCCCTTGCACTCGAATTGAACGTATTTCATTTCTGTTTAGTAATTTAAAAAACTGGACTAATTTGCAATAATAAAATGTAAAATGGAAAGAAAACACAATTTATAGTAAATTCTACTTTTTATTGAATCTTGCCGACCAAGTCTTATCAACATTCCTATGGCTAATAATGACTTTTGTAAAGAATTAACTTGTATTAAGCAAATCGCTATAAATAATGGATATTATGTTAACCTTATTGAAAAAAATGTTAAAAACTAAATTAAAAACAATGCTAAATTACTTATATTCCCAACAGATGATTCTAATAAAATAGCAACAAAATGGCGTAGAATAAACTACATTGGTAAGGTTAGCTATGCTGTTAGGAATGTATTGGAAAAGAAAAAAATCACTGTAAACCAGCTTTTTATTGTAGAAACTTGAGACAAAATTGATTTCAATAATTACAGATTCATATTTTACGTAATAAAGTAAACTTCATAATCGCTGTAACGCTGAAGTTACATCAAGATGAATGATACGTTCTAAACTATTAGAAAGATATCAAAATATGAATTACATTGCCTGCGTAAAGCTCGATACAATTGGCAGGCTTAAAGTCAGGGAAAGCCTAAACAATCGACAATTCCAAACCGATTCTAATACAGTTTACTAGGCTTATGACTCAGCAGGGTAAATGAAACGTTTATTTGAAAAATACGCACATTTTACAACTCTGATTCTTTTTGTAGTGATAGTTTTTGTAATAGAATTTAGGTTTATTCGGTTTACATTGAAGTTACGGAAAATAATGTTGAAAAGGTGTTGCTTTTATAATTTCCTAACGCAACACAATCAACTGAAAAATCCACAGATTATAACTTTAGTTGTAAATAAAATCGATTAATAAGATCTTCCACATAACCATGGATACTTTTAAACAATAAACATTTACTACAAATATGAAAAATGAAGAACACACTACTGCATTGTTTTAGAAGGAAAACAATATTTACTTTTTGACTTTTATCGAGGAGGTAGAAAATGTGTTATGCACCATCAGGATACACGTTCTTCCCGGTTCTTTCGACTTATCTAGTAGTTCCCATCACGGGACCGCCTAAAGTCTTTAGTTCGTGAGATGATAAATTTAGCCGAAGCTCTTCCTTCCTTTTTGCAGTGTCCTAAGTGTTTTCTGTTCTAAAATGTTACTAATGAAGTTTTCAATAACATTAATTAATTTACTCTACTGTTACTGTCATGAGCCTCATTACATTTCTTGATGTAACCTTCTGACCTATTGTTGAGTTAGTTTATCTCTACTCTTTTCGCTGACCAGTTGTTGCATCTAAACACTGTATGCTTTGCATAGTCTACTTCATACCCACAGTATATACGTACATGTTGGCGTGTCCACTATCTTAAACCTATCATCCATGTCCATTTAAGGCTTGAGTAATGTAATATTACATTATTCCGTAGTTCTTATGTGTGGAATGAACTCGAACGTACATATACCTGTAAAATCTGAGTTTCGGTGCTATTCCCATTTTTCAAAAATATACTGCCTAACTACTTCCTTCACTTGTCCTGTCCCTGTTTGTGTAGTCTTCTGAAGACCTTGATATAAATCTCTTGGTTAATAGATCTAGAGGTGCAACACTAGCTAGAACCAAAGCAGCAACTTTCTAATACCGGAAGTTATCTTTATAGCCGTAAGTTCTTCCTCTTCCTAGTTGTACGTGTTACCAATGTTTTTGTCTGAATCGGGGCTGCATACCAAATTTGGGTCGCCACAATATTGGCCAATATTATATTTTTTGTTTCCCGAGGGAATTGGGGTAGCCTTGATGGATAATCTATTTCAATTATTTGGTTGCAAGCCTGCCACATTATTTAAGTGAGGTCCACAATTTATTTTATTATCTATTTTAATCCTAGATAAGTGAAGTGTTTTTGGCATTCAATGTTAGTCTCGTTCTTCCTTTCTCAATTTTCGAAAGATTTCCTGTCGGTAACAAGTACTTCCTTAACTTTCTCTACAACTATTTTCAGACATCTATGGTCTGGCATTGCTTTATTTTCGTCAAGGCGTCGTTTAGTATTTCAAGTATTTATACATCCACGGATAAATAGCATCTTATGCTAGTGTCATCTTATACCCAATGCTAGTATCATTGGGTAGCTCCATGTCCAGATAATCTTCATATTGGATATTCCAATGAAATTGTCCAAATAAGGAACCTTGCTTTTTGAATTATGTGTGGAATTTATCATAATGACATCTAGATGTTTTAAAATTATGATCGATAATGCCAAATCACTTTTTATGTAGAGATTTTTAGTACAGATTTATTCGCATTTTTTATTTTATAAACATTAATCAGTTATGGGACGTTATTTTGGATTAAATTTCCAAATGTTTTCATTTACACCATAAACTCCATATTATAAACTACACGCCCTCACAAAATCATGTATCTTAGGTCAACTGAGTTTTACTTTTACTGTACATAAATGACTAAGCAGTGAAAAGAAAACGGCTTCAGCACTGTTAACTTAAGAAATCATAAACCTGATAGAATTTGTTGTCTACTAAAAGAAGAAAACACTCTCAACGAATTGTTTAAAAAGCAAAATATTTTCTAGTCATTAACCTTCAACTCATTATTTAATTACAAAAAAAAATGGAGAAAGTTAGGTTATTTTCTTATTTTACGAGAAGTGAATTTAAAAACCTCAAGTTAATACTTTTAGATATTAGCAACACATTAGCAATGCAAAATAATTTCTTCTTCGAACTTTGACAAACAGCTGTTCTTCTCTCAGCTGACTCAATGCTAACCCCGACGTAATTCACTACGAAGCTCTTTCTGAATAATTTAACAATTAAATTCGATCTTTACTGATTTGACAAATTTTTTAACAGTTATTAGATGGCTTAAACGATAGTACTTTTCTAACATTTCTTCTCTCTTAACGTTTTGATAAAAATTTATTCGAAATCGTATTTACAGATTTCGTGATATTCTACTTTTATACGGTATCTGTGGTTCGTTTTCACTATTTGACCGATACAGCTCAGAGATAATTTTTGAGAAAATGGCGACCAATATATTTTCTTTATCTTCTTAGGTAAATTACATTTGATTAATTTTTGATCCAAATAATTAAATAGAATATTTAAAAAATGTAATCTTCATGTTTTGATTTTATGTAAATTCCTACCAAATTTGATTCATGAAAACAAATTTAGAAAATTTGCGGGAGAAGTAAATATGACTATTATAATATATAACCTAGTACAGATGATGTCTAAGTAGTGTCAAAATGCCATTATTTAAAAATCCATGGTAATGACGTTCTTTTTACTACTAAAGGTAAAAAAAAAATGATATTTTGAAATAAAGTTAAAATGTACTATGCCAGTACCAATAATTGATTGGTTTACCGAAGGCACTTTAAACGAATCCTTTCCATGTTCATAATAATATAAAAACATTTGCGTTACAGCCCGTGAAGATCCTAATCTTGCTAGATAATTTTTTAGCCGTTTTATGTACATCGAGATCCCTTGGCTGTTAGTCTAGCATTTACATTCAGCATTCGCTAACCACCACAGCTCCGCCCTACCTCTATGTCAACACTATATTTTTGTGCTTCGAAGAGATTTTTACTCACAAACTGTAGTACATAAAACGAAAGGGCTAGCCACTAGACTAACTGATAAGTCCTTTCCGGGTCAATGTTTTTACTGACGTCTTTCTCTGCTGTTCACCTATTCCGATCTTACATATGAGAACTGATCAATAGTCTTCTAGGAGTTCTTTGAGATTGCACTCAGAGCAGTTATACACACAAACTTTGCACATAAAACGAAAGCTCCTTTCCAAGACAATTTTCTTTTTCATTGGCATTACATGTGCCAATCCTTGTTTCACCACTGTTCATTCCACCGTCCTCTAGGATATCCTTTAGGTTGCATTCCTGCCTGATATTCCCATGTACAACTTCTTGACTGTTCTACTATCATTCATTATTAGGATATTTCCGAACCACTTTAGTCTTTACAAGATAATAAAGAAGTAGATGTTCATAATCTATATACAATTTCCTAATTTTCCTCCTGCGCCATTTCCATTTTCACAAGTTCACGGTATAATCCTCCTTATGTATATTTTCCTTTTAAACTTATCTAAAATATCTGTTGCTAACTTATTAAAGATCGTGTCCTGGTCAATACCGAAATGAAATCTATGAACTGGGTACTCCAGAGACAGAATTTACTTCCACGACAGAATTCGAACAAAAGTTATGATTGAACATACTTTTTTTCGTACATTTATCTCAAAAACAGTCCATTCTATTACATTCAAATTTTGTAAATGTATTTGTTTAATAAATAAGCAAAATTCATATATAATTAATTTCTTTTAAATATTAGAGGTGTAACATGTTGTTTATTTTCGTTAGAATCCTTTTTAATCACAGCATATTAGAGACAAAAATTTATTGATAAACTACAGTATATTATTATTCGTAAAAGTCCTTAAATAAGCACTGTAACGATGAAATGACATTTGCGTTGTCATAAACATGCAATAGAATCTAATAAAAGCCCAACGATCGTTGAAGCACGATATCAAATATGAATACAAAATCTAAGCTCACAATTCTCTGTGTAAAGCCCATACAATTGCCTGGCTTAAAGTCAAGGAAATTCTAAACAATTGTCAATTCCAACACAGTTACTTGGCTTATAACTCAGCAGAGTAAGCGAAACAACTTTTATTTGAAAAATATGCAAAGTTAACGACTTTTAACCTTTTTGTAGTCATAGAATTTTGCAATAGAATTTAAGTTCATTCGGTTGACATTGATGTTAAGTCAAATAATCATGAAAAATTGTTATTTGTGTAATATCCTAACTCATTAAAAACCCACACTTAACTTATTTATAATTATTGGTAAATGGAATTTATTAACAAGATCCTCCACGTAACCATGGATACAGCTTACAACAATGGTTAGTTTACAGCTTTTAAACATTAAACATTTTCTACAATTTTATTTGACTATTTAAAGGAAAAAATATTTTTAATTTTTGATGTATTTGTGAACTATAGTATTACGAGATCTAGACAGATAAAGTTTAAAAAACTTCTAACAAAGACCTTTTGATTACTTATAACTCTACATTATCAAAAACCACACGTCTACACAATATCACGTATCTTGCTTAAATTGTGTTTTATCGTACTAACAGTAAAAAAACCTGCTTCATTTCAGTTATTTTAAAAAACTAACAAGTGATGGAATTCCTTGCCAACAAAAGAAGAAAACACTCTCAAAGAAGTTGTTAAAATAATTCTAGCGTTACTTTAAAAAGTAAAAGTACAACACAAAACATTTTCAAGTCATTAACCTTAATCTCTTTCTTTGATTACAAAAAGAAGAGAGGACCTTAGAATATTTTCTCATTTTACGAGAAGTGGATATAAACACCTCTAATTAATATTTTTGGATATAGGTAACACCATAACAATGTAAAATAATTTCCACGTCTACCATGACAAACAGCTGTTCCTCTCTCATCCGACTCGATGATAACCCCAGCTTAATTCACTATGCAGCTCTTTCTGAATAATTTAACAATTAAGGTCGGCTTTTACTGATTTCACAAATCCTTATCAGCTATTAATAGGCGCGTTTTTTACGAGACACTTTGTTCAGTTTGTATTTTTCTATAACGCCTAACAAAATCCATTTTGTCGGTTTATTAGTACTCTATATCCAATACGACTTCCACAAGGTTCATTTACACTTTATCATCGATACCACCCATCCATCATTATTAGGAGGAAGTAAAGTGCCTTTATCGTATTAACGATTTTTAACTCCTTTTAAGAAATTTAAAAACGTTACCCTAATTTTGAGCTTAAAAATATTTAAAAAATGAATCTACATTATTATTATCAAGAGAAATATCATGAATTCTTTAACCATTTTTGAATATTTTAAAACTTATTAATTGCTTAAGACTACGTCTATTTACACTATTATGCACTCTAAACGTTTATGTAAAACTCAAAACAAATATTGTTTACCCGTCACGTTGTCTAAATAAATTACTATTGTTTGTCTGTTATGTTGGCAACTTTGTTCTAATACTGAACCAGACGATCAGATGTCGAAGATAACGATGTTTAGCAACAGCATACTTTGTCTCTTGCGCATGTCATCTATGGACCCTTTTCTAAAAGCATTGGAGTTGATAGTGACTTTGGTTTTTACCAACAAAAATCAATAACTGGAAAACTTTGATTTACAAAAACAAAACTTCAAAAGAGGCCTTTTCTGGTTATTGGTATTGGGGTTTTGACAAGGCCTTAGTCTTTACCAACAATATTATTACACTTTTTTTTATTGATAATTTTGTTATCATTTTACCTACAGAAAAAATATAAACAATTTTGTGTTTGTCTTTTAAATAGCAAAATGTTCTGATTCTGGTAATGTTTTCTCCCCTGTTGTTTAAAGGCGAAAAATATCTCTGCCGTTATCGCTTTGTAGAAAAAAGAAAGAAAAGAACATGATGACCGAGAGGTACCCAATACTATATGAAGAAAACTGTAGATCCAGCTAGGCTTCTATGGGATTAACACGTATGTACTCACCAGTGGCCCCTCGGAGCTCTTCTTGTTGAACGGTTTTCGAATTATACGACATTACCAAATTCAAACGGCCGCGATTTTGAAAATCTACAAAAGAACGTTTTCCTTTTTTGTATGGTAGTAAAAGATTACAAACAAAACGAGTATACTAAATATGGATTCAACATTACTTACACCCATTTCTTAAGTTATACGTTTATTTATATTATTATTTTTTATATTAAAAACACAATTAGACAGATAGACAGAAAACAATGCATTTTTGGACATGTGTTTGTGTCCATTTATGGATATTTCCCCCCTTTATTTTAACGTCAGGAACCGGTTTTCAAAGTTATTAATTGCTTTATAGATACGCCCTGTGTTAAACATTTCATCTTTAGGGTCGCTTCATTGCAGCTCATCTTAACGTAGTTTGGAAGCATTTTACATACCGCCTACGTTAGTTCCGTAATAATTAGGCAGTGGATTGGATTTATATTGAAATCACATAATTAGACAACAAAATTAAGCGGACATGATTCCAATTAAGATATATATTATATTGGCTATCCAGGCGTACAAATAGCCTGGTCTGGACTCACGTAGGCCTAATTGCCTTCTTAATCAATAAATTACCTACATTCACCACTCCCAGGCCAAAACAACTAAAGCTATCTAGTAACCATTGTTGTTTTATTGAGCTTATGTAAGCTACTGTACTATATGCAGAGTAGAGAAAGTGTGGAAGAATAAATTTTTGAAGAAATGTTATTGTTCTTCTGCGATTTTGTGTGTAGAAAAACAAACACAGGATTAATCAAACAGATTTGTGCAAAAGCCAGTCTCTTTTATTCACAGCTGCATGGTTAAAGAAAATATATTGACGTTAAAAGATACATAAACGTGACAAAAGTTGAAATACAAAATTTTGTTATAAATGTTCGATGTAAGCCCCATTGGGGACATAACAAATAAATGTCTAAGCGGTATTCGGGCTCTGCCCAGGTTCAGGCAGATATCTCCGGATATTGAAATCACTGCTTCATTGATGCAGTGTTTAGATCATGTAATAAGTTTGTGGCAGGGACCTTTGATGAATCCCTCACATAAAGTCCCTCTCATTTCGTCGAATATGGGGAACGTAGAACATTATTAGTATTAGTAAATCGTCTTTCGCGTGTCGTCCGATCCAATTTCTCGAAAAGACATCATTACGCTCAAACATCCGGATGGAGATGTGGTGGAGCGCCATCTTGTTGAAAGACTACATCAAGTTTATCTTCCTCATCAGCTATCTTGGTAACATCTCTAGATAAACAGGACCAGTGATTGTTATGTAGGTAAAAAAGTAGGGACCGTACACATTAGGTCTGTGCTCATAGCACAAAGAGTACCTCGCATGCTCGACAATGGAATGTAGGTTCTAAGTACCCCAGATTCCTAACTTTGTGGTGAGTAACTCTTCCATTTAGATCGCTTCGTCACTGAAGAAGAGTCAACTTCAAATCGGCGCTTTAATTCAACGGAAATTCCTGGCGTTTAGTCTTGTTTGATTTCAATTCTTGCGCAGTTGTAATTTGTAATCTTAAAACGAAAACACGCTTTTCAAAGACACAACCACATAGTAATATTCCAAAACAAAAAAACACATAATTTTGTTGATAACACAATTTTTGCAATTTACACAACTATCTCACGGAATTAGTTAAAAATAACGTTATATACGCAAACAGAATTTCTGGGAAAGCATTTTCACTGTTGGAACCTGCTGATTGCTTGACATTGGTAATACTCTTACAACAGCTGTTTACTTTTGTACCATTATAATAATATTATCTAAATTAGTTTTTCTAAAAAACTACATGGTCTATCGAATACAATTTTTACAAAATTTGCTTATTACGAAATATGTAATAATTATTTTGTCTGTGGTATGTAATACTCTACAGCCTAAAAGCGTGAACTGATTTTAATCAAATTTGATATGTGAGCATATTATGGGCTACACCTCTGGACTACCATTCGGAAGATTTAACATTTAACAAGATTTAATTCCATGGGCATTACATAATTAAAGAAGTGCTACAACTTTTTCAAAGATGATCATACTTTGTTAGCTCAACTCACGTACCTGTAAGCCCTCAATTAAGCTGAAATGACAAAGTACGTATTTCGATGCAAGACGGGTCGTTTACCATCTGAAAAACTTATGCAAGAGTTAGGTGTAATCACTATTTATATTCTTTTTTGTGCGAGGATTTTCCCTTGCAAAGTACGTTCGCGAAATTTTTGAAGAAAGCGATAGAGCAGAAACAACTCCGTCTGAAAGTTTCGCTGAACATAACTCCGCAATCTGCGGCCCCGACTTCATGACCACGTGTTCGCGGTTTACGGATTCGACATCAAAGCTACGAAGCAATCGTTACTGTAGAGACATTCATATCCCAGAAGAAAACATAAATTAAAATATTAAGGGAATTTATTTTTATATAATACCAGCATTAGACCCCCTAATGTCTGAGCTTCATTCCATATCATGGAGATGGACACTCTATTTAGTATGTAAAATCAATGGTCATAATAATTTATATTACATTGTTATATATTTACGTTATAATTTTTCTACAAATAAGACAACAAAAGAACATTAACAAGAGACTCATTTCTACAAAAATCTATTCTTCCACTATTCCACAATTTAATTACATAGCATATCTTATTGGAAAAATTAAAGTAAACTTATATAACCATAATAAAACAGTAATGGTTACTAGATAGCTTTTGTTGTGGTGGCCTGGGTGTGGTGAATGTAGGAAGTTTATTGATTAAGAAGGCAATTACGTGATTCCAGACCAGGTTGGCCTGCTTATATATATCTTAACTGGATTCATGTCCGCATAATTTTGTTGCCTAATTATGTGATTTCAATATAAATACATTCCACCGTACCGGTCTTCCCAATGATTACGGAACCAATGTAGGCGTTGGCGGTGTGCGAAGTGCTTCCAACCTACGTAATGATGCGCTACAGTGAAGCTCCATCAACTGTAGACTGAGGCTTGTAAAGAGAGACCTTCTCGTTTAATTTTAATTTGCACAAGCGTTTTGATACTTACTTTACGTTCTGTTTTCTTGGACTATGATTTGCATTATGATGTTTAGCATTTATTGAGTAGAATGAATTATATTAAAAAGTATTTGTTATCTTCCTTGTGTCTTTTAAAGAAAAAAATGATTTACTAATTGTCTATTGTTTATTATTAGGCCTACGTTCCATTTATGAAATTGTCTCTTATAATTTTTTCCGATGTTTTCGGCTCCAACGATTTTGATCACATTTTGCTCAAATGTAGCTGAGGAAAAAACAAACTGTATTGGTCACCATATCTCCAAAAATGCCCATTCGTTGAGTTATTGGCAACGAAAGAAATTTTATTGAAATGTGAGTAAAATAATAATAATAATTTAGACTTATTGTATGTTTTATTCTATACAAAATAAGACTTTTATAATCAAATTAAAAAGAAGTATTTTTTAAAATTTAGTTTAAATTATTGGTATTTACTTTTTTACATACACTCAGATAATATTTAAAAAAAAAACTAGAAATTTAAAACAAACGATTGTTTAAGTTTTTTTAATGTATTTTTCCCCTTCTTTTTTAATTAAATTTTTTTCCTTGTAATTTGTAACTATTTCTAACATGGTTTATTATCTCGGAACAACAAAAACTTAAGCATTAAATAGACAAAATATAGAGTTGCACAATTAAAATAGGGAAATTTATAAAAAACTGAACAAAATTATCTGTTTATATATTCTTAAAGAACATACAAGGACCTGCAATCTCTCTCTCTCTCTCTCTCTCTCTCTCTCTCTCTCTCTCTCTCTCTCTCTCTCTCTCTCTCTCTCCACCAATTTTTCCTAGTTATGAAAATTTTCCAGTGATATCAACTATGATTAGAACGATTAGAAACACTTAACATAGCAAGTAAGAAAATACTGCATTACAAGTCAAACAACCCCTTCTTCATTTTAAATTGTGTGATCAAAATGTCTGCGTCAGTTTTTAGGTGGATGTACTCGCTTAATAATAATAATAATAATTACTATCACAATTTTTACATTTTTCAATTCTCGATATTAAATAAACGGCGTGAAAACATTGCATTAACACTCAAACTGTAAGAAATTACACTCTCACCCACAAAACCAAAAATAATATTTATCGTTATATCCCCAAAAAAATCTTTATAATATTTGTATGTGAGAATGACAAAAAAAAGTAATTCTCTTTTTTAAAACATTTTTGACCATGTATTTATTATGGGAAAAAAAGTTGTTAGCCTAGAGAAGGGCTTTTTGCAAAGTTAAAAAATGGACTTGCCAACAAAAATAAAATCACACTACGGCGGTGCGATGGTGACGAAGCTTTATATTGATTTCACTGTACTGCTTACACCGGTGCTTTTATATCATGAATTATAAGCTAGGTCAAAGTGGCCATTGACAGTTGTCTGCCATCAGGGAACTCTTAAGCTTTCAGATGGTTTCATTTATTCATGGAGAGACCATAAAGCACTTGATTGTGCCTCTAGTGGGAGATGTTCTGTTCTAATAGATTATATCTGTTCAGTAACTTAACCTATTTGTCAGCTTTATGCCTATACATATTTTGTAATTATTCCTAAGGTAAAACAAATTGATGGGCCCATCATGGTACTTACCCATTCCCATCATACATTGTAATACAAACATACAAGCAGCCTTTAAATGCAATTACTAAAATTTTGACTCTTTGGGTTGGGGGGGGGGGGGTTCTTTGTTGCCTTGTATGAAATGTTAAAATATATTGGTAGAAAAGGGGTCTTATCCAGTAGAGTAGGCTTATTTAAAACAGTTGTTACTCAGGTTTTCTGAACCTTGTAATTATGTATATCACTACTTTCTTGTAGTAGGCTAGGCCCCATATTGAGAAGCATCCATTCGCTTATTTCGTGTCAGTTTATCGGGCCAGGAGGGCCACCACTCTCTACGCCGTGTAGGTGTCTCGGCCCTGTCGGATCTCATAATAATACGAATATCACATTATCCTGGGAGGACAGGGAATTCATGTTTGACAATTACTTCGCAACTTGTCATCGCAGAGTTTGGTGTCGATAGCATTACATGCAGAAACGATATCTGTACATTTTTATCTAATGAGGTGTGTGGATGGATTCGTGAGAAATTTAATAAAATTTGTTTCCATAGCTTATTTTATTCCAAAACCAACCTTAAAACACAAATAAATTGAGGTAATTGGTAGGGTTTTCCTCGTATTCTAACTTATTCTGATAATGAAAATTTTTATATAAAAATATTTCTCTCATATTTTATCTTAATAGATTTAAAAAATAATTTGTTGAATGCAAGTTATTTATCATTTAGATTTTACGCAGATTTCTTTCAATCCATTACCGTGTTTTTTTTAAACCAAAGTAACAATATAGTGTGTTGTGTCCTTCAAAACTAGTAACAATATAGTGTGTTGTGTCCTTCAAAACTAGTAACAATATAGTGTGTTGTGTCCTTCAAAACTAGTAACCAAAGTAACAATATAGTGTGTTGTGTCCTTCAAAACTAGTAACAATATAGTGTGTTGTGTCCTTCAAAACTAGTAACCAAAGTAACAATATAGTGTGTTGTGTCTTTCAAAACTAGTAACAATATAGTGTGTTGTGTCCTTCAAAACTAGTAACAATATAGTGTGTTGTGTCCTTCAAAACTAGTAACCAAAGTAACAATATAGTGTGTTGTGTCTTTCAAAATTAGTAACAATATAGTGTGTTGTGTCCTTCAAAACTAGTAACAATATAGTGTGTTGTGTCCTTCAAAACTAGTAACAATATAGTGTGTTGTGTCCTTCAAAACTAGTAACAATTTAGTGTGTTGTGTCCTTCAAAACTAGTAACAATATAGTGTGTTGTGTCCTTCAAAACTAGTAACAATATAGTGTGTTGTGTCCTTCAAAACTAGTAACCAAAGTAACAATATAGTGTGTTGTGTCTTTCAAAACTAGTAACAATATAGTGTGTTGTGTCCTTCAAAACTAGTAACAATATAGTGTGTTGTGTCCTTCAAAACTAGTAACAATATAGTGTGTTGTGTCCTTCAAAACGAGTAACAATATAGTGTGTTGTGTCCTTCAAAACTAGTAACCAAAGTAACAATATAGTGTGTTGTGTCTTTCAAAACTAGTAACAATATAGTGTGTTGTGTCCTTCAAAACTAGTAACAATATAGTGTGTTGTGTCCTTCAAAACTAGTAACAATATAGTGTGTTGTGTCCTTCAAAACTAGTAACAATATAGTGTGTTGTGTCCTTCAAAACTAGTAACCAAAGTAACAATATAGTGTGTTGTGTCCTTCAAAACTAGTAACGAAAGTAACAATATAGTGTTTTGTGTCCTTCAAAACTAGTAACCAAAGTAACAATATAGTGTGATGTGTCCTTCAAAACTAGTAACCAAAGTAACAATATAGTGTGTTGTGTCTTTCAAAACTAGTAACCAAAGTAACAATATAGTGTGTTGTGTCTTTCAAAACTAGTAACCAAAGTAACAATATAGTGTGTTGTGTCCTTCAAAACTAGTAACCAAAGTAACAATATAGTGTTTTGTGTCCTTCAAAACTAGTAACCAAAGTAACAATATAGTGTGATGTGTCCTTCAAAACTAGTAACCAAAGTAACAATATAGTGTGTTGTGTCTTTCAAAACTAGTAACCAAAGTAACAATATAGTGTGTTGTGTCTTTCAAAACTAGTAACCAAAGTAACAATATAGTGTGTTGTGTCCTTCAAAACTAGTAACCAAAGTAACAATATAGTGTGTTGTGTCCTTCAAAACTAGTAACCATAGTAACAATATAGTGTGTTGTGTCCTTCAAAACTAGTAACCAAAGTAACAATATAGTGTGTTGTGTCCTTCAAAACTAGTAACCAAAGTAACAATATAGTGTGTTGTGTCCTTCAAAACTAGTAACCAAAGTAACAATATAGTGTGTTGTGTCCTTCAAAACTAGTAACCAAAGTAACAATATAGTGTGTTGTATCCTTCAAAACTAGTAAACAAAGTAACAATATAGTGTGTTGTGTCCTTCAAAACTAGTAACCAAAGTAACAATATAGTGTATTGTGTCCTTCAAAACTAGTAACCAAAGTAACAATATAGTGAGTTTTGTCCTTCAAAACTAGTAACCAAATTAAGAATATAGTGTGTTGTGTACTTCAAAACTATTAACCAAAGTAACAATATAGTGTGTTGTGTCCTTCAAAGCTAGTAATCATAATATCAAGTTTAACGAGTCAACGCTGTTGACAGTATTGAGCGAAGAAAACTAATTCCTCATATAAAGATTAATTATAAATAACATAATTTCAAAATATATCTATTTTCGACAGTAACACTTTTGACACAAGTTATGTGCAGGCGCCTCAATTATTGTTTTGATTAAAAATAACACACGAAAATATATATTCTATTTCTTATCTGTGATATTATTATCCTAAGATTTAGATCTTTTAAAATGTAAATAGTAGTCAATAAGTGCGGAAATTTTTCTAAATTTCAAACTTGGGAAATCAGGAATTACGTGTGCTTTTTTTTCTTTTGACATCACTGAGCATCATAAAACACCAATTTGTGTAACAAAAAAAAAAAAAAATTAAATAGAAAATGGAAATACTGCGTGTGTTTATTTTAACCTGTATCAAAATTACAAAAAAGAATCACTAAAAAAATAGTTTAACCAAAGGAATGAGCTGGTTATATGTAATAATCACTACCATTATTTTGATTTATTTATCGAAATTTCAAGCCGTCTGTAAGTTTTGTAAAACATTAATTGATGAGCTAGCTTGTCGTAAGTTTATTTTACTTGTTTCGGAAAATAATTGTGTTATCGTCGCTTAGTCGTGATTAATTGGTGAATAATTTGTAATTACGACTAGATAGATCAGTTCAGACATAAATTCCATACGACCTGAATATTCGTTGTGGTAAATAAATAATAGTATATTAATAAAAGTAGTTATGGCTAAAAAATACAGTTATTTATTTGTTAAACCATTTTCGTAATAATTATTGTTTGTACCTTTGATAAAGGATTTAAAAGTAAACAAATATAAAGTACTTTTTATTTTCATTTTCTTGTTAAAAGAATTCAATTAAGAGCAGAATGCAGAAGCACTTCCGGTATTTAAGAAGATATCTAAATTGTAATATTGTGACGTTACCATTAATTTTACAACACTGTAATAGCACTTTCAATTTGTCACCGTTCTCTATAAGGTTCTTTTTGTTAAGACTACCATAGTACGGATGGTTTCCAGTATTACTCATTGATACATTGGTGTGTTCATGTTTTCTTGTTATGGAAATTCAAACCTTCATTAATTATTGTAATGTATATTTTAATAATTCATTTAAAAAATGTTATTTAATTTCTTACAGGTGCTGCGGCTTACGATAGTGTGCGCCCTCTAGCCTACCAAGACGCTAAGATTTTTCTACTTTGCTTTAGGATAAGTGACCCCGATTCCCTCGATAATGCCGTTAACAAGGTAAGAATATAAGGATACAGTTGGGTTAGTTTAAGCTTTGTTAATTAAATTAGTAACTATTTAACAACTGTTTTAAAACCGTACGAAACGTGTTTGATTTAATTTAAGTTACTATTTTATCTAGTTCGTTTAAATAGAATTTTTAAACTACTGATGTTATTGCCTAAAGTAATTGACAGCTTTTCCTTTCAATTTACCTACAATTTTATATTATTAAACAATGTTAATGTTAGTATGTAAGACACATTTAACGTCAGATCTTGCATGTATTATTTGAGCAAATTAATGTCCAGTTTTAACGAGATCATTTGACACTTTTTTCGTTTCTTGGGTGCTAGTTACGCAGTTTCGAATAGTTATGTCTACCAATCTTTATACATATTACAAGTAAGGTTCTTTGCGATGATCAATGCATGTACAGCATCCTCAAGGTAGGAATGTGTCTGGGGTAGAGAGGAAAAGAGGGCCCCGCACTTTGTTGCGTTTACTTTCATCGGTACAACCTCAATAAAAAAATATAGACATCATATGCTTCTGTGAAACCGCGTACCCTACTTCAACAATTTTGTCAAATGTAGCCTCTAAGAATCGAAAAGAAACGTATTGGTCGACATCTCTAAAAAAAATGGCGGTTCGTAAGTTTACGGTGAAAAATAAAAAAAAAAGCTATGAAACTGTTATAAAATATGTAATTTCTCAAAACCTGCTCAACCAATTGTATTCCAATTTTAATGAACTGTGACTCAAAGTCGTATGCAAAGTAAAATATTTTAAACTGCAAGAATAAATGGATAAAAATAAATAATAAAAAATTTTAAAAACCTTAACCCTCGTGATTAAATAAATTTACGATATTAATCAAATACAATTTACTCGGAGGAGTATATTTTTAACAATATTCAATATTTAAAGATGGCGTAAATGATTTACTTTCATTTACCTGTATTTACTGACAACTACCTAACTTAGATTTTTGCGGCGAATAGTTTTATTTGATATTTTCGATTGTGAATGGATGTGTAAAAACGTTTGTGCAATGTTTTTGCACAGATATATTACAAATTTACAAATTGATGTCACAATTTTGTAATTAATATAGGCCTACCTAATAAGAATCTCAGAACAACATGACTGTGTTATAATTTTAATTATTTATATCGTTAAAATGACGTTTTATAACTTTTACCTACATTTTATAACTGAGCCTGCTTACTAAATTATTCAGATTAAAAATAAGAATTATTTTTTAAGATTACAATATTTTTAAATAAAGTTATAACATTATAATTTTTAAAAAATTGCAATAGATTTGGCAAATTCAGAATAAAACATTGGGCTACTATTCACTCCTTTATTTTGTGCATTTCTAATTTCGTAAATACTTTCGACAGACGAAATATCATCTCACCAGTCAAGCTCAGTATATATTTAAAACCGTAAATACCCAGGTACTTTACTTCACTGCCTCGTTAATATTTCGTGTCTTTAAAGTAAGGCAATAATTTGATTTAAATCTCAATGGCGTCTTATAAGTACTTATGTCTTTACACTTTACACTCCCGCCTGTATTTTAATTATCGATATCTTGTGTGAATATTTTGATGCAATTAAAAAACATATTTAATATTCAATTTGAATTGAAAGAGCGACAATATTATCTCTTGATTAATACTTTGCTCAGTTCAATGAAACGAGTTTAATTAGTTAAGTAAACTTTAAAAATTAATTTTGTATTTATTTAGATCTGAAAAATATTGAAATCGATTCAAGATATTTGTTTGTACTTACTCAGATTCTTAATTGAAAAATTTCGGCCTCCTTTTTTGACGTTTGATGGCATCAGGAAATTGAAAATGAGCTTTTCGACATGACATCGTAGCCAACGTTGTCTGTACGTAAGCGAGTATAAAAATCAAGATAGGATCATGAAATTAGGTATCGAGGACTATAGTGTGCTGATATAGACCTTACTGAAATTCAGAAAAAAGTAATTTATATGTGTAAAAGGTGGACATTTTAACAGGGTTTTTTAATATATTGTAAGTTATTCAACTTATAACAGACTGCTTGCATGTTTTATTCTGCATGTAATGGTGTGCCAACCCTGCCTTTTTACGATGACAAGTAGGGAAGTTATTGTCAAAAATATAATTTCGAACTCTGATCTCACAAGAAAACGTGATATTCGTTTAGTTACGAGACCCATCAGGGCTGAGACACTGTCACGAGGGAAGCGAGTTGAGACTGATTCTAGCTGATGTCAAGAAAGTAGTGATATTCTCAATTATAACATCTGTTTTAAACAAACTTACTCTATACTGGCTAAGAGCCCGTGATCTACCAATACAATTTAACATTTCCTACAAGGTCCAAGAGATCAATTTATGTGCATTAGATTTATAGGATTTGTTTACATTACATTGTATGATTCAACTGGGTAAGTACCATGATGACGCTCAACTACTTGTTTGTATTAGACAAAATGTGAGCCAAAAATTACCATCGTTATTAATCGATTGCCCCCCTTTTTTTAATTGACCGTACCAAGTGGATACTCTTGTTTATAATCGTAGTCCACCATTGCTACCTTTCCCATCGTTAACTAATTATTTATTGTAACTGAATTTTGTAACAGAGCAAATTCCTTGGGATCTCACCATAACAGATAAAAATCGTCTTATGTTTCCGAAAATAACATTCTTTTAAATTATAGTTATTTATCTATACTTACTTCAATGGTTTTGAGTTGTTCAGGTTTACAAAGACTTTAACTTACTTCTATTGACCTGTAGGGATCTTGCCTCTTGGACTTTTAATCGCGTTGTTGGTTTATTTTCCTGCAAAGGATTTTAATCGACGTATACAAGTTTCACGCCGTCTCACTCGGCCTTGTAGAATTTGTTTGGTTTTAAAACGCCTGCAGCTGGCTTATCCGACTGTGATTTGACTAGCCTTTAGATATTACAGTTGATCTTTTAATTCCAGTTTTAAGTAGGATTACAGGTGCTTAAGATTTCCTTATTTAGCGGAGTAAGGCATGTGGATAACATTTATAACATTAACTAGTATTAAGTAAATATGTTTTTACGTGTTTTATTTTATTTCACAATTTTACGTATATTTTGTTCGATTATAGAATAATGAACTCAATCTTTACTCTTATATCCGTGTTAAAAACAAAGTGCAGTACATATTACACCAACACTAGTGGGTTTGTCATAACACAGAGACAAATAAACTTGTATAGATTTTTCTTGGGTTTAATTGTGTTTAAATTAATAATCAACCTTCACACATTCCCAATGACATTACAAGATACTGAGCCACTAATTCGCTCTATACTTTATTTATTTATTTTTTTGTTGAAAGGCGGCAAAACCTCTCCGTCATTATCGTCTTTTTAACAAAATTACAAAAAAAGAGCTTAAAAATAGCCCTTTTCCTCCAATTCGGTAATACCGTCAGGGTAGAAAGAGAACAACAATTGGTCAAGAGAGACCAGGTTTTTTCTTTTACTTGCCCACTAAGTAAAATAAGTTTAAGTAAAAAAAGTATAATAATAGATTGTCAATCGGGAAAAATTTCAACCTCCGTTTTTTACCTGATCTGAGCGTCCCTGGAGACTTAAAATTTGATTTTTGATAAGCTGTCCATCCATCGTCGTTGTGATTGTCTGTACGTAAGTAGAATAGCAATCACAAAAATTAAGATAGGAAAATAACAATTTTTATAAGGTGTGCTAATATAGAATCCTATTAAATTCAGAAAAATCTAATTTATTATGTCAAAAATAGTCTTTTGTGATATTCAATTTTTAACACACTAAATTAGATACATTTTTAGATTAAATTTTCTGTATAATTTCTCTCTCTACAATGACAAATTCATAAGTGTAATATCAAACCCTAACTTTCCAAGAAAATATGATATTTGTACAGTTAGGAGATCCTGCAGGACTGAGTCACAGCGTCCGTGGAAGTTCTTTGTAAAGTTTCGGGACACGTTAAGACTGAGATAATGACAAGAGCGAAGCGAGTGGAGGCTTTTAATGTATAGACATCTACAAGGCCTGTTAGTGACGTCACGAAAGCAATGATATACACAACTGCGAGGTTAAGAAAACCTGTGTAACAACTGTTTTAAACAAATTTACTCTATACTATTTATACTGATTATGGCCTTGCGTTATATTGTTATTATGTGTTTAGCGGTTGTTATAAGTAATTTAGGTACAGTATATTTATAAATGTTGTTAAAATTATTATTGTAGTGTTATATATGGTGTTATTTATAATTCTTACAATTATACATTCATTGATGTGTTTTGTCAGGCATATTTCTATGTTTGTGTCGGCTACTGACGATCCGACTACTGATTTTATTTTACTCTACTTCACATTGATGGGTGTTTACAAGTTACGTGAAAGTTATAAGTTTTAAAGGAAAAATAAGGGAACACAACAGTGTAATTATTAAGTAAATAATAAGTTACTGGATACTTTTTAATCTTTATTTTTAATTAGAAAAGGTTATAATTGGACAGTAATGCGTGAGGAAGTTTTCAATTTTTTTACAAGTAATGGGGTGTTCATTTTTTAATTTACCCCTCCTTGTTACACCTCGTTCACACTGATATATTTAATATTTCAGCGCTTCATTTCTAGTCGAGCTCTCATGTTTTGAGTGGCCTAATTGTAAGAAACCGTACTCTTAAATTTCGTACCGATTTTAACAAGTGTTTGGCCGTACTGCGTACAAACACATAGACGATACGGTCGAGTTGAAACAGGATCTCGCTTAGTTTATCTTGTTGATAAATTAATTCATATCAAATTAACTTAATTGTCTACTCAACCGTGACTTTAATTGACCTTGTAAATCTTTAATTGACTCTGGGAAACATTTTTAATCGAGTCGTTTGATTATCTCACTGCAAAGAATTTTAGTCGACGTAATAAAGTTTCACACCGACTCATACTGAATGGTAAGTATCTATTTGGTTTTAAAATACCTGCAGGAGGCTTATTCTAACGCCTTACTGTGATTTGAATATCAGAATGTTTCAACTGATATTTTAATTCCTCTTTCAAGTAGGATTTACAGGGGTTTAAAATTACCTTATTTAGTGGAGCAACTCAGGCGTAGGACACTGTCTGAACCAAAATCATTACTCAGTGTTAAGTGAACACGCTTTTAAGGATTTTCTTTTATTTCGCAATTTAAAGGAAGAAGATATTACTTATCGTTATACCCGTATTGGAATAGTGTTGTATCTTACGAACAATAATGTTGGAATCTGTTTAATTTATAAAACATTGAAAATTTCCAAGAAACAAAAAAAATTGAAACATGTCCCGTTATATGACGCTTATTTAAATAGTTTACAATCGAGTCTCTATTAAAACAAGTTGATTTACCGTCATGGTACTTACCCAGTCTAATCATACAATGCTGTACAACATATCCTTTAAATGTATTGCTAAAAGTTGGATCTTGTAGAAAACGTGAAATTCTATTGGTAGATCAAAAGGTCTTATACAATATGGTAAGTTTGTTTTAAACAGTTGTTACAGAGGTTGTTATGTACCACGTAAGTATGTAAATCAATGCTTGTTTGATCGGCTATGCCCTGACGGGGCTCGTAGATGTATTCCGCTCGTGCCAGAGTCTCGGCCGTAGTTGACCTCGAAGCTGTACATACGTGAAGGAGCCTCCGCTCACTTCGTACTCTCAGAGGTTCTCTAGAGTGAGCACGGGCCGTCGCAATCTTCACCTTCTTTTAATGTAGTCTTAGTTTAGATATCTCTCTTTCATCTTTCCTATGTCTCTCTTGATCAACACTTGTTCATTTTCGACCCTAATTCTGTTAGAGTATTCGAGGGCTATATATTACTGTATATGTTCTTCTCTCTCTCTCTCTCTCTCTCTCTCTCTCTCTCTCTCTCTCTCTCTCTCTCTCTCTCTCTCTCTCTCTCTCTCTCTCTCTCTCTCTCTCTCTCTCTCTCTCTCTCTCTCTCTCTTTATTATTTTTTTATGTCGATGATGAGGTTTTTACCATCATAAAGATCTCCTATTGTTACTATATGAGGATACTATATACACATCCCTATACCAAAATTCATATTCCTATCATAATTTTCGTGGTTTCAATGACGCACAGAGGACAACAACAACGATGGATGGTCGGATGTCGAAAATCACTTTTTTTTTGTATCCTGAGGTCATGAAACGTCATAAGAACAGAGGTCGAAATTATTTGGGTTTATCAAACGTATGTAAAAAGACGTAGTTTGCTGTAAAGTTAGGCTGTAGTTGTAGACCTTTGTGTTCTTATTAACATAAAGTCCTCAAAATATTTTATGTTTATAAAAATAGTTTAAAAGAGTCTAAAAGCGGTAAAATCGGCAATATTGAACCTAATTTCTTTTCCCAAGAGTATTTCTATAAACCTTTGTAAAATTGAGTGATTTTATTGATAATCTCATATAAATTTGCAGCCTTTAGATTCAAATATCAATTAAAATCGGCTAGAATACCAATTTTCATTTTTTTTTTTTTTTTTTTTTTTAACAATAGCGTAAAACTAAAGTTCACTAAATTTGTTAAAAATAGATCAATTATTGCGTCAGCTAACAGCATTATTTTTTTTATAGTTTTGTTCCTCAAATTTCGGGTTTGGCAATACCGGGGGGGGACCTATCTGGATCTTTCTCGTAGTCTTGGGTTAGATCCCTCTCTTTCATTTTCCTGTTAGGTGTTTCTTGATCAACTCTTGTTCTCTTCCGACCCTGACGCTGTTAGAGTTTTCGAAGACTAGAGTCCTTATTTCATCATACTCGTATCTTTTTTTTTTTTTTTTTTTTTTTTTTTTTTTTTTTTTTTTTTTTTTTTTTTTTTTTTTTTTTTTTTAATAAAACGATGATGAAGAAGAGCTTTTTCTTCCCTTAACAACAGGGCACATTTTTTGCAGTTATGTTTTAAAAGAATTTTGGTTTTAGTAAATCTATCTTATTTTTTAGTCGTAGAAAACACATTTCGGGAACATTAGAAACAGATTGTAAAGCTGCACAAAATGAACTATAGTGGAAAGTTGTACGATGCAATTGAAAAACCCTAAAAAGTTTTTCTTTCAATTTTAATATCGGTTACTATTATTTAATTTACATATCGATATTTATGGTTAATGAACTTGTCCAATGTTTTGTAGAACTAAGCGTACATACCAAACTTTAGCAAAATAGTACAAAAATTGCAACTCGTAGAGCGCATATAATATATACAGTGTACCAACAAGAGTGTCAAACTATTTTAACACGTAGCAGTCAAGAATAAACATAGCGCCTGAAATCTGTCGCATATGCATTTACTACACTTGACTGTTGCACAAATTGCCTACATACTTCAACCTCTTATAATTTTATTCGTGAATTAGCGAACACTCATAGAAATGCTAACACTCCGAGACCATGAAATGTCCACCGATCCCACCTATTAATTTATTGTGTATGATATGTATGTAAAATAAAGATATTAAATAATAAAATGGTTTGGTAATTTTATACAATTTTAGATTTTGAGTAATTAAAGTAGTAAAAGTAATAACATTATTTTACTCTCTACGTTTGACGTGCTTATATTATATTATTTTATAATTGCATTTCCTATTTAAAGACCAAATAAATATAACATTTGTTTGTTTTTGATTTATTATTTTGTTGTAAGTGTTTATTATTTTAAAGAAATGAGTAACAGAGATAACTTTTTTAAAAATTATATGTGACGATTGTGAAGTGGTTTACATCTCAAATGCGTTTTATTTTTCTTGAGAACATTTGAGGGTACTCACATAAGACGAAAACTAAAAATTCCAATTTAAAATTGAACCTATAGGGACTCAAACAAAACTCATTATTACACAACCATATCCCCAAAAAGCTGGTTATGTAGTTATTGGTAAGAAAGTGATATATCATTTATGTATTTTTGATTCAAACTTTGTATGTATTAATGGAGACCAGTGTTTCATATATCCAAGTAATTATAGGAAAATTAGACTTCAGGAACATTTATGTATAAAAATAAACATTAACCGCTTCATTAACATCTTGATTTCAAGAAATTATGATTTACATTCTGGACAAGTTTATGGTAGGAACAAAGCAAGCTTAATTATTTTTGTACAAAATGAATATATAGAAACAAAAACAAAAAAAATCACCAAAAGTTTGTTATCTTTAAGAAATACATCCCCCACCCAAGTACAGAGACATTTTTGGGGTGAAGCTTAATTTTTTCTTTCTAGATGTTTGAGTGAGAAAGCTTATTTTTAAGAACTGGAACTTTTTGAAATTTTGCTGAAGAAATACTTCGGGAAGAATAATTACGTATGCGAGAGGTTTAAAACACTTTCTAACTGTTAAAGCTAAAAATACAACTCTTTGAATGTTTATTGTTAAAAAGGAGCCGACTTTTGTTACTTCAGACTTTGATACAACACTCCCAAATTGCTCAAAAAAGTGCAACTTCAAAAATTAAAATATTAGGATCCACAGTGATATCTTTCAAATAGATGTTAAATAAAAATAATTTGAGTTTTCGAGAGATTCCATTTCAAGAAAGTGATTGAATAAAATTTATAGGAGTTTAATTTTTTGTCGGCTGCTATCTTTGTTTAAATTACTGATAAAAACTTACATGTAACTAATTTTTAAAAAATGACGGTATCATACACTTATCTTTGCATTTTTATTATCTACTTCCCGCTTCCTACAAGATTGGTGGGAATTGATTGGGTTTTTGCTTCAATGTTGGCTTCTTTGATCAATTAATGTTGCAAAACATTGTTTACAACCGAAGAAAATATTTACCATCATGTCGTTAAGTCAATCCGTTAAATAAATTTTTGTAGTCCTTTGTAGAATTTTTGGGAAAAATTTGTAGAATCTTTTTACTTCATCTTTATCTTCTTTGATCAAAATTACGTATTTTTACAAACCGTTAATATTTCTTACCGCCATATCAGTAACAAGTTACATTTCTCCACTTTTTTGTAGACCCTTTATAAGTTTTTTAATTGGTAAATAATCTTGTAATGAATAACGTCTTCATTTGATGTACATAAATATTTAAATCTCTTTTTATTCCTTCCGGAAATTTCCTTTTTTTTAAAGTTGATAACATTTTCTGATCTTCTGTAGGTGACTCAATCCTTACAGGCCTCCAAGTTCTTCTATGATCATAGATAGATTCTTCTATATTAGGATACGATATTTCACACTTTGTAATTTTCATAACTAGAAATTATAACTATTAATAATAAATAATATGTTGGTTTTAAAGTTTTCAAATAATTATGAATTGTTCATGTTATTGATAAGTAATTTATTCTGACATTTGCTTCCATTTGTGTCTAAAAATACACGACGTTTCGATAATATGGAGCAACTCTCGTTATCAAATGAAAAATATTCTAGAACATGACAAACATTAAAAGTGCCAACATTACAAAACTGAATTAAAACTTTTTAATAAAAAATCCTCAACTTTAAGTAATCTACTTTTCCGGCTAATTCACCGCAATGCGTGACTACAAGCTGATGCTCTAATTTCTTGAGAGAGGGGATAAAGATTGTTTACTCCGATAAAACCATTAGTTTGATATCGGTTTAAAACTTGTTGCTTGTAATTTCTTGTGTTGGTATACTGATCTATTGACTTATTTTTTCTTGATCACATTTGTATACACATTATTTTTACTTTTCATGCCTAGCTTTAGCCCTGGGTTACTTCCATAAAATATATTACTAGGTTTAGTTTCCACCGTAGTCCTAGGCCGTTTTTATTTGTCATGTTCTAGATTTGTCAATTGATAACGAGAGTAGATCCAAATTCATGAAACGTCATGTTCATGTTTTATATACACAAATAATGGCAATTGTCCGAGTCAATAATTAATTAATTGTTTATACAATTTGTTTTTTATTACGTCAAAATTGTATATTTTTTACAAACTATTAGGAACAGCCTGCAATAACAAAAGGCGGTTAATTTAGCTACTGTATCTACCGAGCCATTTAAAATATACATTTAATAAAGAAACACATTTTTGGTTTTACAGTGGTATCCAGAAATCCGGCAACACTGCGATAACACACCGGTCATCCTTTGTGGATGTCAAAGCGACCTTAGGAACGACATTGAAACAATTTCTTATTTGTCAAAACTACGCAAAACTCCTGTAACTTCAGAACAGGTATGTATAGTAATTGTATAACACGTTATGTATATATGTACAGGTTGATTCATTATGTGCGTGCAATATTTCAGGATACTAAAATAAAGAAAACCTTCATTTTCTATGTGTCGTTCCGTTCTCTTTGTGTTTTTAAAAATAAATTTATAATTTTTGAAATGAAAAATATTTAAATAATATTGAGTAGTATCAAAGTCACAATTATAGAAACATTACTTTAATATTATCCGTCATGTGACTTTCGTTTTTCTATAAATGTTGCGTTTCGGAACTATGCTCTATCATCAGAAATCCTTTTCGCTCACGGAGGTCGTTAAACAATCAGATGGGACAATTCACAAGAGATTACACAAAAGGACAAATTTTTTACGTTTTCTTCGAATTTTCGTTTCTAATTACATTATATGATGAGTTTAAGATGTGCAAGTTATAAATTCTCAGCATCCACGTCCATTGTTGCTGCCTCTGGACCAAATGATTTTTTTGTTAGATTTAGCTCCCTTAGTCTTTGAAAATTCCTGTTCTAAAGACAAGACAGAAGCGTCCCTCTTCTTTTATAATTTACGAGAGTGGGTTGGGTTGCCTGTTACGAATTCTTTGTCCTATGAAAGATTTTCGTTTTTGGTGAAAAAAAGGCATTGAAGTCTTTGCACGTAACAATGGACCAGCAGGCTTTTGGTCTATGAGAGGTATAATTTTCTTATGCAAACAATGTCTGGGAGGAATTCCCTTATCTACCACCTGGGCACACTGTTTAGGAGTTAAGGCTTACATTTTTGTCATTGAAATCAAGTCTCACAAATTTGTTTCATTGTTTATTTTTTTGGGGAGGGGGGGAGGGGGGAGGGGACAAACTTGCTGCATTACGACTGCGAACAGCTTTTTGAACCTTATTTCTTTCAGCGACAAAGTACGTCGTTGAATAAGTACACTTATTTCATATGTACGTATGCTTGTGACTAAACACTGATTAATCATAGATCGATATATCAACTGTTACATATAGTTCCCTGTTTTCTTGCTGATTGGACATGTCCTACCATGCTTGACATCAAATGTTTATTACTGTACATTTTGATGAGATCGTAGTGACGCATGAGTATGCAAACACAGGTTATACATCACACATAATTTTAACTCTTACAAAAACAAAATGATGTGGTTTTTGTAAGAGTTAAAATTATAATAAATGATGTGTGTAAATAACTCTTCCAGTTCAACTTTGGGATGTTTTATTGACTTACAGTATAACTGTGTAATAAAAGCGACTTCATCGTATAATACTCTACATATGTTTAGAAGTAAACTATGACTAAATGCCCAAAGTCACGATATCGTTAACCTTTTCACCCGACTTTGTTAAATTTTTTCAGGGGTTTTTTAGAGTATGAGTAGCTGAGACGAATTTAAAAAATGAGAAAAACTGTAAAGGTGTTTCAATAAGATGGCCTTTTTATGATGAATGTTTTACCTTTTCTCTATGTATTTGTTGGTTACTACTCATAAAATACCGTGATCTAGGGAAGTCAAATCAAAAAATGGCTATAACCTGAAAGGCCACTTCGTTCTGCTCTAAGAAAATTGACAACAATCTCCTCTTACAACTTCTGCAGCAGTCTGTACTTAACATACCCTCATGCAAATATATTAAATCACTATCAAACTAATAAATCCACTTTTGATGTGCTCTCTTTAATTTAAAAGAGGAAACATTCATTCTAAAATATGCAAAGAATCTGGCGATGATATTCTTAAAGTTTGTTGAACAGACAATTTTTGACTTGTTTGTTTACAACATACATTTAAAATCGTATATAATAATATAAATATACATTTTACAGTATACTATTTTCCAAATACCATGTTTCATCATGTTCTAACTTAACAAATGATTACATTTAATATTTTCAATATATAATATTATGACATTCACAAATTGTTTTTTCCCCAGGCTGTGACAGTAAGTAGACAAGTAGGTGCGACAACTTACGTCGAAACATCAGCTAAATCTTCAGGGAAGGCTGTGAGAGATGCGTTTGAAGTTGCTGCATTAGCTGCTCTTGGCAAATTGAATAAAAACCATGTCCTCCAAAGACAAAAAGTATACCAAAACTGTTCTGCTACAAGAAGTAAAAGCAAATTAGACCTAAAGGCTGAACTCAAGGACAGAGCAAGAAGTTGTGCAATTATGTGACCTTCTTGTTCGCTCGTGTCACTATGTTTTATACACTTAATCGGTTTTCATATTCTTCACATCTTTGTAAAAACACTAAAACATTTGTTTGAATTTTAAAATGGAATTTTTATAGGATTGTTAAATAATTAGTCAAATATTTAAATATGTTAATATGGAACAAAATGGGAATAGTTAGTAGTTTCCATCACGAATAGTGAAGTTAAAATATTTTTTTAAAAACATTGTTTACTATTTTTCTTTGTATAGGATATATTTTTCATTTGATTGCAAAAACTATAAAATGATTTAAAAAGACTGTAATTATGTTCCTGTTTTAAATGAGAACTGAAAACATATGCTAAATGAAAAGCACGGTAGGCCTAAGTCAAATAAAAATCTTACATCTAAAATAACATATGCTACATCTTGAAGAAAAACATGAAATACTAAGAATATATTTATGCATTAAAGTTTACACATTTGATTTACAAGAATGGTTGGAATTTTGAATTACAAAACTGTTGGGGATTGTTTTATGTTGTATTTATTATTATTGTTGACATATCTACAAAATAAAGATATTATCAAGTAATTTCGAGCTACCATTAGTTATTTCATTGAGTAAAGTGAATATTTATAGTGGTTAAATAAAATAACAGGAAAAATTACCTAAAGACTATTTTAAATTGTTTCTTGTGGGGTCATTGAGTTGCGCACCTAATCTAGAAACCAAGATATGATTTACATCTTGTTTGGGAGAGATATGTTAATTGCCATTGTAGTAGAGAAGTATAAGTTATGAGTAGCCTTTTGACTGAATTTACTTTAAGATGTTAGTAAAAAGAAACCATAGAAGTGTCTGATTTGCGTTATATACTAAAGGTTAGGAATGGAAAGCCCAACGCTAAATTGAGGCCTAAAGATTGAAACTTTCTTCTCTACAAAGTCATCATAGTTTGTTGAGTATTAGGCCAGACTTCTTCTTCTTCTTCACTGTGGATGTTTGATTCAAAACTTATACAAATTTCAGATGAAGAGCACACAATACTGAGAGAAATTCAGAAGTATAAATAAATGGTTTTGCATTGGTTGAGCATAAAGGAAAAACAGCCAAATGTATGTAAACATCATGTTTGAAAGCTGTTAGTTCTTGGAACAGCTTTTGAAAGTCCACATAAATCTTCTCTACTTTATACAATATTTGTTGTGTGAAAAACTAAATTATTAATGCCACTTCATGATTCTCAATTTACAAATTACTCACGAAATGGTTTTAATATTCATGAAATTCAAAGCAAACCATGCGTTACTGTAGAGCTACTTGGCAACTGTAGATAGTCAGATGAATAAGTACTATTCATATTATGTTGAATGAGTATTAAATATAAATATCTAGGTAGTAAACATTATCCTAAACAGCTTAGGTTACAAGAAAAATACACCGTAAAAATGTGGTTGGAGTTAATCTGTTAGTATAGTGTTAAACAACTCATCTGGTCGCAACTCATCTCCATTTGTTGGGTTAGGTTCCATTTTAAACCCAGCACTATTAAAATTGGTTTGTAACTAATCACATGTTGTATATCTTGATCCACGAAGTACAACCTAACCCAAATAAATCTGTCATAGATAAATTATACATTATTTTATAACAAATTTAACCATTTAAGGAAATTAGTTTATACAGTTAAAGAGATTTTCAAAACATATTATAGGTAAAATTATATTAAGGTAAATAATAATTCACATGTAAAATTTCACAAATCAAATTATATTCCTCTTCGATGCAATTATTATACTCTTATTATTGTTGGAAAAGTTAGCTATACTATTCAATATCATTCTGAATGGGTTTCCTTGAGATAGATTTTTAAAAAAATGTGAGTTTAAAGAAAGGAAAGATAATAAATAATGTTAGACAAAATAAAGATATCATTATCTACTAGATATCAGTATATTTATACAATTTGTATCCAATTATTATTGATAAATATTAAAACCAATGCTGGATTTTATAATGGAATTGAACCATTTGTTAAAAATTGCATTGTCACTTTTAATTATTTTTTTTAGAAACATCTTCCACATAATATCTTTTTGACATATTCAGAAATTAACTCTCTTTGTCCTTCTTGATCATAACATATATTTAATTCAAATAAAACTTTAAAAAAATCTTCCTATTAAAAACTTCATCCCTATCACTTGTAGTTTAGATGAAAATAATATTTAGAACTTTTCAGAATGTTTTTAAAATGTGAGTGCCATGTTGTTGGAGTATGTTTCTTAATAGAAATTTTATTTATGTTGTGAAATCACTAGTAACACATAATATAATGTTATCAATAGTTTCTAATTAATTGTAAATACATTATGATTGAAGATGTTCTAGTGAAAATATATTTTATTAATACTCTAATTGTGTATGTTTGTTCCATAATACGAATGAAATGAATATTTAAAAAATATACTAGAATAAATAATTAATTGTGATATTTAGGGTTTTTGAAAATGTGTTTGTAAATAAATACATAGGAGAGTTTGTTTTGTGATCATGTGTAGTTTTAGCTGTTAGGTTAGATTAGTTACATGATGTAAATAAACTATAAAAGATGTTGAATGTTTCAATAGATATGTATTTTATGTAGTATATAGCAATTGTTTATAGAGTCAAATATTGCACAAATTTAAATCTAAATAACAATGTGTAAAACCTATTGTTTGCAAAATGAATTAAGTGATAATTACAAGCCTAGTATACTTGTTTATATGCACAATTAGCCAGAGTAGAAAGTCAAGAACATTTCAGTTTTAAATACTGTGGGGCTTGCCCTTTTGTTTGTTAAAGAATGATTAGTCAAAGATCTGCAGGGTTTGAATAACTTCTCATATTATGTTAAAAATCTAGTTATTCCATAATACATTAAAAATCTGTATAAATTAAAAAAAAAATTTTTTGTCTCTAACAATTAAAGAAAGTTCAACTATATTGCCCATTATTTATGAAAGCTTTTGTATGTTATTGATAAATCAGTACAGTTGTCTCTTGTTATAAATTTAAAAAAAAACTTAATTTATATAAAGAGTATACATAAAAGGACTTTAAACACTATAATATTCAGAATACATATTGAATGGTTTGAAGTGGTAGAAGGTTACAATACACAAATAGAAGCTTTATCTTATGGATCTTCACTTCAAATAATGAATTTGTAAAAGTGGATTTTATCAGTGACATAAAACATATTTCCATTAGTGAAAATTATGAAATGCAACAAACGATCTTACTATTTGATGAAATGTGTATGTTGGACGATAGACAATTTGTACTTCTACATTCAAATATTTCCACAACACTCACCATGGTAACGTGCAGAATACCAGTTGTTCGAGATGCATGACTTGTTTATTTTTGTTTTACAGTAATTGATATTTTCCCTAATTTGAACACAAGGATGAACAAGTGATTCAATATCGTCTCAGAACATCCAAAGCTCCCAGCTGGTATAGTGGTTTGTGCTCTCGTTTGATGGGTGAAAGATTCTTGGTTTAATCCTAGTGGGAGATGTTGACTCAGGATTGAAAAAAAACTGGAAAGTTACAGTTATTGGTAGTGGCACTCTGGTTGATAATGAGAGGACAATAGTGATGAGAATTTTGATTCTCATTACCTGGTTGAAAAGTTCTAGCTGGCTTCAGTTCTTCATGGGCTCTTTTACATGAAGATTATTTGTTTTTATGGAACATCTATCCTTAAAAAAATATTGTACCAAAAGTAAATTTTACTTGTTGGGTCTATACCTGACCTATACTAGAAAATGACTGAGCCCCGATTCTCATTCCCACACCCGTATTTATACCTTGTGCATTTGCTTGTGGTACAAAAGTGACACTTCTGGTAAGCAATGGGAGAGATATTACAAACAGGCATGTGCAGTCAACCATTTAAAGCAAACACTCAAAATTTTTTAGTTGTTTCTCTGTACATTTAAAGAATATATGTACCGGTATATTGACAGATTCTAAGTACAGCTTTAGTACAGCTAAATATTATATCAAATCTATAAGATTATTGTAATGGATGGTATTGTAACGAGTTTCTATGTATGATACAGATAGATACTTACTCTCTGTGGAATAGAGGAAAATGGAACAGCAGAGCACTTTATTATTGAATGTCACTAGTGTAAACTCGATTATATTCCATGGTACATTGTTAAAAGTTTGATGGCAAGAATGATCCAGATGTAGTAATAAGAGTGGTGAAGAAAACACTAAAAGGGAAGAAAATGTATATGAATTTCAGTCCTGAGCCAGGAACTGGGCATATTGTAACACAACCTCACGTACCCTCCTACTTTCAATGTATGCGAAACCAAAGAGGAAACTTTGAAATATACTATCAAACATGGTGGGGAAATCATTGAGTAGACTGGTTGGCAGTGGAGGAATATATGCATATCTAGAAGATTTTTGACCTTCGCAGCGGTAGTATTTAATGAATAATTTTGTCATCTGCATTGCAAAATGATGGAAGCTTGTACCAAAGCCTGTAAGTTACAAAGTCTTTTTAGGTAAACCTGTACTAAACCCTTCATTCATTTATCCATGTCTATGTGTTTATACCACTTATGAAGATATTAATGATTGATTCATAACGTTGAAAAATAGATTCTACATACCTTCATCAAGAATAATCTGTATTAGTAAATTTATTATTAGGAAGAAGAAAGGACAAATTTTATATAAATATACTACATTTTGATGTTCGAATGAATTGGATAATTTGTTGGGATTTCGGAAAGAAGTATAACAATAGAATAAGTGTCCCCCAAAACTAAATATCTGTTACTATATTTTCAAAAGGCTTTTGTGACTCGTTACAGAACATAAACTCTAATTGTACATATAACAAAACTACTGTTAAATGTTATAACTAGTCATTGATTACTACGGACAGCTTTACTTTCTTATTGCGATAAATGGACATTTTGTATATAATAAAAATTTCTAATTTTATAATCTAAATATAATAGTGCAATTCTAAACATATAAAGACAATATGCAACATTTATTAAGGTGGTGCTATAAAAACATTTCATTAATATTAAATTTGAAGTTTTAAATTTTCATAAAAGAGTTATAAAATAAACTGTCTAATTTTATATTTAATAGATGAATGTTGTATGTAATCAGTATTGTGTAAACTGATTGATAGTTTGTTTTTCACATGATGTGTTTGTGAAATAAATCAGTATAATAAATAAAAAAGTTGGTTAGAGCCCAATTTTATTTTAATAAAAAAAAAAAGTTTTATTCACAAGTCATGTTACGCTTGCATACAATTTATAATTATTTTTAGTTTGAGTTTGTTTTTGTATCAGAGGTACAATTCTACCTAGTAAGTATTTTTCTTCAATTTAACTCATTTCATAATACCACATAGAGATAGATCAATCTTGGAATGTGTCTGGTCAGTGGAATTATTACTTCAAAAGAGGAGACCCCCCCCCTTCCACCCATTTCTGCTAGTACATGTGTACAAGCCACATAATTTGAAAATGAACCTCCTTGGATAGCAAACATTTTTTTTCAATATTTGCTTGATTTTATTGTACTGAATTACAGTAATTTATTAAAACTTGTTAATATTTGTATAACAACCACAGATACAATATATATAAAAATAATTGAACTGTTTTGTTTAAACATATATGTTTAAAAATTGTTGACTCTAGTAAAAGTTTTAAATGATTCTCCTTATGAGTCCTCTAGTTGATCTGGTTCTGGATGACACAGCATTATGAGGTATTAGCGAAAGTTGGTCATGCGGGATACACATATATGAACCAGACACATTTCTAGTTGAACTATGTTTAGTGTTAGAGAAAATTTCTTAAATACACTAGGTAACTGATAATAATTATAATTTCTACAAAATTTCAGTTATAATGCTCAAATTTATTTTGTACATCAACATTTGTGGAAGAGTTGAAAGATACTAAATCAAAGAATTAAAAACAATTGATGTGGTTTTGGATTAATATCTTATATTTTATATACATTAAAAATTTTTTAATTGCATTTGGTGTAAGCTATTCTATTTGGTGCATAGTTAAATCTATTTTTTTAAACGGTGAAATAAGGACTAGTAATGATTGAAAAATTTATGAAGGAAAATCTCTCTCAAATATATTAATAAATCTGATATAGCCTATAATCTTCTAATATATATGATATTTGTTGTTTAAATTTTCATAAGAATATTTTTGCCTACTATTTTGAAAATGGTTTTCAAAATGTTGTCCTAATTAACTTAACTGATCTGGTTGTAAATTATATCTGTATACAAAATTCAGTAAACCAATTTCAGAGAAATTTATAAAATTTAAAATACATTATGACCGATATGTTTGTTTAATAATGAAGATTATTTATTGTATTCTTTATAAATTGAACTTTAAAAACAAAGTTTGTTGACTGTGTCAATCTTCCTTTTAATGTAGATAAAATAATTTCAAAACAACTATTAATTTAAGACAATACTATTATCTTTTCTTAATTAGATTATAATTAAAGTAAGAAATGCAATGTTGATATTTGATGGTACGAACATGGTTATGTAAATAAGAAAAGGTTCCATACTGAGGAAATGATGTGCTGAAGAATGTATAAAAGTTCACTGGGCACAATTTTACATATTATAGCATATATCAAATAACTGTTTCATATAAATAACTGTTTACAAATTTATAGATTTGAAAATATATTGTACAGTAACATGCGTTACAGATATTAAATTTCTGTGTAAACTGCTGGACAGGTGAAAATACATTTTTAATCTCACCATAGTGGCCTTATGTATGTAACGCTTACTTTATGCTTTTATAAGTTAGTCAAATAGGCCTAAGCACTTTATATGTTAGAAATGTTTTAGCTTATTGTAAACAAATTTCAGTTTTAAATGTAAACATTTTTTGTTTTTTAATATGGCTCTTTTACATTGTCATCTAGAGACACACCATTTAATTTGATGAGATATTTTAGAATTTTATTTTATCACTTTTTTGGACTGTAATAATTTTATTTGGATGCTCTTAATTTCGTTTTTGAGTTTGGTATTAATTTATTTTTGGAAAAGACTATAAAAAATAGTAATTTTATTTTTCTCTCAAAGTAGCATAAAATATCCCACACTCACTAATTTTTTATTGTTTTATAGCTTTTATTTTTAACTCTTAATGTAAGATAAATTTGAAAACATTATCTTCCTAGTTGTTTCATAATTGTTTGTAGATATACATATTTTTCACTATTTGTCTAATTTAAAATAAATTTTGTTTATATGAAATTAAAAGTTATATTGATCACAAAAATAAAGCCCCTGTGTTTGATCACATACTCTGATTGTTTAAGGATATACACTTAAATGAGTTTGTTACAGAAGTATTTTATAAAACCAATTTACAAAAAAAAGGAACATCACTTTAAATTGTCTCTTTAAATAACATTCTACAATAAAGTAAAGTTACAAATTTGTTATTTTGCCCTAATGCAATTTGCTAAATTAAAACAAAATAATTAATTCTTTCAATGAGATAACATTTAGAAAAAAATCAAACTTTAAACTATTTAAAAACTATTTTTGATAAAATACCATGAAGAAAGATAAAGAAAATATTAGTGGCAATAAAATTTAGAATCATTCTTTAAAATTAGATCCATTATTTAATTTTTTTTATTTCTTAATTCCCATAGTCCCTATTTTTTTTATTATATTCATAAAGTTGTTTTAAATAACTGATACTTTTTTCAATATTTAATATAATTACTTGTTTTGTACAGAAAACGTGGATATGATTTTGGATTTAAACACTGATGTTGCAAAATTACTTTGTTTGTCCCTTCTATGTTTCTTTATGAGCCATATAAATTGTATTATTTTTAATTTTGTAGATTCTAAAATAAATATATTGAGGTGTGTAGTAAATTTTGCAAGGAAAATAAAATCTATGAATTCAATAACTTTTAAAACATAATAAATATATATTTTGTTCTCAAATTCTTAGAAAATAGTTTGGAAGTGAAAATACAGAATGATTAGTAAGTAAATTCATCCAAACATATTTTGCACTAGGCATTTATTAAGAATCAGTTTCGACCCTAGTTAAAACATTTTAATAACAAATAAAGACCTAACTGTTTATATCATAAATAGAACTGTTTAACATGAATTCAATTATAAAAATGTCAGATCATGAAATCATGATTAATGTCATTTTAGTAATTTTGTACAATTTTGTTAATAGAGCGATGTGAATAGTATTTGTAAATGGTGTAACAAATATTTTGTAATAAAACAAAATAAATAAATAAAAGAATATAAATATAATTTATATATAATGTTTTTCAGGATATCCACAATATATCTTTCCACCATGTTCCACTATTCGTCGCTCTCAGAATAGTTAGAATTATATTGGCTAGACCCATAATTATCCCGATTTATTCACCTACCAAATTCTTGCACTCTCTCTATCTCTTGCAGTGTATAAGGGTGCAGCATCATCCTTCCCTGCTCCGCAATTAATGTACCTAGATTTTCCAATATTTTAACATGCCTAAAATCCCTATGTCCTGACAGGGCTTGAGCCAAATGGAATGTTACATCTCCATTGCTCCATCCTACCCATTTACTTGGTTTTCCAATGAGACTGTATAAGCACCTTTCTTTTTCATCCTTGTTACATTTTTCTGCCATCTATTTAGGAGTCGGACTCTTGTCTCTTTCTTTATGCTCATCTTTAATTTGTCTCCTGGGTGCACATCCATAACCTTGGTTTCCTGATACACCTCCTTTCTTTCCTAAACGAAAGGTTTCCTAATCTGACGGGTAAAAGTAGTTAAGACTGTTAAACTGGAAGAAACCTACGACTAAATAAACCCTAAATGAATGAGCTAAACCCTCGGAAAATAAATAGTACAAATAAAGGAAACAATAGACTCTCGGATAATAAAGAAAAACTATAGTTCTGCTCTGTGTATCTCGACCGCTCATACAGACCGAAGAAGGATTGCCATCACCAGCGTGGCGCCATCCGAATGTGTGTAATATGCTGAAACTATTTTCATATCTTCAAGGCTGCTTATCTTTGAATTCTAACCAAGGAATTACATTTTTTAAATATTTCATATAAAATTTTAAAATAGTAAAAACTTCAATATTTTGAAATATAATTTTTAAATATACAAATAAAATTTTACAATATCTTTACATGTATTTGTAAATTTTTTTTTTTTTATATTTGAAAATTTAAACAATTTCCAAAATGTAATTTAAAATATAACAAAAATATTTACAAATTAATAAATAATATTTTACGATTGGTTAGTAACACTAATGACCACAAAATCATCACTTCTACCTTGATTTTGTAGTTCGAAAATTATGCTGAAAAAATGCCTCATGAACACAGTAACCATGTATGCTTTTTGAATATATGTATATCCTGTTTGAGAAATCTGTACTAATCAAGAAGTAGGCCCATATTAGGTGAGGTTAGCACAACCTGATGAAACTATGACACAGTATTTCAGATGTAAGAGTGGGCTACTCTGGAATCTGGACAACTGTGTCTGGCAAGAGCATATGGCAATTAGCATATTATAATAACATCATAGAGCCAGACAATGATTAAATCTATAGGTTTGCACGAATACTTATACTTTGTCAGTCTGGGAATGTCACCTCGGTTTGTTTAAGTTTTCAACTTGCAAATTGTGCTGTATTACAAAAATTTGGTTCTGCCTATATTTAAAGGTTCCCCCAAAATGCTTTTTATATAGATTCAAAAGTTTTAAATTTAGACGTCGGGGTTGTGGGGCTTTTGAACACATGTTATATAAAACGTGCTATCAACATATCATACAATAGAGTGTTTAAAATTCTGCTTTTATAAGATAGTAAATCAACACGTGATTCAGTTCTACACAGAACTAATTACATTTTAAGTCTAGATTTATAGAGAAATATATATATATATAATACCGATCCTGTTAGAGCACAACATAAATAGATAGGCTAATTGTGAAATTGTAGGCTAAAGCATTTTATTCTGTTTAGGGTTACAAATCACTGCACTTATTTAAGAATATACAATTAAAAATATATATTATCTCAAAATATAAATACAAGAAAGTAATAATAAATACAAAATAACCGGTATTTATGTGATATTTCCAACTGTATGCTATATAACAAGAAATTAATTTCTTTTTATAACACAATTTTGTGAGTTCAGTGTATATGTTTAAGTTAAATAATAACATGATACTAGGAATGATGTTAAACATTATTAATTGATTATTGATATCATTTTTATGGTTTTCCAATAAAAAATAGAAACAGAATGTTAATTTTTTGATAACTGTATAATATGTCTAAAAATTACGCTTCAGATAGTAAACTTTAAAGTCTTTTGAATTAAAATATATCCTGTTAAATATAAACGAGAAACATTCCTGTCAAACCTGATACTGTGTTATCCTCTCTGCGGTGTCAGAACGATTGATAATACATTGAAAGGAAATGTACTGTGGGATTATTTCAATTCCTGACAGCCAATGGACAATATAATTACATGTTTTGATTTGAGGTTTATGTTCAATAGTTTGAAATTGCTATTGTTGTGTGTAGTTGGAGGGGGGGGGTTGGAATACTGATGAGAATAGGAAAAGTAGCTCAGTATAACAACACAATAAACACGACCTATTACCTCCTAAATTCTCTAAACAGACGAATTGTTTAATTAAAAATTATTAATGTATTCATTACAACTCTATTTCGATATTATGACGGAATTCCACACCTCCAACTTTACCGAAATAATAAAATAATATTCACTCTTTGACAAATAATGATTATCTAATGTCACTATAGAACCTACCTATCTAACCTAAATTTAACTAACCTAGATTTAAATATTCCCTCTTTATAACATTTATGCGGAATTTATTAGTCAAAGAAAGAATAGTTGTATCTCCGGCAGACTACACACGTAGAGAGGGGGCAAGTGAAGAAGGTAGTCAGGAGGGCAGCTGAAGGAAAACTACTTGATAAATGCCACGAGTGCTGGAACGCCATTACAACAGGAAGGTACGCGTTAGAACTCATTCCACAGAGAAGAACGTAGATCGGCAGAATTTAAGTGTTACAATTATAGCACTAACTGGACATGGATAATTCAAAATATTTTTACATAGGTTTAATATAATGGATAAACCAACGAGTACGTATTGTAGGTATAAAGAAGACGATGCAAAGGATACGAGTTTTAGCTGCAAGGAGTGGGGAGCAGAAAGAGAAGAGATGATCTCGAAAGTAAGTCAGGAGTTGACATCAACAAATTTTGTTCCGCTTATGAGAGACACATAAGAGTTAATTAATAAAATTGAGAATTACATGTGTACCATTTTATAAAGAACAATTTTAGGGATACCATAAAAAAAAGAAGAAGATCTTCTGCTGAATCTATTCTCTTATGAAATAATACCTTCAGGGGGTCAGATGAGCGAACCTACTCGATGATAGGAGGGTAAGCAGGAGGCACGTGTCTTACACATTTCCTACCTCCTCAGAAAATAAAAAGAACCTAGATATAGTAGTTATTATAAAATAAAATAAAGCTAGGCGATTTATTACTAAAAAAGGAAAAAACAGTAATAGAATTATTGTATTATTATAAACGAAAATTAAAATAAAAAAATGTATATAATTTATATGAAACGTAATTAAAACTTCCTATTTCCTCCTACTCTGAACATGTTTTTCACAAAGAGCTGAGCCTCATTGATTTATTTGGTTAGGATTACTGACACTTGACTGGACGGTGTGACCTATAATTCACATGCTGCATGTCCCACTTATTTTACATATTTTCTCGACGATGAATAGATTGCCCGTAGATTGTTATATATATATATATATATATAACTTTGTGCAAACGATGTTTACCTACCTTAGATGTATTGTGCATTACGCTAAAATGCATTATGTATTGTGTCTTATAACGACCTTATCTTTGTCTCATAATAAAGATTGATTTTGTCCATGCTATGAGTAATTCTAAACATAATATTATAAATTCAAGTATAGAATTTTTCCATCTGTCTATGTAATTTTTCTCGAAAACTGTATTTCAGATTGTCAAATTTTACATGTATTATCCAAATCATTCATTTATCTATTTTCAGATGGGATGACCCATTGAATTATGAGTTGAATGAAAAGTTTAAGGGTATTTTCATTAGTATTTTTTCCTACTAAAACAATATTTCAAAAATATTTGTTAAATATAAATCATTTTTGAAGCAAAGCGGGCGATAAAGCGAAGCCATGGACTGAGGGTTGAAATAGAAATGTAACAAGGCTATAATATTATGTCGACTGTTAGACCGTTCCTCACGATTTATTGCATAATTAGAGCTCCACAAAGTGTCGGTTGTGACGAATTTAGTATTTTTATTTTGACTCGAGTCTTTTGTTAAGTTTGACCAAAAGTTATAAATACATTAAGCCTATAGTAAGGTACAATCAGCTGTTCCTTTCTTGAGAGTTTAACCATTCAATTTTGTTTTCATTGTAAATTGTCGATTTTCAACCCATTTATAAATCTAATAACAGCTGATTTATTACGATTCAATTTAGCAGTCAATTTGAAGTTAGGTTAACCAACAAAATATATATAATTTCTGTTGTGATACTTATAGCTCAATGATATCTTTGACTTTTTTAGATGTAAAAATTACAGCAAAATATTTCTTAAAATACTCTAAATATATTTATTACAAAAATGAAGTATTGGGTTTTTGTACAAGACCAAATTCTTAATGACGACGGGTAAGGTTTAAAATATATATTAACTAATAAATTTGCTTCGCTTCAGTCTATCCCATTTGATAGTAATACGGTTTAAAAAATGAAAATATAGTTACAATATTTATAAACAAATTATATCCCGGTTGCTTATCTTATAAAACCAACATTAATCCTGGGTGATGTGTGTTTAAAGTCTTGTTTTCCTAAATAGATGTAATCATGTAGCTATTAAATTTAAACAAAGATTACAAATAATTGCTGATCCTTTCCCCCAGTTACTATTGAAGAGAATATATGTTACAAAAAAATGTGTGCAAAATTTGTGTAACAATTATTGTTTCTATTATAAAACTCACTCTTTGATAACAATTTTGGAACTACACTCTAGAAATATATCCTTACTATGCGTACATTGAATACTGCCTACATATAATATTTTTTCTTATCTCCCGTCTCCACTCGCTAAGTTCTGTGGCATTAACTGCTTTTAGTCTTTAAACATTTTAAAAAGCAGGAATTGTTTTGACAGTTATGTTCCCATGGGATATTTATTTTATTGTAATATAAAAAAAAAGTTGAATAATAACGTAGTCTGCACAGTTCTCAAAACATTATTTGTTAGCACAAAAAATTAGTTCAGTTTTACTTTCCAAATAATATGCTTTGTATTTATGTCAGAAATTCACACTTAAATGGAAATGAAAATGTGGAAGATTTACCAGAAATATAAATTATTTTAATTTTTCGTTTTGATGGAAAATTGTATGGCGAATTGTATGACTAATTTTACATTGTGAGTAACAGCTGTAATTTATTGAGTACACTAATGTATTTTTAAACTATGTATTATTTCAGAAAATACTATATTAAACTGTTTTAAAACTTAGTAATTGAAAAACAAGTTGTTTGGAGCCATCATAGTATTTAGGCCTACTCAGTTTCATCATACAATGTAATACAAGCAGATGCTCTGTAATGCCTAAAAGGTGGTTTCTTGGGCCTTGTAGGGCATGTTATATTGTATTCGTGGGTCAAGGTGTTATTCCCAGTAGTGTAAATTAAGTTTAGTTAAAACAGTTGTTACCAGGTTTCAGAAAGTCGTAATAATTATTGTTTATATCATTACCTTATTGATGTCACCTAGTGGGTCTAGAAGATGACATGTCATACTCTCCCAATCTCTCACTTTCATTGCTTTTAAATCCTCCATAACGTCGTCCATACAAAGCTTTCTCTGACGCCTCCTATTTCTTCTACCCACCAGTTTCCACACCACTAATGTCTTGGATCCTCTGTCGTTGCACATTCAGAAGATATGTAAGAGCAAAGCAAATCTTTGAGCTTTTATTTATCTCACAATATTAAACTTTTTATTAGTCTATCTATCATGAACTAGTCTTCTAGTATTCATCATGAACGCCATACAATTCATTATCATAAAGGACAACAAAAATTATTAGGATAATTGTTTTTCGCAAATGCTAACCATATCTTCGTTTAATAAAAAATTAATTAATGTCCCACAACAATATTGATATTCAGTCTTTTTAGATTTCTATAATTTGAACCTTAATTTTTTTCCAATAAATTTGATTATATATTTTTAATGTAACAGCACATATTTCTTGTTGAAACTCCATATTCAAGGATTAAATAAAGCAATAAAGCTAAAATTTCAAAATTATTTTAATAATATAAATGAGCTAGGCCTACAATCGTTTCGCCTTGCGGTATCATCGGGGAACTGATGATGCCACAAGGCGAAACGATTGTAGCTCATTTATATTATTAAAATAATTTTGAAACTTTAGCTTTATTACTTTATTTAATCCTTGATTTTATATGTCTATACATTTTTATGCCTGAAATAACATCCGTTATTGCTAAAGATAAATGTTTAATTTTTCCATGATTTTATTGTCAGTTTTATTTGTGATCTTAAATATTCAAAACTTTTGCCATTTTTAAAGTTGTAATTTCTTATTATGGCATTTGCACATCTTGGGGTTATTTTTTTTTTGTCTTTTGTTAACTAATCTTTCGTTTCTTTGGCGTTGTTTGTTTATCCAGTTTGTTTAATGCCTCTTTTAATATACTTTTGTTCTGATAATGGATACTATATTATGTGCTTATGCTTTTATCTGCGTAATTAAAGAATTTTACTAGTTTATTATTTTGTTAGTAAACGTTCTGAAAGGCATTAGATCAGAACTCCAGTTCATAGTGGAATTTCTATAATGAATAATTATTTAATTAAATTTTCATTAAGTATTATATTCTTTACGTACGTAGTTAAATATATAAGCAGCTAATACAGTATTCTTGAGCAGAACAAAAATAATAATAAAAGAGACATTAAACGAACTGATATATAGTGACCGACTACACGAATATTTATGCCATGAGATAAAATTATTCCAAACTACTTCTAGGGGTAATATTAGTGGCCATATCATAAGTCCACAAACCGACGTTTCCATCAACTATCCTAGGACATTCAGGACATCTGGAGTTCTCAATAATTAAAATTCATATGTTTGAAATTCGATGATAAAGGTTTTCATAAAGTTTTAATGTTTGCATAACTCACTTGTTTAAACAAGTATATCCTGAGCTTTACAGAGGGACACAATTTGAATATCTTCCATCGATATGAGGGAAAAATATTCACATATTTTACAGATATATGTTTGCCTTTGCAACAGGTTGACAATAGTGAATTTATTATTGTTTTTATAAAGATGAATTCATGTTACACATAACACGTAATTTGATCATGTGTGTAGTATATGGTAAGAATAGAGATGGAAATAGAAATACGGAGCTTGTGTGTGTATATACTGAAGCAAAATGACAGATGTTTCCTTTTTTGCAACTCTTATTTACTTTATTATCTCGTGAGTTAGGAAAAACATGTCTAATAATATTTAACGACCAATTCTTCTACAAGGTTTCTAAATTTTATCTTGAAATCAACGCATAGTATTTTATTGAAATGGGGTGAATTTACCGTTTTCATTTAGAAGAAAACAATTAGTTATGTCTCGACTTTTGTAAGACTCATTTAAGTAGTTAAATCACCAAATAAGTCGTTAAAAAATCAGTCCTTCTGAAACAAAACAGTTCACTTTCAACTAGTCGATGTTAAAAGTCACTTTCTTCTCCACATTAAGTACAATTCACATTCACGTATGGACTGATTCCGTCAACTGTTATTTAACCCATATACTTTTTTCGAGAGTAAAATAGGTTTACTCAGAAACAGTAAATGTATTCATTTGAAAATAAGAAATCATATTTAACAAAATTTGATTTTGTTTTTTATGAAACAAAAACTTATAGTTTTAACTTCTTTCTAATTTATGATGAATTTATAAAAACAACATGCTTACAAAATGCCAAATACCGGCAGTTATAAAATTTAACGTATCACATAAGGCCCAAAACAAAACCAAATCACCTGTCCTTATCCTTCAGCAAACTGAGACCTATCAATAATAACCAGAAATAAAATACAATGTTTTCATTAAGGTGAGAAAAAGGTTGTGCTAAGGGAGTAGTTTAATAATATAATAAATTAACTTACATCATGTAAACTCGATTTTATAAATACATTTCGGAGTTACATGTGTATGGGGATTGTTATGTGAGGCAATTTATAGTATTATATGTTTTCAGTTTTATAAAAGCAATATATAAACAAGGGGATTAATTATAAATAAAACTGTAATATATTGATACAATACCATTATTGTAATGTACTATTTTCAAACTGTGGTCTACACGTATTTCAGATAATACTATTTTTGACTTAGAGAAAAGATAAATAATAAAATTACAGACTACTAACATATAACATATATAAAATAAATTAAATCGAGAATGGATCCAATATTTATAAAACTGTTTTAATTTATTTGTTAGTATAAAATTAACACTTCAAATATACTATTGTTATAATACATTAGTGTTTACGTTTTGCACTATTAATTTTTTGGCGGACATTTTGAAACCGTCATCTTGTGAATAAATTAACATTTTTAAAAAGTGAGAGGAACATGTGACACAAGATTTTCACTGCCTTTCAATTATAAAACCAAAACTGCAATCCGTTTTTTAAAAATATATCTTTTGTTTTCAAGATATAGGCCATGGATCAACTTGGAAAAAAACACTTGGGACACACTTGAGTATAGTATCACATACGGTATATGAAGTATAGGCTGTTAAGTAATAGCAAGGAATTTCGACCTTCGTTTTTTGGCTGATTATCTCATTTCATGACCGCAGGAAACTGAAAAAAAGTTTTTAGACATGCCGTTGGTCAGTCGTAGTTTGTAGGTAAGCAAGAGAACATAAAATTCGAAATAGGTGGTGTACTCACATAGAACCGTATTACATTAAAAAAAATCTAATCGAAATGTCAAAATGAAAGCCTTTTTTGTTCGTGTATTCATCTTATAACACCCTAAAAATTTGTAGATTTTAATTATGTATGCAATGGTACCTCCACCCCTCTACGATAACAAATAGCGAAGTCGTTGTCAAAAATGTAATTTCGAACCCTAATATTCCAAGAAAATGTGACAATCGTAATGTTATCAGACCTTCTATGGTCGAGTCACCGGCACGAAAGTAGCAAGTGAAGCTTCTTTCACACATGCACAGGGCAGAGATATTACCATAAGTGAAGTACTAGCAGATATTTCTTGTTGAAACTCCATATTCAAGGATAAAATAAAGCAAAAGCTTAAAGTTTCAAAATGTTATAAATATTATTAAAAATATTATACAAAATAACTATTAAAATATTTTGAAACTTTAAGCTTTTGCTTTATTTTATCCTTGATTAAATTTTATATTTTTTGTTCCGAATCGATCCGGATAATCCCGACATCCGGTTGAACGAGGTCCGGATAAACGAGGTAGTACTGTATGGGTAATTTGTAATATATAGATAAGACCCGTTAGGACATATTCGACGTCATGAAAGTAGTGGTTTACATAATTTAGAGATTCAGAAAACCTGTTTAACAACTTTTTTAAAAAACATTTCTCCTGGATAATTACCCTTATGGTAACAATATAATTTAACATTCTCTACAAGTCCCAAGAAACATCTTATAGACATTAAATTTATAAGATCTGCTTGTATTGCATTATGTGATGGAGCTGGGTAGTATATTGCATTAGCTTCTTTAGATATTAAACACTTTGTATAAATTATTTTCAAAAACACATTAACACGTTTCTGCTTAAAATCATGCAATATTGTACCCCACTATTATTATTATTTTTTACTGGTAAGTACCACCAACTTGTTTCGTTTGTGTTGTCATTTTGGATATTTAACAAGCTCAGTAGAGTGATAATATTTATTATGCAACCTTGAAAATCTGTTGTCCTAACAGCTGCATACAATGCCAAGTTAAATACCCCCTACAGACAATGCATCGCCTTGTCTAACACCGATGTTAAAAATCATAAGTCAATACACTATTTATTAATACTTTAACCTTGGCTCATTACAGTAACATCTACTTAAAGTAGGCTTCATCTAAGTAACAAAGTTGTTTTGGGATTCCCATTTGTATCAGAGCTCTAAAGGTATGAAGCTCCATCTTATTCCTACTAAATTACGTGAAATATGGGGGTTTATGGTATAAATCAATAAACCAAATCCCAAAAGAAGGAAAACTACTGTATGACATAACTTTAAAGATGTATTTTACAGTGACGTTTTGGTTACCGTACTGCATTTTTCATTTTCTTCCGCAAGTAATTTTCTTTTACGTTTTTGAAGAAATCTGAGGGAATAAATCAGTGTAACTGTTATATAAATAATATAACATTATGATGTAATTCTATGAGATTGTATTGGTTTCCCTAAATTCTCCTAAATAAAAATATAAAAAGTAGTGATATTTTTGTCTCGTAAATGCTATTGTTTTATATAAAAAAAACAAATATATATATATATATATATATATATATATATATATATGGTTTTTCTACGTCCGCTTATTATGCTTAATTTACACCATTATATGAATATTTGTTGTAATAGGTCAAAGGAAAAAACCTCTCGATAAACATTGACTTGTAAAAAGGGAAAAAATAACATAAAATAAATACCCTTAGCCCTCTAATACCCTAATAACGTGTAGGTTGGAAAAGAACATGATTCGGTTAATAGGAAATATGAAAGAGTGGAATCTAACCCAAGACAGGATGAAGAAAGGTGTAAATCCAGCTAGGTATCTCGGTATTGCCATTCCTGTACTCACCATTGTATTTCAGAGCGCACGCTTTATACGTACTTGCGACCATGTCTTGGAACCTTGCAATAACTGTTTCGATTGCACGCCTTTTTAAAACTGGAATACAAAAATAAATATAAAAAAAATTGTATAGACATAGTTGACATAGAACCCTATTTCTAAATTTCATGATGAGTGCTACACATTTTACTGAATAATAAACACACAAACGAAATGTTAAACAGGATCTCGACCAAAAACCAATGCTCAGTTTATGCCATGCAATATTATTATAAAACTGTTTTCATTTATTCCCTTCTGGTTATTTTCTAACACAAACAAAGTTAAATTAAATTCAGTCTTGGGAATTTTAATTAAATAAATGAATCATGTGCCCGTTAACAGTTTTTAAATAGAAGCTTTTGAACTAAAGAAAGTCCGGTAACTGTTATCAATTTAATTAAATAAATACATAAATTTTCTCTCAGTGTTTCAAGCTTTATTACAACAATATTTAATATTGCATGATGATTTAGGACAAAAAATCGGGCGGTATGCTATTACCCAACTTACAAACATTCATTTGCGTTTTTTACATATGGAATATCTGATTGATTCCTGGCAATGAAACATATTGGGTATAAGTAACCGACCGGTCAGACGGTCTAATACGAGTATGTCAATTATGAAACACAAATATATAATGTGAAAACATTGTTTTTTTTAATTAAATAAGACTTTAATGTATTAATAGTGTGTTGTATATATTTAGCGGTGTTTTACTTTACATGGTATAGAAAAAGTTATGATGGGTCAAAAAATCGTTGTCGAGAATTTTGGGTATAATTGTTTTTAGGTTAGGTTAAAGTGTTAGCCTAAAAAAGTGGTTTTGGAAATGATGTCTCTATGTCATCTGTACAGTACTCTAGAGCCCACCGCGTGGACTAATATTAATCAAATTTGTACATGGGCATATTTTAGCCACATTTCGGGACTTTCTTTAACTCAAATTTGGTGGTAGTTACCATAAAAAAAAACAAAAATTATGATTTTCTCGAAAGATCTAATTTCTCAAAATCGAATATACCTATTTCATGACCCAATCCTTGTGCAAAATCACTAGTTTAAATATGTTATTGTTCAAGGAAAAAATAATTTACTCTTATTTATGGCTCCAGCAAAGCAAGTTTACCGGACTGTCATTTTTCTTCAGTTCGCCGTTTAAATTTGGAGATTGGTGAGTGAGAAAGTTTGTGCAATGTTCATTCTTTTTACATCCTGTTTGTTGTTGAAGTAAAAGGAAAATTTATTTAAAAAATCAAAAATTTTATCGTTTTTTAAACGATAAACAGATTTAGCGTTATATAAATTGCTTCTGACATTCCAGTAAACAAGCAGTTTACTTAAAGTATTACTTCACTTCATATATGTTTCTCTTCTCACCTGTCATAAACCCTTTCTCTTCAACAACATTATGATTAATGTTGATGTTGAAATTTAGCTGCTATTCTTATATTTATTCGTAACTTTATGAGATCCTCATTTTTCTTCTTGATAACGTATCATTCTTTTCGTTCAACAATTTATCGCGCCACAATTCTGTCATCTTCTCCTGATGAAAATGCATTCTGTCTGACAGATATTCATGTATAGCTCTTGCCTTTGTGAACATTTGTTTCAGATTTAATAGTTTGGAAAGTAGACTTCAACTATAAAAAGATGATTGTTGCACAAGTAAAACTCATCACGCTTTAGTTGTCAATTCTCTGGTTTCAACACATTGGTCTATGTTGTCTTATACTTCTTCGTTCTTAGCCGTTATTCTTCCTGTTCACTCTTTCATCATTTATCAAAAACAAATATTTTTAACTCCATTTTCATATAAAAAAAACACACGAATCCATGAATTTTATTTTCAACGGAGAACGTTTATTTCTTTGAATAAATCACTAATTAATAATGAAATAAAAAAACATTCAATTTTTAATAATAAAGTGGTCGAAGGACACATCCTTACCGTTTTTAAATCTATGGAAAGTTTTTGTAAAATTAACTTGCAAAGTCTTCAACATTTGTTTAACATTTGGCGTCACTTAAAAAGTAAAATTTTCTCAACCCAGCTTTACAAGATTTAGGAGAATCTTTTAGATGATTTACTCCAAAGTATAGTAAAATATTACAACGAAATGACACCAGAAAAATTTACAAAATGTGTGCCAAAGGTTTCAGCAAAATTTATTGTTGTGTGGAAGCTGGACGTCTTAATAAAAATAAGGCATTTGTTAAATTTATAACGCAATTTTATTTAAGACTATTGATCCAAATTTATAAAGAGTTCCGTTAAAAAGAAATTATAATAACCTTAGAAATGATGTGCTGCTCGACCTTATCACTATTAAACATTTTAGAGGTTGATTTCGCTACCGCTTAAGGTTTGAAGTGAATGTAATTATTGAACGTAAGAAATTTTAGGTTCTTCCTTGAAAATAAAGGTTACTGGTTCGTGATGTTTTGGGAAAATAAATAAATATAAATACATTATAATAATAAATAGATTAGTTTATTATGAGAAAATGAAAGTGTTTCATTTACAGAAGGACACACTTAAATTAAATTTTGTCCTCAACAGAACGTATAAACAGTGAAGAGTTGTCCTTTATTAACAAGTACCTCTTCATAGGTGAAGGACTCCTTTCCAAATTATTACATCGGAAACAAATGTTCATAAAGACAAGGAATATGTAAGCCTGACGGACAGAATAGATGATGACAGAATTGTGGCACGATAAATTGTTGAAGGAAAAGATAGAACACGAAGAAGAAAAATGAGGCTGTCACATTATTGTGAATAAAAACAAGAATAACAGCTAAATTGCAACGTCACTGTCAATCATAATGTGTTGAAGGGAAATGCGTTGACAGGTGAGAAGAGAAAAATATCATATGGAGTGAAGTAATATTTTAAGTTAAACCACATCTTTATTGGAGATCAGAAATAATTCGTAATGCCAGAACTATTTGCAGTTAAAAAGAACAGTGCACACTCTCACTCATCACCAAAATCAAATAAAAACAAATCAAAACTATTTGTCACCAAAAATGCAGTTTGGTAGTTTTCAGTAAAAAAAGTGAAACGGCGTCTTTGACAAAAAAATTACATAGAGCTTAAACTTCCATTGCTTGCGCCATGAATACGCCTCCCCTTACAGAGGATTTACAGTTCTAACAAAAGCTTATTAGGTGTACTGTATTACTTATAACTATCGTCATTGATTAAAGTCGATTCCATGGTTATAGATACGTGATAAACTTAACAATCTAATTTGCAGTTATAACATGGTTTACTTAATTTCTATTGCTCTATTTAAGTTTAAATAGTTGTAAATTAATTCAATATATAAATTTGGCTCACGATAATTTGGGTTTGGCAGAACTTTAGGATTAGACACAACCGCACATTAGCTTACTCCATTCCTGAACTGAGTTGACAAATAATTGTCTGCGAGATAATATTGAATTTAAACTTTAGTCATACCAACTACTGTCGCCAGAACGTATAATATATTACAGCATTCATTATAACTTTGGTTAATTATTCTTTAATATCAAAATAATCAAATTAATTAGATTGAAAGGAGAGGTTAAAGTGTTAAACAGCTCCAGTCACTGCAATCATTGGTCTAATGTGCTTTTAACCCTTTTAATACCAGTTCAGTAGATTAGTTCCCTCTATGAGTTAAGTAGTCCAACTATGTAGTTTAGAGAGTTCACCAGGAATTTGGAAACCAACACACCCTGTGCCTTTTTCTAACAAGAGCCTCACATTCATAGATTATGTGGCCTGTAATATCTTCATCGTGTCCTCATATTCTATACACTGTTTTCACGTGGTATACTCCTATCCTCTGCTAGTGCACCCTAAGACCACAGTGTCCCATAATAGACCCGTGATTTTCTCAATAGTAATTTACCCACGCTTATTTGATCAATATGTGTTATCTCAGAGCCACATAATGTAAGATACACAGGTATCTCTACTGTCAGCTCAGGTAAAACAAATGAAATGTAGATCCCTGTTTAGCTAATCTATAGGTCTCTTTGTTTTCCACAACACACTTGTGCCTCGGTACCCAGTTCAAATTTAACCGGTTTTACAGATACATAGCATTAAGGTTTTCCCGGCATTCCCAGATTACACTAGGTTTTATAAAAAGTGCCTGGAAGTGCTTTGATCGGTGTCTGACTGTCCGTGTCCATATGAACTCGGGTTTTCTTATATGCCCACTTCAGAGTTTTTTTTAACACGTCCATTGATGGCCATTACCTCTTCCTGAAAAACTGCTATACTGTCCCAAGGAAATAGAATGCTTCAACTTGGATCGAAAGCGATAATGACAGCAATGGTTTTTCGCCTTAAAACGCCATTAAGAAAATCAACTTTGATCTCAGCTCAGTGACTTTCTTCGTCTTGGAACCAACTGTGTACTACACCAGATCCCCTGAATTAACTAATACACAATCCTCCTACCCATTCGTTAGTTCGACTAGAAAGGATTTTGAAAGCTACTATCAAGTATCTATGTTATCTGAGCTAACCGCATGATCGGGTGGCCGATTGTTCACGTAATTCTTGCATGCCCCTATAGTGAGGTTCCCCAGAAACTATTGCACTGTAACCTATACGCTGCCTTTCCTGGCTTAATCATAATAAATAAATCAGTGAGTAATTTAAATAAATAAGCTCTGATTTGATGTCTTTTGCGGTGGTTGGTGTTGTGGTTATAGCCCCAATAATATAGAGACAGACCACCCTCTGAACCTTGGTCAGTGTTGTAATGGATCCCTCTGTTCGGCTTTAGTCCACCACACCATGGCAGCGTAACATGTCATGGATCTTATAATCCCAGTAAAGATGTATTTCATTATAGCTGATCTTAATCTGCAAGTTTTCTTCACAAATCTTCCTATTGCCATTAATGATGTATTGGGTTTTTTCATAGTACGCCTTCAACGCGGATTCCAGGTTAATTTGGTGTCAAGTATCAACCTATATATTTAACCTCATTCGCAGTTGCAAGTACCTCCCCAGAGAATTTAATACTATTCATACTTGAGCTTACCCTCTTTCTTGCAAATGGAATCAGCGTCATTTTACATGTGTTTACCTTTAGGTTTTCTTTGTGACACCAGCCCTCTTCTAGTGATAGAACTCTTTTCATACTATCCACCACTCCATTCCTATACCGTTCTCGGATAAGCACCACTACCTCATCTGTACAACCTTGTGTATACCTTCCGACGGACGAAGATCCAGGAGTAAGTCACCTACTAGGCACCACAGGAAGGGGGATTAAACTTCCCTCCGGGCAACCCCTGGTAATCTCAACTTCCACCTCTTCTTCCAAGACTTTGGTTATTAGCTGCCCTCCCAGTCAACATTTATCCCACCTTATCACACATGATTTAGTTAACCCCGTGTCGTGATATAGTGTGAACCATCAAATCATGGGAGGAGTTGTTAAAAGCTGCCTCGATATCAAGTAAGACAATCTGTATATGTTTTATAGTTGGGAGTCTTTTTCATTCTTCGTACTAGACTATGTAGACCACTCTCACAACCTCAACCTGTCTGAAGAGCGTATACCAGTTTCTCTAGAGACTTCAGACTGATCGGTCTATAAGACTTGGTTTCAGCATTTGATATCGACTGCTTTTCACCCTTGAGGTATATACTTAGTTATAAACGGGCCCAGAACATCTTACACAAAATAGAAGCAGGAAATCCCACCCCATTTTGTAGTAAGGATGGAAAATCACATCTGGACTCAGCGTTTTTAATAAAAAATTTAGTAACAAATAATTTGGTGTACTTTCTTTCTTGTTGTTTAAAAACGGATAACCTCTCCGTTATCATTGTCTTAAAAATATAAGAAGAAAAGAGCATACAATAAAGACTAACAAACCCTCGCATAACCTAATAACGTCAGGGTCGGAAAAGAACATACGATGGTCAAGAAAGTTGGAGGACATGGAGAATTACTACATCATTGAGCCCTAAGGAAAGGCATACTTTTTGTTTACAGGTTTTCCAAACAGTTTATTTTTATTTTCGTACATTTACGTAATACAGAAAAGGTTTAGTTTAAGGGTAAAAAAATCAATGTTGATTTTTTCATGGACACATCCTCTGAAACAAACAAAAATAATTTTGTGATTATGTTACTCTGTCTATCTTTATACATCATATTTGATAAATAGCCATATTTTAATGTAATATCCAGTTGTTTTTTTTCCGTATTTAAGGTAATTGTGTTTAAAGCCGAAAAAATCATCGCGGTTACTTCGCCAACGTAAACAAGTTGATGGAGCCATCATGGTACTTACCCAACCCCATTATATAATGTAATAGCAGATCCTCTTAAATGTAATGCTCTTAAAAGTTGGTTTCTTGGGTCTGGTAGAAAATGTTAAATTGTATTGGTAGATCAGGAGGTCTTACCCAATATACGTAGTATAAAGTAAGTTTGTTACACAGATTTTCTGAACCTCGTAATTGTGCATATCACTACTTTCTTCATGTTGGCTAGATGTGGATTTATTAAACGTCTCCGCCTACTTACGAACAGACTACAAAGACGACGGACGGTATGTCGAAGATCAGTCAAATAGAGTCAAATAGAAACCCGATATAGTCAGAGTTCAAAGAGAACAAGAGTTGGTCAATAGAGACCTGATTGGAAAGAAGAAAGAGAAGAAGTCAAACCAACGCTAGACAATGAAATATGTAAATCCAACTTGGGACTTGAAATAGCCACACGCGTACAAAATATATGTCCCTGAAAGGGATTATTTTTTAAAACCTCCCATAAGACCAATATAAAAAGTATTATATATTCTCAAAATCAGCTTCAACATTTTTATCAATTTTTGATCTATTACAGGCAATAAAATCACCATCTTCTCAAATATGTAATTTCGGAAGTTATCGGTAATTGTTTTTTGCCGTCAATAAAACTGCTCTATTTTAGCCTAATTTCTCACAAGCTGCTCTACAAAATTTTGTTTGCGAGATTATTCATCCAAACTAGATTTCAAACAATAGAAAATTACCATTTAGGAAAATTTTAGTCAAAAATCAAAGGGACTAAAACCACCGTCAAGTTTAGATTGTATTTAAATATATGAAATGAAAATATTTAGCATAAAACTATGGTGGTATCATTTAAAATTTTTGATTGCCGAATTAATCTAGGCGGCAAGACTGCAATGAATACTTTTTGTTTCGTTGATTTTGTGTGTAGATGTATCTGAAAGTTTATGTTTCTAGAGGAGAGGGGATTAATTAACAAAACAAAATCACAACAAAATTAAATTTGTTAATTTAAACTTAAACAATTAATCATTTAAGATATTTCCTCGGTCGTGTTCATTGTGGTGCTATGTTAAACTTGCTTCGCACGTTCATCCCTCCCCATACAGAAACAATAGCAATTTCAAACAATTGACAATAAATCTCAAATCGAAAACACGTAATTGTATTGTCCGTGGACAGAGGCTGTCGGAAGCTGAATAATCGCACAGAACATTTCCTTGCAATGTATTTATTATCAATCGTTCTGACACAGTATCGGGTTTGACAGGAAATGTTTCCATATAAAACTTGACAGGAGATATTTTAAATTATAGAAACAGTAATCTTTCCTACTTTGGCAATTTACACTTGGAAATATATAAGTAATGCATAACTCTTCATGTTGGAACCTAGGTCTGAGAAATTATATGTGCAACGAACCTTGTACTTATTAAAGTAATATCTCGAGGAGATTTAAAATCTTTATTTAGCTTACTGGAAATTCATAAACTAGTAATACAAAAGTAACATTTATTTATGACTAGCTTTGAAATCGGACATAGTGTGCATATCCTTATTTAGATTCAACAATCATCATCGCATCAAAACAAGAAAAGAATAAAGATATAAGTTTGAAAAATATTAGGATATAAAGTAAACAATATTTAACAAAGTTGTAAAAATTGCTAAAGCTGTTTTATACCTTACAAGGTTTCCAAACAATTAGTTCATTTTTTTTACTTTCTCACGTCTTTAAGTTCGTTAAAGGAGCAAAAATCTTTTAATTTTTTTCATGGACGTATCCATTTTAAAGTCTTATGACAAAAAATGTTTTTGTCGGTGTCTACTATCCATAAAAAAGGCTTCTAAACCTCAAATACTCTAATAGCATCAGGGTCGAGAACTGGAATTGGTCAAGAGAGATCTAATAAAAAATGAAAGTGAAGTCACCACACCCGTATTGGGTTATTCAAATCGATTCAGGATACCAAATCGGTGTTTGAGTTTTACTTTTGTAGTTAGTTATTAAAGTACGAGACATTTTTAACTCTTTACAATTAAAGGGCAAAAGAGAGAAAAAAAGAAGATATATATATATATATATATATATATATATATATATATATATATTAAAAGTATTAACTGATGGTTCTTTTTTTATTAAAAAACAATTGAAAATTGGCACAATTTACAGGCAACTGTAAATTTTAATTTACTTAAAAACTGAAATTTTCATATACGGTATGAAACATTTATAACAAGCTTGAATCAATATTTTGACTCATATAATTTATCAATATCACTTTGCTGGATTTTAAAATATTCGTTCTTTTAAAATGGTATTGAGTGACCCCCCCCCACCAAGTTTCCGATCCAGCATTGTAGGTGATGTAGGAATCATTGATTATACTGTTTAGGTTAAATACTTCACTTCAGAAAAAAATCTGATCAATATAGTTTTAATCGGTTTTGAAAAATTATTATATGTTTATTTATTTTTTTGTCTTTTGGGTTCATTTTAGGTACCACTAAATTTTAAGCCATTACAATTACATTTTACATACAAAATTTAGGAGTCAAAATACACTCAGAATGGTAATTATTGTTCGAACGGTTTTGTAAGAATTCGATGCGAACATGTTAAAGAAGAGATAAACGTTTACTTTTACAAATATTTGTAATATAGAGAAAGGGAAATGATGGTTCAAAAGTTCGATATTTAGTTGTTTCTGGAAATAAATTTGAGGTCCTCTGAGTCTATTAAAGTTAGCCGTCTGTGCAGTGAAAACAATTCGTATATTACGAAAACTCTAAATATTGATTTTTATAATCGGCTCAAACGATTTTAATCAAATTTCCGAACATTTTTAAAAATGGAGTTTTCAAAGACGCCAAAAAAACGTATTCGTTGTCTTTTCCTAAAAAATACTAGTTCACGAGTTTTAAGATAAAAAGGAGAAATGAACCATGAGGTCCGTCGTAAAAGTTGGAATATCTCTAAATCGGCACAAACGATTACTATAAATTTTTGATGAAATCGGACTTATAACAAACAAATGTAATAAACCTCACGTAAAAGATAATTACTGTTTTGAAATATTTTAAAAATAACGAAACAATCACTATGTACAGATGCAGGTAGGTACAAAATTAATATTTTTTAAAAACTCCCACTATTGATTTTATCACATCACAATACTTTCTCTTGAGTGAAAATTAAAATGACGTTTAAACATTAAATTACTTATTTGTGAAATGTGTTCTTTTAAAACGATCCGGAACGAATTAGAAAACTTTGAAATTGTTTAAAGCATTGGGCACAGTATATTCAAAGTTTATTTGACACTCACATAGTTGACTCGCAAAGTTGGTTGGATGCAAATTAGACAATCAGCAAACTGAGGACTGTTAACTTTGCTAACCAACTCTACCGTATAATGTTTATGTAGATCAAGCTTGGTTTGTAGAAAACTATTAAAGCTTTAATAGGATAAATAAACGGTGAAATTGATATCTGCTAATTTATATCTAATGTAGTGGGTTCTAAATTGAATAATACACGTTATATAAACAAAATAAAGTTTAAAATGATCGCCATTTTAAAATTAATTATTATTTCAATTTTTCTGAATTTCAATAGTGTTTCTATATGAGCACACTAGAGCCGCAATAGAGCTTATGTATAGACAACAACGACAACGGACTGACGGTTATTCTAAAATTACTTTTCGGTTTCCTGAGGCCATAAAATGTGAAGTTCAGTCAAAAAAGAGGTTAACCCTTTGCGATCGGAAGGCCAGTAGGAGTGGCCACAACGCAGTCAGCAGCCACTCGGAATTCTTTCCGCATAAATTGGTTCCGGCGGTCGGATGGCCAGCTGTACTGGCCACGCTCCACTCTGCGTCAACTCGGCATTCATAATGTCGGCTTTCTCTCGGCAACTCGGAATTGTTTTCACTGAAAACCTGCAATGTTAGCATAGGGGATTTAAATTGTAATAAATAAATGATTGTAATTTTATACTGCTGTTTTATTGAATCTCGAAAACAAATAAGATATTGAATTATGACATACATTTGTTTGAAAATTGAAAGTAATATTAATTATTTATTTACTAAACGTGTAAATTGTAGGCTACATCTATTTGTCACTCATACAAACGATAAGTAATTATTGTGTTTTAATCTTCTTTTATTTTTTTCACTGAGTGGTTTTTTTCAAAACATTCACCCATAAGAAGTCCAGGATTGTTTGAACTAGTTTTACAAAAACCCTATCTTCTTTTTCTTTCTTTTCCTTGTCTCCTATCGCTACACACTGCGCAGTAGCCTACTTTGTTTTACCTTAGTTTACCACATTTTTTTACGATATAATGTTGTAAACCTGCTGATCATTTAGTTCAATAATTCCTCACAAGTTTGCAGCACTCTACAGACATCACACCATAGTTTGAATATTACAAACGATAACATACATTGTTGGCCAGTCCTGCTGGACGCCCGAGCGTTCGTTGGATTTCATGTTGGCCAGTACCGCTGGCCGTCCGATCGCAAAAGACAACTGCTGTGGAAAAAAATCCGACTTGGCATGCGAATGGCGGCGGCCAGATATTAGCGTCAAATATCCATTCCGATCGCTAAGGGTTGTGAAGTTCAGTCAAAAAAGAGGTTAAAAGTTTTTGCGAACTTTACCTTATCCCAAACCTGCTTATGTTCTTCCCTAATATTACCAAATCTAGGATGTCCATACGCTGATGATTTAATGATGTCAATATCTCTAAATAACTTTAAGCGAATAGTAGAAACAATACTATAATAAATATCTTTATGATTTTATCTTCTCATGTCCCCCCCCGCCTCTTTCTTATTATTTCGAAATATCTGTCCACAGATCCGTCTGAAGATCATTCCTGTTCACCCTGATCAATAGTCTTCGTCTCTTACCTCATTGGGTTATCTCACCAGTCTCGTATTTGTCAACAATCTGACATTGCCTGACACCTTACAGGCGATACAACAAGTAGCTTCTGACAAAATCGGAATTCTAAGTGTTTTCCTTTCATAGGCAAGTGCATCCTTTCGCGTATGCTTTATTGATCCCTTCCACTCAGTAATGGCCCTGTGATCAAGCCAGACTAACATTTCCCTTTCCGTTAATGCTGATTACTCTTTTACACTCAATCACAAGAATGGTTCTATTCTTAGCCGATGATATAACTTTCAATGTACCTGCATATCAGAGTAATGTTTTACGCTAAATAAACTAAGCTACTCTCACATTACTTGGTAACCTTAATTACCAGAAGCTTTCTAAATTTGTGTTTCTTATTGTTAAATGGCAAGAAACCTCTCGGTTAACATCGCCTTGTAATAAAAGGAAGAAAAGAAGCATACAATCAAGAATCCTGGCCTTCGAATAGTCTAATAACTTTAGGATCGGAAGAGAACAATAATAGAGAGGGATATAACCTAAGATTACATGGGAAAAAAACATAGATCCAACTAGGGTCCCTCAGGATTGCCAATCTCAAACTTATTATAAGTGAACCCCTGGAGGACATTCTGCTTAACAGGTATCACCACTTCGACGTTCCAATATTTTTATAGGAAGATTCCAGTAGATAGCTATGGCTCAATCTATCTCCTCCTAAAATATCGTACATCTTGGATTTTAGCTACCCACAATGTTCCTAAAACACATTAATACTTATTGTCAGAAATTGTTAGGATATACTCTCAGAAAACATCAAGCAAGAGAAAGTCCTAAATGGCTTCTTCAGGTCAAAGAAGAAGAGGCCGAGCTATACAGATCTGGAGAAGAACAATTATTGAGAGAGAGGTGCGAAAAGATGGTACAACCTGGTACGATGAGTACTGGAATGATGGAAATGACTGGCGTAGGGGACGGCCTTATGTTACATCTAAAGAATTAGAAGACATTTCTTCTTCTTATTTGACCTTGAGATATCACTTGAGGCTTTGTTTTGCCTGATGTTTTCTTAGAGTATATCCTAACCATTTAAGACGGTAAATATTAATGTGCTTTAGGGACATTGTGAGCAGCTAAGAACCTAGATGTACAAATTTATTGATGAGGTAGATTGAACCACAGCTTGTTATAGAAATACTCTACTTTGTGGCGAATTCGATTTTTTCACCATCCCTGCTCCATATTCTCTGCTCTAATTCTACCTCATCGTATTGTGGGTTGACCGCCTCGCCCACTAGTTCTGTAGAAAACTAGATAACTTGAAATAGCCAAGGTGCACGAAAACTCGGAGCGCAGAAAACAGAGTGCGAGGGTATTAGACATGTGATTACTTCAACTGAACCTATTTACCTCAAACTCATTAATGTAAGTGTTATTATGTTTGTTTTGATTTATTTAATTTAATGTTCATCAAGGATGGCTTGCGTAGTAGATTAATCATGTGTCAAAACTTATAGCTTTGATTTTCCGACCTGGCAAAGTTATCCACGACTCTGGGTAGGTCCCCTCCGATATATCAGTGTAACTGTTATAATTAAATATTTAATAATATTATTAGTTATACAACTAGTGCCATAATCGTTGCAACTACCTATAAAAATATTGGTACTTCAAAGTGGTAATGATACATTTTAGACAGACAATTGACAATCCTAGTAAATATTAATGTTCTTAATTAAAAAAAGGGGGAAAAAAAAGAAAATTAGAAAGTTATTGTCACATTTTAGTTCAAGGTAGATAAACATAATTTAAAAAACGACTGCATTCAGGGACCCTCAAACTTGATATATCAATAAAAAACTATAAATAGATTTTTTTACCCATCGTATAACTTTCATAGAAACGTGAATGTGAGATATATTTGATTAAAATCTGCTGTTTTATAATGACTAAATTGGTTAATAAGGTTCATACAAATTAAACATAAGCAGCTGATATATTTTGTTAATCTCTGTTATAGAGTTTTAATTTAGTTTGCGTCATTAATTTTTAGTACTTCTTGAAAAGTACTGCAGCTATAATATTGATTTTACTAGAAGAAAATTTAAAAATTAGGACAAATGAAGGAACCTTGTTACACCAGTTCCATCGTATTTCAGACTCACGCTGTTCTATTGTATTGTGAAATGGAGGACACTAAAATTATTCTATTTGTATTACAAAGATATTTCATCACAAGGTTGACAAAGGCCACGGCGTTGGAGATTCAATGAGGCAATAAAAAGGCAATTTACTCGCGGAATGTACTTGATGAACTAATAACAGTAATAATTCACACTGAGTGTCAAGATACTAAGGTTGTTACGCCCTAACAGTGGTTTGTCCCGTTTTTATACAAAAATCTGTACAAGCAAAAGAACAAATCGTAAGAAATAAATAAAATTTAGGACAGATTTTAACATAATAATATCACAATATAAAGCTGGTAACGCACGAAATTAAAATCATATCGGCAACTAAACAGCTGCTAACGGATCGCATAAAAACATTTTGGTTATCAATCGAAAATTATATAAAAAATAGGTTCATTTTATAAGCCATAAATGTATGTCTAAGAACAGGTATAAAATGGGATACAGAAATCGGTGAGGCATAAGATGTAATAAAACAAACGTAATGGATTCTGAGAATTGAACTAAGAACATTGAGTAGTTGATTATACAGCTACTGGCCACACCCTTAGCCCAATTCCTGTTTTAATTAGACACATGTTCGTCACCATCACCCAAGGCCTACATACACTCAGTATGTAATTGTACGCAGTTGTAGTCAGGAGTATTACGTACAATTAATAAAACAATTGCAAATCAAGACATTTGAATAGGTTTTCACAGCTATTTACAAACTGTTTAATTACTTTTGTATATTTCTGTAACATGATTATCGTCATCAAAAACCTGGGCTTTATGAGGTCTCAAGTCGATACGGCTTTGGGGTGGGAGCGGTGATAGGCTATCATTTATGTAAGATAGAAATTTTATGTCAGGCCTAGTGAAAGAGTTGAATCATTTGATGATGGTAACCAAGTTGTCGAACCGTACATCAGGGTATTTAAGGGATTAAACTAAAAAATAATTATTAGAATAATTTTGTTTTTCTTTCTGATTAGGCTAATATCAATTAATATTTAAATCTAAACAGTAAATCTACTTTAAAAAAAATAAAAATAAAAATAAAATAATCAACAATTTTACTTAATAACAACAGCAGTACATAAATCATTAATTTCAGATCATTTCGAAGGAACAAAAACTCCAAGTTACAATGAAATAAATGTACACATAACGTAGATAATATATAATGAACAGTCTTGCATCATTAAATTAACAATTTAAGATGCAAATATTTAACAATATATCTAAGAAATTGCAAAAAAAATATAATTATTAAAAAGTGCTGGGGGTTTGTTGTACCAATAAAAGAAGCTCTCCCCCCATTAAATAAAATCATGGTCCATAAACTCCATCACCTAATAAAACAGTCCAGACAACAGTAGTTGTCTAAGGCTGTTTTTAAATGACTTATAATTTTTATCTTACCCGGACCCTTATTAATAAATAAATTTCACGCTTGTGACGGAAATGTAATTTACTGTGACGGAGTGTTTGCTGTATACACTTAACTTGTGTTGTTTAGCACGCGATAATTACGAGCTTTTACGACTATGAATGAAATCTGCCAAGACCAACTAACACGTCTACAGTGGATACCAACTAATATTATTAAAACTACAAACTCTTACGTTTGTAGATTTTATTTTAAAAACGTGTCGTAGTATTTTCTTGAAATGGTATGAATCTCTTCCACTTGCCTATAAAAAGTTCCACATTAAATTATATCGATGTGACAGTCCGTTTCTTCTCTCGAATGTTCGTAGCGTCTATTTTTGCAATAAAAAAAAACCAATCACATTTATATTGATTGCGCCAAGTTAATTAACACAAATTTCCCCACATAATAATATATTTACACAGAAGTTCCGATAATTCAAATACTAATAAACTAGCAACAAATATTACTGTTTTCGAGAACAAGAAACGGATTTAACTATAATAATAAATTTAAGTTATTCCCCCCCCCACCGTGTTGAATTTTTCAATTAATTAATATATGAAAACCTGCACCTAACTCTTATCGCAAACAAAATTGAATGTTTGAAAATAATTTTTTTTTTAACTTTACACATCATAGTACGATTTTTCGAACTTCATATGGTTTTAACGGTTGTAGATTTAAAAGAAGAATAAATAAATCTTTATTTTTCATAGAGACAAGGAAAACAACACAGCATTGTAATGTTTTGATATACAAAAAATCTGAGGCACATAAATAGCCTTAAAATATAACTTAGATTATATGAATATTATACTAATTCTCCATGAAAAATTTAGGAAACCCTATAGGCTCAGCCTTTTTGAGTTTCCAGCAACAGAAAAAAGAAACAAAAAACCAAAATGCTTTAAAATGAGAAATATATGTTTATAGTGATAGAAAAAGAATGCCAATATAATTAAAAAGGTGGAATCTGCTATTTGGAATGTAAAGGAAAAACAATAAAATCTAAAATCGCATACATCCGCGAATCATTATTAGAGAGTACAATGATTTTAATTAATATTCTGTTCCTAATTCTAAAAACAAATAAAAAGAAAACAATACAAACAGGTCCAATGACAAACAAACAAAATTCACTAACATAAAATAATATAAGAATATATTTCACTAAACAAGCACTAAATATCATCTAGAGAAAGAAAAAACATGTTTTTAGTTTCATTAATCGTTTTGTTATGTATTTTACATTTTTCAAGAACACAGAATCATATTAAATAGTTTTGGTGCAGAACACAGATAAGATTTCACAAAAGCTTCTTTAAAAGGTCGAGGAGGTAAATCTTGATTAAATTTAGACCGTAGTCTTTGACGATATAAAGTCTCGTCCGATAAATTGTTTAGATAAAATCATCATAAGATAAAATAATTTTAGGACTTTAAATATATATATATATATCAAAATAAATTATTTAAACTTTCTAAACAATGGTAAAGAATGCACATTTCTAGGCAACTTCAACATACATCTTACAAGATGTTTCTCTTGCAACACTTTAGGCCAAACGTTTCCAAAATAAATGCCACCCCAACATTTAATACCGTAGGCCCTACTATTCTGGATTCTACTAACGCACAATATATTTTTTTACTCATCCAAAGAGGACATGCATTTCTTAATAAATAAAAACTAGGAAGGCTTGAAAATAACTCAAGTTTCAATCCATCAACATGCATTTTTCAGTTTAATCTTTTATCAATAATTAAACCTAAATACACAATGAATTAATAATTTCACAGTTATCCCAATCAGTTTCGTAGTTATATCTTGCTTTACAAAAAAGACAAACAGATGGACGAGAAACGAAGCATTTTATACCATGTTTATTGTAACGTTTTTCTTTATATCCAGAATCACCTCTCAAAACTGACTCTCAACTTACTGGACACTTAGTTTAAGCTTGCCTAATCATCGCCAAAAAAAAATGCTTTAGTTAAAATTATTCTCTGTGGGTTTATAGATGGTGTTCGGTGAGTTTGCAGCTTACTGTATCTCTCTATTCTTTTTTTAAAAATCAATTATCTTCATCCTCACAGTCTTAATTACAAAAAATTCAATAAGTCTTCAAACTATATCATATGCAAGACCACGTTGATGACCAAGTACTCCCAATCTAGTATACGTGACCTGCCTGTCAGCCTTCCACTCCCAACAGTCTGTGCCTTACGTCGTCTTCTTGGCTTTTATAATAATCGCGTTCAGCTGTATCGTTTATTTGGAATCACTTTCAAGTGTAGGTTGTAGCAACCATGGATTGCGTTAGTTGCTAGTTCATAATGGCCGTGTGTGTGTTTGGCCAGCTATAATTATTTTTTTTAAAACACAAAGTGGCCGACAGTTGGAACCAATCATATGTTTATAGGAACTTTTTTCCTCAAATATTGACCCGTTTAACCACCAATAATGTTTAGCTCTGATTTACTCATTAAAAACAACTGCTTACATTCCCACCAATTTGAAACATTGCATCAAAATTGGTGAACTTTAGAAAAAACTACGATGCGGGCGGTCACGTGTGATGTGATTAACTCTCAAAACAAATGTTCACGATTAATAACGGTTACCATTTTAGGGTGTCGACTTTTGGTTACGCAATTTATTATTCTCTGTAATAGGTACTTGTCGATAAAGATACATTATTAGATTAATTAATTGTATATATATAATTTTCATAATAGTTCTTGCACCTTGTCATTAATAACGTATCATTTAGGAAATTTGAAGTCTCTCTTACCCGATATCAGGTAGATATTTGTGCTACATTTTACAATAGATGTCATGGACTTGTTTTAATGCTCCTGCGACCAAATAGCTTTGTCGATAACTTTCTGACTTCAAGCTCTATCCATTTCAGTTTTGACTCAACCTGTTGGCCATGAAAACTTTTCAAAACAGACGCAGTGAGTTGCTTTCAATTTTCACTTCTACGAGTAAGCTTAGTTAGACCGGATTGGTTCCTCAGAGACACTGTCGTGGGTAGGAGCGTGGGAACGCCGGCAGTTCCTTGACGAATCTACAACTTTTTTCCCGTTGTCTTGGTTTAAACCCCTGTCTTTCATCTTTCTTATCATTTCTTCTCTTGACTAACTCGTGTTCTCTTTCAACTCTGAGGTCATTTGTGTATTAGAGGACTTAGGGATTTTTATTTTATGTTCTTTTCTTCCTATTTCTTGTAAGGCGATTAAGATCGAGAGGGCTTTCACTTTTCAATAACAAGAAGAAGAAAACAAAAAACAAAACACAATGACAGGATAGGTAGGTTTAAGCTGTAGGTTTCAAAGTAAAAGAGTGATTAGGAACTTTTCTGCAGGAATTTTTTGAAGAGAAAAATTTTAATTGCATGGTACAGTACGTAAATAAATAAAAGGAATAGATTTGAGTTGTTAAACATTTCAGAGGTAAATTTGCTAAAAATCTTATCTCTTAAAAAATGATCTTAAAAATTCAATTTTTGTTGGAAATACAGGCCTACTTCTGGGTACTACAAAACAAACAGCCTTACATGCAGCTTGACCTACTGTAACTGGAGGCGAAACAATAGTTGAAGTTTAAATGTAATGTCTGCCTATATCAAAGACTGTTGTGTATCTCTTAACACTGGGGGAGGTGAGAATTTATGAAACGCGTTTTAATTAAATCCTTTACAAGCAGCAATAAACTTCACAGGCAATACTTTCTACTGAACTAGAGGTTAGAGCCCAGATCTGGTAAACATTTGTTTGATTAGTCGTTTTGTAAACAAAACAATACAGCTGATCACAATCCCGTCACAGACAAACATGGACGTACACAAAGCATACTTACACCTATCGAGCTAAATATTGTCTGCTCAGTAAATTGTTGTGGCTATTTCACAGGTCAAACTATATCTCTGTACAATGCGTACCTTATGTCTCCGGCTTCACATCGGTCCTATTTTAAAGGACATTGTTTCTGACTACTAACCGAACGAAAAACATTAATCCATCGTAGATAGACATTCTGCATTTAAACCAACAGCATGATGAACGATGATAAAAATAGTTGTTAATTTCAATAATAATAGTTCAAAATAATACAACATTTTACAATAATTCACCTTGCTGATAATGGAAAGTAAAATGGTGGGTTTTAGCTAGGAATATACAGCGATTACTAGAATTAATACAGTTAACTATGGATTTCTATATACAATTAATTTCTTTTAAATCTTTAAACTCTAACATTTTGTTGAAATTTGTGGATTTTCCTTATTGATGGGATAGTCGAGACAAAATAACCTTCAATAACTACAAATTCTTATTTTAGTAAGAAAAACTACGTCCCTCATAATCGCTGTAACGCTGAAGTTATATAAAGACTAATGGTACATTCTAAACGAATAGAAAGATATAAAATCAGAGCTCACATTACCTGTGTAAAGCACGGTACAATTGCCAGGCTTAAAATCAGAGAAAGCCTAAACTATCGACAATTCTAACACGACTCTAATACCGTTTACTAGGCTTATAACTCGGCAGGGTAAATGAAACAACGTTTATTTGAAAAATACGCAAATATTACGATTCTGGTCCTTTATTTTCCAATAGAGTTTAGGTTTATTCGGTTTACATTGAAGTTACGGAAAATAATAATGCAAAAGTGTTGATTTTGTAATTTCCTAAAGCAAAAAAAAATAATTAAAAATGCACAGATTTATTATTTGAGTACTAAATTAAATAAAATAATAAGATCCTAATCACAACCATAGATACATCTTATCTTTTAAACAATAAACATTTACTACAAATTTTCTTTAAAAAAAGCAATAATATTTCCTTTTGACTTTTTTTCTAGGGGGTATGAAATGTGTTAAGCGTCATCATCCGTTTATTTCCTCCCAGTGTGGGACTTCTGGTTCAACCAAAATACTGAAACCTGAGTCCTAGTATTACCTCTCACTGGACGGCCTAGATTTAGCTGAAGCTCTTCCACTTTGTTTACAATATCCTAAGGTGCTTTTAATTTCTTTATAAAATGGTCAATAACGTTTTGAATAATTTTACATTTCTCCTCTATTTCTGTCATAAGATATACTATATTTCTGTAACTTAATGTACTATTTTCTAGTTCCTTTCTACTTTTTCCACTACCCAGTTGTTGCAGCTAAAAATAGTACACTTTGCATAGTTTTCTTCATACCCACAGTACATACATGTTGTTGTGTCAACTATATTAAACCTATGCAAATATGCTGTGAAGCATCCATATCGACTTTAGTGCTTGAGTATTGTAATACTGCAGGTCTCCATGTCTCCTGTCTATCCATAGTTTTATCTGTTGAATAAGCGCGAGGGTCCATCTTTTTTATATTGGTGTTCCGGCGCTCTTACCATTAAAGAAAAAATCTCTCTAGCTGCTTTCCTGACTACATTCGACACTAAACTTGTCCTCTCACTATCTGTGTATTCAGCTGAAGGTTTTATATACATCCCTTCTTTCCATAGATCTGGAGTTGTAACACAAGCAGCTCAACTTTCTAACACGGTCAAATAAGCAGAGGCGATCTTCATCGCTGTAACTTTTTTCTAGTTGTGTTATTTACAAATACCTAGCCAAAATGGGGCTAAATAAAAAATTTGGGCCTGAACAACAATGGCCAATATTCTATTTTTCTCGAAAGGTTTGCCATAAGCCTTGTTAATCTGACTCCAATTTGTTAAAGTGAGGTCCAAAATGTATTATAATGATACCATAATAATTTAAGTTATAAATAAACTATCATCTCAGGGTAACATACCATAAATCACTAGACCTTGACCGCCAACAAAACAGTCTTGATCAAAAAAACTTCCATTACATAGCCCATTTCCATTCATGAACTATTACATAAACATTAAAAATAATTGTGCATTCACCAGATTTTTACCCATATAATTTTCTTATAAATAAACAGAAAATATAATTTATTTATGAAAGTGGATGCTAAATATACAATAAACAAGTGTAGAAGAAGAAATAAGAAAAGAGGTTGCTACAAAAAGGGAAGAAAAAGAAGGAGAGAGGATTAGGAGATCGTTGTTGGTGAGGACACATAAAAGACCCAACATCTTTAACAAGGGAGTTATAAATATATTAATACTATCTCAAGAGAGATATAAACTGGTGATACCAACCAAAACACTTAAGAAGAGTAACCAGTATCAAGACTAAATTGTTAAGAGAAGAGTTTGTAATTATAATAATAACAAATTTGGTAAATGGCCAACTTCAATTAAACCTCCATCAAATAGCTACTTCGAACAAACATCTTGTGCAGATAAAATAGTATAAAACTGACAACACAATTAAAGATTTAACTTTTGAAATTAATTCCTACTAATATTTATAAATTATAAAGTCATCCTTCATTATTACATATTATTATTTTTACCCAAGTCTATCATCTATATAGATTTAAGCATCACCTAAATAATTTGTTAGTATCAAGTTATCATTTACGTTTTACCTAAAACAAGTGATTATCTAGATTTTGTTATTAAATTGAAAGTATTAGCCTTATAAACAAAGTGCTACCAGAGGTATTTCGAAGACAATATCCGAAATCAAATAAATGTTTTAAACTGAAAATAATTGCATTGTACTATATTAATAGAATTTTATTAATAAAATAACAGTCATATTTATATTTAATCCACCTCTTTTTTTTATAGTATTTTATTATATATTTCTACTCCTAGATAAGTGAAGTGTAGCAATATTAGTACTGTCACTCCAATCTCAATTTTCCTATTATTGATGGTTTTCCTGTCCGTAACAAGTGCTTTCATAATTTTTTATTTGAGACATCTAAGGTCCAGCCTTGCTTTACTCTCGCTAAGGGGTTGTTTGCTAGTATTTCTACATCAATGTCTGGAAAAATTCGTGTCTTAATGTATTCCATAGAAATTTTCCAAAGTGGCAACTGAATTATTTGTCGAATTATATCATAATGATATTTAGACTGATGACATTTTAAAATTGTGATTGATAACAACAAATCCCGTTTTTTGTTTGGATTTGTAGTAGAGTTTTATTCACAATTGTATGTTTGGTGACCAAAACAAAGAATATTCAGTTTACAAATTATGGAGTATATTTTGAATTAAATTTCAAATGTTTTAATTTATACCAAATACCATATTGTCAAAAAATAGGCGCCCAACAAAATCTCGTATCTTAGGCCAAACTGTGTTTTACTTTTATTGTACATAAAAGACTAAGCAGTGAAAATAAAACGGCTTCAGCACTGTTAACTTAGGAAACCCTACAACTGATGGAATTGTTGTTTATTAAAAGAAGAAAACACCCTCAACGAAGTTGTTAAAATAATTCGCAAAACATTCTCTAACCATTAACTTTCACCTCCTTAATTACAAAAACAACGGAGAAGGCCAGATTATTTTATCATTATACGATAAGTGAATTTAAAAATCTCGAGTTAATAATTTTAGATATAGGCGACAGTTTCCAATCCAAAATAATTTCTATTCCGAACCTTGACAAACAGCTGCTACTTTCTCAGCTGACTCGAAGCTAACCCCAGCGTAATTCACTGTAAAGCTTTTTATGAATAATTTAATAATTAAATTTGGCTTTTACTGGTTTCACAAATCCTTAGCAACTATATCTCCAGATTCCGCTGTCTCAAACTATAGTACTTCTTTCTGACGTCTCTTCTACCTTAACATGTTGATAAAATATAATCGAAATCATGTTTACAGAACTTGTGATATTCTATATCTTTCATACAGTTTCTGTGCTTCATTTTCACTTTTTGATCGATACCGCCCAATTTTTGAGGAAATGGCGACCAATATATTTTCTTTGATTCTTAAAAGCTATATTTGAGTAAATTTTGATCCAAATAATAAATACAATTTTTAGAAAATTTAATCTTTGTTTTGATTTTATGTCAATTATTACCAAGCTTGATTAGAAAGTTACTGCAGAAGAAAATATGATAATGCAGCATAGTGCATTGGTTATGAAGATGATGTGGTAATTATTGTCAGATATACCATTTTTTTAAAAATCCACGGACTTTCAAAACTATATAGTATTAAATATCTGTGTCATAACTTCATTTACTAATTGCAAATAAAAATTGAAAATTTGAAATCATGTAAAAATGTACAATAAAAGCACCAACGTATCGCTCTTAACTAATTGATTGCTTTAGCTAGGGCATCTTCAAGCACTACCTTAAACACAACCTTTCCAAGTTAATAATAATAATAATAATAATAATAATAATAATAAACAGTCTGTGAAGAGCTTAATCCTTCTAGACGGCTTTTTAGTCGTTTGATGCACATCCACACCCCTCTAGCATCCACAGTCAGGATTCGCTAACATTCAAAGATCTTCACCTTACCTTTATGTTAACACTATCTTTTTGTGCTCCGATGAGAATTGTCACAAACTGTGGCACATAAAACGGAACCACTAGCCACTAGACTAACTGAAAACCTCTTTCCGTGTCAATTGTTTCTTCACTGACAATTTACAGGCATCTTACATTGCTTTCCACCTATTCCGATCTTACAGATGAGTTAGTTACTGCTCTTTCAGCCGTCCTCTAAGAGTTCCTTAAGGTTGCACTCCCGCCTGATGTTCCCATGTACAACTTCTTGACTGTTATAATATCATTCATTATCAGGACATTGCCCAAGTCTTTAAATCTATTGAAGGCGGTAAGATTTAGAAGTTCGTAATCTGTATATAATTCCGGTACAGTTTTTCTCAGAAACTCTTCAACCTATTATATGCAAATTATGTATTTATTTAAAAATTAATCACAATTCATATGTAATTAATTGCTTTAGATAGTAGAGGTGTAACATTTGGTTTATTTCTTTTAACATCCTTTTTAAGTCACAACATATTAGAGACAAAAATTTATTGATAAACTACAGTTTATTATTAATCGTAAAAGTCCTTAAATAAACACTGTAACGATGAAATGACATTTGCGTTGTCATAAACATGCATTAGAATCTAATAAAAGCACAACGATCGTTGAAGCAAGATATCAAATATGAATACAAAATCTAAGCTCACACAATTCTCTGTGTAAAGCCCATACAATTGCCTGGCTTAAAGTCAACGAAATTCTAAACAATTGTCAATTCCAACACAGTTCTGATACCATTTACTAGGCTTATAACTCGGCAGAGTAAGCGAAACAACTTTTATTTGAAAAATATGCAAAGTTTACGACTTTTAACCTTTATGTAGTGATAGGATTTTGCAATCGAATTTAAGTTTACATTGATGTTAAGGTAAATAATGATGAAAAAAAAATTGTTTGTATAATATCCAACCTTATTTAAAACAAGATAATCCACATAACCATAGATACACCTTACAACAATGGATAGTTTTTTTTAAACAATAAATATTTGTTACATATTTTACCATTTAAATTGAAAACAATTTTCACTTTTTTATTTATTTGTAGAGCTATAATATAATGAGATCTAGACGAATAACGTTTTCAAATTTTCACTGAAAACGTCTGGCTTAAAAGTTTCAAAAAAGTAGCAACAAAAATATTTAGGTTGTTTCTACTTGTCCCGTATATAGTTTTTTGAGACAGTTTTTATTCACTTTTTTTTGTGTTTGGTGATTAAAACTAACAATGACCAGTTAACAAATTGTTTTGAATAAAAATTCCAAATGTTTTAATTAACACCAAACTCTACATTATCGGAAAATACAGGGTCATACAAAATATCGTTCCTTTGCCAAATTAGGATTTACTGCAAGTAAAAGACTAAACAACGAAATAAATCGGCTTCAGTTCAGTTAAATTAAGAAACTCTAACAAGTGATGGAATTTCTTGTCAACAAAAGAAGAATAGATTCTCAACAAAGTTGTTAAAGTTGTAGCGTTACTTTAAAAAGGAAAGGTCAACACAAACATTTTCAAGTCATTAACCTTTAACTCTTACTTTAATTAGAAAAATAAGGGTGAAGGTTAAAGTATTGTATATTTTTATGAGAAGTGAATATTTTTACCTCAAGTTAATATTTTTAGATATAACACATTTGCAATGCAAAATAATATCTACATCAAACCTTGACAAACAGCTGTTTCTTTCCCGGCTGACTTGATATTAACATTAGCGTAATACAGTATAAAGCTCTTTCTGAATAATTTAACAATTTAAAATCGGCTTTTACTGATTTCACAAATCTTTAAGTAAAATTCGTCGGCGCTTTTTTTACTAGACAGTGCTCTTAGGTTTATATTTATTCTAACGCCTTTTACCTTAATGTTAACTAAAAATTTGATAAAAATGGTTGTTGTCTGTTTTAAGTGTTCCATATTTAATACGCTTTTTATGGTTCATTTACACTTTTTCATTGATACCACCCAGCCAATATGTTTAAGGTTAACCCATTTTAATTATTCATTTTAAGAAATTCGAAATTTTGTATTTTGATCTGTACAAAGTTCCTAATTTTGAGGTTAAAAAATTAGGAAAAAACTAATATTATCAAAACAAATTCTGAATTTTTATTTATTTCTTAAGGCATTTACAATATGTATGGGTTATACACACTAAAAGTTTATAATTTAGTTCAGTTTTTCTGTCACGTTGTCTAAACATATTTTATTATTAATTTGTCTTTTATGTTCGAAACACAGTTCTAATACTAAATCTGGCGATCAGCTGTTACGAAGAGTATAGCCCAGCACACTTCATCTCTTGCTCATGTCAGCTATTATTGGTATCGTCAAATTCTCCACAATTTTAAGCAGCACATTTTTTGGTTATCATTACAATTTTGGCAGTAGCCTTAGTTTTTATCAGCAATTTTTTTTTATCGATAAATTTGTTATTAATTAACCTACAGAAAAAACACAAACAGCTTCGTGTTTATCTTCTAAATAACAAAATTCACTGCTTCTTTTCTCTTGTTGTTTAAAGGCGAAGAACCTCTCGGTCGCTATCGGCTTGTAAAATGAAAGAAAAAAAACATAAAATGAAGACTCCTGGCCCTAGTATACTCTAAATAACGTCAAGTTTGGAAGAGAACAAAAATTTGTCAAGAAAGACCTGATAGGAAAGATGAAAGAGAGGTACCCAAGACTATACGATGAAAGCTGTAGATCCAGCTAGAGTCTTCGGGATTACCTTGCCTGTACTTACTAGTGGGCACCTGAGGGCTCTTCTTGTTGAACAGTTTTCGAAATATTTGACAACGACAACTTTAAACGCCGCCATTTTGAAAATGTACACAGTAAAATCTGACTATGTTGTATCCTGGTAAAAAGTTACAAACAAAATGCGTATACTAAATATGGATTTAATATTATATCCATTTGCATAGTTATACTTTTTTATTTTGTTATATATAAAAAAACACATATAGACAGACAGACAGAAAACTAAGCGTTTTTGAACATATGTTTGTATAGATTTTTCCATTAATTTAAATGTCTGAAATAGGTTTCCAAAGTTGTTCTATACCTTATAGATACGTCCTGTATAGAAGTTAAACATTTCATCTTTAAGGTCGCTTTATTGCAGCTCATCTTTACTTAGTTTGGAAGGATTTTTCACGACTCCTACGTTAGTTCCATAATCATTAGGTAGACTTGTGTGTAGTGGATTGGATTTACTTTGAAATCACATAATTAGACAACAAAATTAAACTGACATGATTCCAATTAAGATATACAGTATATTTTATTGGTTAACCAGGCGTACGAATAGCCTGGTCTGGACTCAAGTAATTGCCTAGGTAATTGTTTGTTGTTAATCAACTACCTACATTCACCACTCCCCGGCCATCACAACTAAAGCTACCATTGCTGTAACTAAAGTAACCATTGTTGTTTTATTGAGGTTATTTAAGTTACTTTTACTTTCTCCAGTACTATATGCAACATAGAGAAAGTGTGCAATAAGAAATGTGGCTTATGTCAATTTCCTTCTGCAGTCTTGTTTGTAGATAAATGATTTACCCTAAATATACAGTATTAATAAAAAGATTGGTGCAAGAGTAAATTCATGGCTGCATAATTAAATAAAAATATTTTGTACCTTAAAAGATACATAAATATATCAAAAGTTAAATTCAAAATTTTGTTATTAGTGCTCGATATGAGCCAATTGGGGATACGACAACTGTTACAAAAAAAAACCAATATTAATTAAATGTTCAAGGGGTATTCGAGCTTTCCCCAGGTGCTGGCTAAAATATCTCCGGATATCGACACCACTGCTTCAATGATGCGGCGTGTTATGGATGATATAATTGAATCGTGACAAACATGGCGAACGTGGAGCATTAGTATTGGTGAATCGTCTTCCACGGTTTGGTCGTTAAGCTATCCTGGTAACATGTCTAGAGAAACATGACCAGTGATTGTTTTCTTAGTAAAAAAGAAGGGAACGTACACATTAGGTCAGTGTTCGTAGCACAAAACATGTATACTTTGGGATACCGTAGTATCTCGTATGAAGTGTGGTTTCTCAATACACCAGATTGTTAAAGTTGTGTCGTATTTTGATGGAACGTCGCTTCGTCACTGAACATGAGTGTCTCGGAAAATCCGTCCTCTTTTAATCGGCCTTTTAATTTATCGCAAAAGTCTCAGCGTTTGTCGTTTGATTTCAATTTATTATAGCAGTTGTAATTTGTATGGCTTAAAATGAAGACGCTTTCTCAAGATGCGCCGCACAGTAGTATTCCAAAATATCCACTTGTTGATAACACCATTTTTTGCAATTTACACAACTATCACATGGAATAAGTTAAAAATAACGTAATATACAAACAAAATTTCTGACCAAGCACTTTCATTGTTGGAACCAGCTGATTACATAACATTGGTAATACTCTTATAACAGTTGTTTATTTTTCTACTTTTTTCCTAAATAACCCATATAATAATATTATCAAAATTAGTGTGACCCAGTTTTTTAAAATATTGTCTTTGAATGTAATTTTCACAAATTTGTTTAGTAAGTACTACTCTCATATGTAGTAATTACTTTTAAATCTGTCAGTTATAATTTTTTTTTTTTAATTGACTTTTTTTTCCCCATTTTACGGACGTATCCGTTTTGAGGTCGCTTTCGTCCAAAAAGTTGTTTTTGGAATAACATCTTTCGTCAGCCGTGTGTACAGTGTCAAACGCATGAACTGATTTCAACCAAATTTGATATAAGGGAATATTTTGGCTATATTTCTAAACTTGTTTCTATTTTTTTGACAACTCAAAAATTAAGGTAAATGTCATTAAAAAAAACACAAAATTACGATTATCGCAAGAGTGGCTATAATGATTTTAATAACAATTTACTCTAATGTCCAAGGGTCTAAGGATTCAATCAAAATGTATTGGTCCCCATCTTTCAAAAAATACCTGAAAATCCCACAATATCGGACATGGGCTATTATAAAATTCTTATTATATCAAAATCGGCCATTCCGATTTCGTTCAAATTTTAATTATATGTGAAAAATAATGTACCCAAATCTGTGTGCAAAATCGCAATTAAAATATATTACTGTTCAGGAATAATTGGAAAAATCACAAAATGGACTTTGAACGATGTAATTAAAATCTCGAATTTAATCAAATACAATTTACTCTATGGACGTGCTTAAGGAAAGAGTGAAACAAGTTTAAGTCATTATTTAAATGTTTTTTTAAAGAAGGCGTCCATGGTTGACGTTCAGTTTTTGATTGACAAATATTCGTTTTGGTAACGATCAGTTTTCGTTCGTTTTTATTTGGTTTTCGAGATGGATGAGTAGGAAAGTTTCTACAATATTTTTGCACAGTTTATTTTTAATTAATATCGAACTGCGAGACAAAGTGTATTGTTATTATTTAGTGTTAATAACTACAATTCTATATAATCGCAATTATCCTCTTATTTACACGTGCATTATCATAAAAATTTATGAAAGCAAACGATTATTGCAGAAAGAATCAAATATGAATACAAAATCACTGCTTACAATTATTGCCACGTAAACCTAAATACAACTGCCAGGCAAATCCTTAACAATTGACAATTCCAACACGAATCTAATACAGTTTTTAGGCTTATAACTCGGCAGGGTAAACGAAACAACTGCCCAAATTTTGCGGGCCTTGATTTTTTTTTAGTGGTAGGTTTTGCAATATAATTTATATTAATTCGGATCGGTTTGAAGTTAACACAAATAATGGTGATAAAGTATTGCTTATGTACACGTACTGTTGAATCGAAATCATTAAAAACACATAAAAACTGCATAACTTAAATAGTAAATAAAGTATATTAGTAAATGGAACGGAATATTAATTTATACCTACGGATACATCCTAATTTATAATTTGGAGACAAATTTATACATTGGGGGGGGGGGGGACATTAATTTTCGATTGATAACTTTTTATTTTTTCCCCTCTGGGATAAATCTGGACGATACCTTTATGCCAAAGCTTGATGTATTTCTTGTCTATAAAGAGTGCCAGTCGCTAGCATTAATGAGGAATTACTCCGTGTCCGATGGATTTTCATTTTCTAAAATTAAAGCAGCGGTCTCGCACCATTCTTAGTGAAACGCTAGTGGAAACCATTCGGAATATTTAGCAAGCTTTCGGCAAAAAATGTTATTGGTTTTAGCTAAGTTAAAGGAGTTGTACAACTTAAAAAACAAATAGACACACTTTGGTGGAGCAACTTAAGTTCCGGTAAGCCCTTAATATGCTGAAATGACGAGATTATTGAATAAGTACATACTTTGACGCAAGATGGTCGTTCACCGTCTGAAAATTTGTGGAAGATTTATGAATAATCACTAGTGTGTTGTATTCTATAGCATGACATAACTCCACAAAAGGCGACCCCGACTTCCAGAACAACGTGTTCGCGGTGACGTGTCGTGGGTGCACCGAAACTAAGGAGCAATTGTCACAGTAGAGACATTCAACATCCCTGAGGAAAAATATAATAATAATAATAATCTTGGAGGTTCATCGTAACTACTGAGTACAAAGCTAAACATTACCAATAATATCTTCAGTCTCTGTCGTCTTCATGTGTTAAACAGCTGCATTGTGAAAACACACCATCTTATTCCTCGCATCTGATACTCTGTTTCTTGATCAAACATAACATTCCTTTGGATTTTGAGGTTTTCAAAACATAAGAGACCTTTAGATGCTTAGCAGGCTGATGTTCCTGACAAGAACGCGATTTTACGAGAAATAAAAATTCGACGGGATTAGATTACACTTCCTTACAGACAGACAAATTTCCAGCGACTGACGCTCACTACAGACGTAAAACAAATTCACGCATGTTCATGTCGATATTCCCACCACCTTCCTCCTTCCTTTGTTTTCGCGTGAAAAATTTACATACTTTCAGATAAATCCTTGAACGGAGCATCCTTTGTAATTGTGAAACCTTGTTTCGTCTGGTTGTTTCCTTTAAAATTTAAATATTTCAGAATAAATTTTAAATATTTTGAGTACACATTAACGAGAATCCAAACAAAACGTAACCTCATCTCTCCAAAAATACAGGATCGAGAATAACAAAAAATCAGCCACAGGCTCTACCACTCTTCGTTGAAATTTTAAGGAATTGTGAAAACTAATAACACTAATCCGTGTACACAACCTTAGAGAAAGTGTTGAGTAATTAATATTTTGAAGGAATATTAATTTACTTTTTCAAAGATAGATAAAATTATGTTGTGACAGGTTAAAATGGCTATGTTAAGATATTCGCGGAACAGTTTTGATGACAAAAATCCTTATCATCTTTTTATAAAAAAAAGAAGAAAAAAGATCAAATAAAGACCTCTTTCTTCGAATACTCTAATAACGTCAGAGTAGGAAGAGAAGAGGTGGTCTAGAGTCTAGAGAGACTTGATAGATATTAAAAAGAGGGATTTAACCCAATACTTCCAACTAAAGTCCCTCGGCAGTACCACACCCATACTCACTATAGTGAGCCCCTAATGGGAGATGTTTCGATGATGTATGTCTGTTGTTGTGGAATGTTATGCAGCACAATTGATACAACCAATTTCGATCAAACTTGGAATATTATGCGCAATAATTTTTTTCCGAAAGACATCGCCAAACTACATACAAATTAGTTTTAGCGAACAATTGGAAACACAAAAATGTTCTTAGAGGCTATATCATTGTTCTATCAACATTGTTAGAATTAATTTTGAAAATTCTTAATTTCATGTATTTTTTTATGACAGGTAAACACACATTTTGCGCTGTAAAAAATTCCCCCCTCTCTCTCTCTCTTTCGAGATTTTACCTAATCATGAGAATTTTCCGGTGTATGACTCAACAATGATTAGAACTGTTAGGATCACTACTAAGAATAGTAAGTTAAAAAATACTGCATTACAAGTTAAACAATATCTTATTAATTTTAAAATTTGTGGTCAAAATTTCTGTGTCAGTTTTTAGGTAGATGTAGGAAACTATAATAATAATAACTCTTACAATTTTTGCATTTTTTACTTCTTGGTATTAACTCTTGTTATATAAATGGTGTAAAAATATTGGTTTATTATTCTAACACACATTCACCCACAAAACTAAAATTAATATTTGTCAGTATATCTACAAAAATGCCTTTATACTACTTGTATGTAAGAATAAAAAGAAAAGCAGTAATTTTCTTTACGGGTATATTTTACCTATGTATTCATTAATAGGGGAAACGTTGGTATAGAAGGGCTTTTAGCATAGTTAAAGAAATGGATGTATCAACAAAATAAAATGACCACTATGTTGGTGTGATGGTGACGAAGCTTTGTATTGATTTCATTGTACTGCCTACACATGTGCTTTTATATCATGAATTATAAGCTAGGTTAAAGTAGCCAGTGACACCTGTCTGCCATCAGGGGATGGTTTCATTTATTTACGAGAGATCATAAAGTACTTGATTGTGTCTCTATTAGGAGATGTTAAAACATAATTAGATATTATAATAGATTATATCTGATTTGTAACGTAGCCTATTTTTCAAATTTATGTCTATACATGTTCTGTACTCAGACCTTAGAGTAGCAAAACAAATTGGTGGGCGCCATCATGACACTAACTCAGCCCCACCATACATACAACTATATTCTCCTAAATGTAATGTCCTAAGGTTTCATGTGGGGAGAAGTTCTCAGTTGCCTTGTAGGAATTGTTAAATTGTATTGGGTATATCACCAGTAGGTTAAGTTTATTTAATACAGTTGTTGCACGGATTTTCTGCACCTTGTAATTGTGTACATCTTGACATAGACTAGGCCAAACGGTTCTCGTAGACGTGTAAATATTGAGAAGTCTCCATTCGTTTACCTCGTGTCAGTATCTCGGGACTTGGGTCAAAGCTGTGTAGGAACCTCTCTGTCGTGTAGGTAACTCTGTCCTGCCGGAACTTTATTAAATGCAAGTATTTAACCTTCCAAATTTATAAAGATTTCTTTAAATCTATTACAGTGAGTTTTCTTAACCAAAGTAACAATATAGTGTGTAGTGTCCTTAAAACTAGGAGTTTATGTTATCGAGCTTAGCGAGTCAATAATATTAACTGTTTTGAGTGAAGCAACTAATTTCCCATGTAAAGTTGAATTATTATAAATAACCTAATTTCAAAATTAGGCGCCACTTAGTCTTTAACAAGAATTGTTCTGAATAAAAATGACTACAATAAAATATATATTTTATTTAGTATGTGTGACATTATTATTCTTTTTAAGATTTAATACTAATTTGTATAACATGAAAATTCTAAAAGAAAAAGACAATAATGTATGTTTATTTTAACCAAAAAGAATTATTACAAAAAAGGTTTAATATTTAGTGAAATAATAAAAGTGAAATCAGCTGTTATATTATCTAGTAATCACTATAATTATTTTTAGTATATTTATTGTTGAAATTTCAGGACGTCTGTAATAATTTTGTCTGATACATTAATATTGATCAGTTAGCTCCTCTTGTCATTAATTTCTTTTTATTTCTATCGCAAGATAATTGTCTTATCGCAGACTAGTCATTCTTTATTTTGGTGAATAATTAATAATTGTAACTAGTGAATCCAACTCTTTAGTTGAGAAAAAATTCCATACGACCTAAATATTCGGTATGAAAAATAAAATATAGTTAATTAATAAAAGCAGTTACCATGTGAATACCTTGGTTTTAATCAAAATCAATTTTACCTACTTTTCAAATCGTTCACTAATTATTCATTGTAACTGAATTTTGAAATAGAGTAAAATTCCTTGCGATCTCACATGACAAATAAAAAAAGGAATCTATTAAATATGTTTTGAATGGTCCAACATTCCTTTAAATTATATTTATGTCGTTCCAACTTTATCTTACCTTGTAGAACAAAAACTATATGTACGGTACCAACTACTCTTGTATCTTGTTTGTGTTGTCTGGCCGTCTAATGACTACTCCAACCTAACTGAACTTTATACTGTTATAAATGTATTTACTTTCAATGGTTTTGAGTTGATTAGCTTCAACTAAATATTTGACTTTAACAGATTTTCATTTACCCGCATTGATATAGCCTTTTGGACTTTCATCCAGTTGTCGGATTATCTTCCTGCAAAAGATTTTAGTCGACGCATTAAAGTTTCCCACCGTTGCACAAGGCCTTCAAAAATTTGTTTGGTTTTAAAACGCCTCTAGCTGGCTTATCCGACTTTCTAGCGCCTTGTGATTTGTCCGAGCTTTAGATTGTTATAGTTAATCTTTTAATTCCCGTTTTAAATCGGATTAAAGGGGGTTTAACATTTCCTTATTTAGCAGAGTAACTGTGCCTGAGTTAACATATGACATTAACTAGTATCAAGTGAATTACTGGTTTAGGAGTTTTGTTTTATTTTACAGTTTTGAGTTATAGAATAAGGAACTTAATCCTTACTCTTATATCCGTGTTAAAAACAAGAAATACATTGGAATAATAATATTGGGTATATCACCTTGTATCGATTATTATTGGGTTTAATCGTATTTAAATTAATAATAAAACTTCACGCAATACCACATGACATTACAAGACACTAAGCCAATATTTTGATCAATAGTTTTTTCCTTATTTTTTTAAAGGCAACAAACCTCTAGGACATCATCGCCTTACAACAGAATTAAAAAATGATAAAAAGAGAATAAAATAATGTCCCCCTATCCCTTCAATACTCTAATAGCGTTTGGATAGGAAGAGAACAAAAATGGGTCAAGAAAGACCTGATAGGAAAGATGAAAATTAGTTATCCAACACAAGAAAACATGAAAAAAGTGTAGAACCAGATATGTTCCCGAGTATTACCAAGCCCTTACTACATGTGTGTTCCTGAGGGTCCCAAAGTTCTGTAACAATAAACAGTCTACAAAATTTGTATAGATTTAAAATTCCTTATCGAGGAATTTAAATGGATGTAACGGTATAGTTCTTTCACGCTTTATAGAAGGATGATTTCCCTAACATTAAATGGGGCCCAATTGATTTTTCATTTTCATAAATGGAGATAATATATTTAATTTTTAAAAGCGTATTTTGAACTTTGTATGTTGCACTACCTTTAGTCTTATTTAGTAAACAGTCTTTTGGTATCGTTTCTTCGAGATTATTTAATACTTGTTTAACATTCAATCAGAATTTAAAGTTGGTTTATTTTTAATATAGAAATTCTTAATATTGAAAACTGGTGGCTGTGTAATATACAACTCCTGTAACATAATTTGACTCAATAAATATATAAAGACCTTTACTTTTAAACAAGAGATATAATAAAACTTTAAACACTAAAATAGTGCAAGACTATTCATTTTATGTACAACTAGACATATCTTGTCAGTTGAAAAGTTTAAATATGCATTTTTTGACCAACTCTTGTTCTTTTCTCAGCCTGACGCTATTAGGAGTCTTAATTTTATGTTCATTCTTCCTTTTATTATTATTATTATTATTTTTTTTTTTTAAAGGAGATATTAACCAGAGGTTTTTCGTCTTTAAAGTAGCAAAAATAATTGATTTTTCAAAAATGGTGAACAGAAATAAATGATTTTACTATTGTTTATGACTGTTTTGTATTACAAAACGAACACGTAGAATAAATCAAGCCCTTTAAAAATAGAATATTTGTCCCACAATTTCAAACTACAAAATTTATTATAATTATCAAGCAGACAATATCAAACAAATTGCAGAAACCAATGGCTACAAGAGAAAAATGTTAGACAAATAAAATGGAATATTCAACTGAAACATATCAGTCCAATCTTTTAAAAAAATATTTCAATAGGTTATATTTAATCTAGTAGTGATACTGTAATCAATTTGCTCAGTCTTTAGTTGTAATAGAGAAGTTACTTTAAAGTGGCTGTCATTTTGACATTTTTAATTCGATTTTTTAAATTTCATTATAGTTTATGAACCTATACCAAATTCCATATCCATATTTAAATTTTTGTGGCCGATATCGTGTTTACGTACAGACAACAACAACAACAACAACAACAACAACAACAACAACAACAACAACAACAACAACAACAACAACAACAACAACGACGACGACGACGACGACGACGATGATGACGACGGACGAATGGCATGTCGAAAATCATTTCTTCGGTTTTATGAGGATATTAAATATGATTATCAATTAAAAACGGTAGCCGAATATTTTTGTGATTACCAAAGTTATATTAAACTTCGTCTACTTTTGTTTGTTTTAACATGAGTTGTGTTTTCTACATAGTAACGAAGCTTATTAGCTGATAGAATCAATCTGATGAAGACAATTTAATTGGCGAAACTGGTAATTAAAAATTCAATAATAGGATTGTAGACAGACTTTAAAAAAAGGTAAGAATATGTAACACATATTAGACATCATAAAATTATAAATACAACAAATGCTCAATTTTGCAAGATCTTAATGTTTTAAAACTTATTGTTTAGTTTTATGGTGATTAAATTATTAATCACACTGTACGCAGTCCATCACTACATTAATTTTACAAGACACTGAGCCACTGTTATTGTTCCTTTCATTATAAAGTCAATAATTTAGTGTACAGCTTCTTTTCTTCTTTAGAAATTACAGTTTATTTTATCGAGGAAATTTAATGGAAGTTACATTTCAATTAGTTCTACTTAGTTTTGAAGAAAGCAAGAATATGGTTTTAAATTGAATTATTAAAAATTAAATCGAGTGCAATTAGCGTTTCATCTCTCTAAGTTGAGGTAAATATGTTTAACTCTTAATGACGTATTCTGAACTTCGTAAGTTCCAACTCATTGTACTTCGTTTTGTCCTTCCGTAAACAATTTCTTGGGTTTGTTTCTTTGGTATAATTTGAAACGTATTTAATATTCCATCCCAGTTTTGACGTTAGTGTACTTTTTTATCTCAAAATTGGATACACAATGTTAAATCAGGTATCTAAATTTTTACAAAATTGAAGTTGGGGATTTGGGTTAATTTTTGTGAAAAAAAATTCCAATGTGTCACATCTATTTAAAGTTTTATTATTGCTGAAGTGGGGTTTGATTTTTAACTATTTTTTTTTCAAAAAAAAAAAAACAATAAATATGCAGATGAACGCAAACTTCACATTTAAGATATTTAGATCCGACATTTTGAAGTTATTAGAAATAAACAAGCTTTTTATCTCAAATTGTTTGATTTTCCTTTGAAATTTTCCTTATAAAATGAGGTGTAATTCTACATATATTATGTTTACATTCGTAAATCTGACACTTGTGGGACTCAAAATTCAACACAATTATCATTTTATCAGTTTTTCATATCCAAATTGAAATTTGTTTAAGCGTAGCCTCTTAGGACCCAAATAAAACGTATTGGTTGCCATCTCTCCACACATACCAGTTCGTGAGCTATAGGTAAAAAACCAGAAGATCTAATTTCTCAAATTCGACCTCATCGATTTTATTCAAATTTCTGCGAAATGTGTATATAGTTGGCAGAAATTGTAAATTTCATAACAGTACTTTTAAATTGATTTCAATTAAATTCAATTTACGGGTAGGTCGTGTGCTGTAAATACGAAATTTCTCACAATCAACCCTACCGATTTCGTTGAAATTTTAGTAGAATATAAATATGAATGACCCAATAACGAATTGATAACAGGAAATTAAAAATATTACGTTCCAGGAATAATTGTATAAAACTAAAAATAAAAAATAATTATAGTTGTCATTTAAATCTCGATTTTAATCACATATGATTTACACCATGATGGATATTTTCATGATACATATCCAAAATATTTTAGTACTTATTTAAATATGTAAATATTTTTTTTCAATTGTGGCGTCGATTTTTTAATTTTAATTTACAGTTACTGGACACCTTTGGTGACGATTTCTTTTAGTTCCTATTATTTGGTCTTGTGGAAGGGTGAACGAGTAATTGCGTGCAATGTTTTTGCACCATTTAATTAAGTTCCCAATTAGACAATTTTATAATAGGAATTAACCAATCACCCATGACGCCACATTTTGTGCTGTTTGGCTGTGAATATATTAATAATACGTCCAAGTAGAAAAACTAGGGAATTAAAAAAAAACAACAACAAAAATCAGAATTCCCGTTTGGGAATCAGTTGCAGGAAGTGTTTAACCGTGTTTCCGTTACTAATCATACTTGAAATAACCCTTCACGACGCTAAGCCACTATTTTGCTCGGTACTTTAATAATGCAATCAGTTACCAGTGTATACAATTTTAAAATTACAGTTTACAGTGTAGAGGAAATTTAATGGATGTTACTTCGCTTTGTAGAAAAATATACTTCTCTTAAAATTAAATCGGGTCTCGTTAATGTTTCGTCACTTTAAACGATTATGATTAAATGATTATGGAAGCAATCATTTCATTCAACACGTAATGACATGTTCTAAGCAGTTAATTTTTTCGCTCCTTGCTCTCACTTCTGTCTTTTTAATTAACAATATCTTAGTCGAGTTTCTTTGATATAAATTAAAATTTATTCAAGAATATATTCGTACTTTTAAAGTGAGGAAAAGTAAGAAATAATTGAATAAAACTGATAAACGTCGACTAACTATTTTAAAAATTATTTTTTTGTAAGAAAGATGTGTTTAATATTAGAATTGATCCAAAATATATTTTAGATAATATATTCTACATTTATTTATAAATATAATGTAACTCAGGGGCTCTATTATAGTCAGTACGGATGTTTCATTTCCGAGGTGTCCTTTTTTCCTTCTAATTTTGGATTCGATCCTTCTTTTGAGTTTTCTACAGGATGGTGGTATTAAAGTATTAGATAGTTATGTGCCACTATTTAATGGTTTTTCTTATCCCCACTATACGAAGTATAAGGTAAATTTGGTAATCGCACAAAACTTCTATCTCATTTTTTGCCTGATATTCACGTCTCAATACTCAAAGAAACAGAACAAGTGATTTTTGACATGCTGTCCATCCATCGTCGTTGTCATTGATTTCTGTAAGTAAGCACGATAGCAGATACAAAAATTTAGATAGGAACATGAAACCATATTGAAATTCAGAAATATTTAATTGAAAATCTCAAAATTGATTTTTTAAACAGGTTTTTGTTTTTTACTTGTGTGTTATTCAACTTATAACACGCTAAATTAGATACAGTTTTGTAGATTTAATAGATTATAATGGTACCAACTATATACGATGACAAATAGTGAAGTGAATTGTCAGAAATGTAATTTAAAATCCAGACCTTCCAAGAAAATGCGATATTAGTATACTTACAAGAACCGGGGGAGCAGTTACCGACACGAACCGAGCGAGTGGAGGCTCTTTTACATATTGTGAAGCTTCGAGTCCCACCAGGGCCGAGACACTCAGTGGTGAAGTGAAGCTAGTGGTGAGTTGTTAATATACAACATACAAGGCTTTTTTCTTAAACGACGCGACGTCAAGAAAGTTGTGATATACACAATATAATTACGAGGTTCATAAAACCTGTGTAATACGGTTTTACTAGGTATACTGGGTAGGACTCCTTGAGCTGTCAAAACAATTTTACATTTCGTATTTGGCCCATAAAATACTAACTTGAGGCATTACATTTATTTAGAGGATGTACTCGTTTTATATTGGGCTTTAGTAAATACCATGATGTCGCCCATCAATTTTGCCATTTTGCCTTAAAAAAAAAGATGTAAATATAGTACAATATCATCTGAGGCTAAAGTCACTTTGCATGTCGTAATCTATCGTATAGCCATGAGGATTTACAATGTAATATTCGTTATTAATAATCCAATAATTTGTATTTTTAATTACTATTAGGTATTTAGGATGGAAATTCAGGTTTTTTTTTTTTTTTTTTTTTTTTTAAATTTACGTCAAGCTTAGGCATGATTTGGCATAGAGAGGATGAACTGTAAGTACACCTTACATAAGTGAAAATAATATCTAGGAAAATAAAACAAAACACAGAAATTCATGATATCTTAACTTTCATATGCATTAAATTTTTTCTAACATTTTTTATTTTTTATATAGGTATTAAGTTATAGAGAAAGTCATGTGGAGGATCAAAAATATATGTTTTTTCGCGGTAACATCAGTTTTGATGTTCTCTGAGTCCCAAAAGTAGTTTTAGAAATATGTACATGTGTATTTTATACAGCCCAAACGAGTGGATCGATTTTGAAAAAAAAATTATTTTGTTGATATCAAAAAAAAAAAAAATGAAAAATATTCTACCATGTCTACCATTAGACAAAAAAGACAAAATTCCGACATTATCATAATCGGCTATAACCATTCTGATAAAAACATTGTTAAATTTAGTCTCTAAGGATTCAAACAAAATGTATTGGTCGCCATCTTTAAAAAAAAATCGATTATATAGTTATCGAAGGAAAATAAATTTTAAAAAAATAATAATCGTTCATGTAACTTTCATAAAAGATTTATTTTTTCAAAATCCATTTGACCGATTTTATTAAATCGTGGTGAACTGTGAATATGGCAGGAAACGTAAATGCAATTTGACAGCAGTAATTAAAAATTGATTTCAATTAAATATGATTTTCGGTCAAGTTGATGGCAGAAGCAAAACAAGCTGATGATTTAATTTATATAAATATCTTTTTTTGGAGAATTTTCAAATAGTTGATTTGGGCGGACTCTTCTACACTCATAAGAAATAAATGTACAACAAAATCAATAATAATCTTCAGTAATCAAGACCTTTAATATGATGTATCACACAACTCCCCTCCCTCCTATCTTAGCTTTTAAGATATTAAAGACCCAAACATCTACAACTTCCCTCAAGATGTGTTAAAAAAGATAAACCAAAACGTGGGATCTAGACCCAAATTAAAATTTTCGGAAGTTTGGATTTTTTATTCCAATTAATAAGAAACACAGAGAAGGACTTTATTATACAGGAGAAGGTTTATGATTATACTTGTATATAAGGTTTATACATGAAAATACAGAATTACATATTTAAGGTGCTATTATTAAATAAATAATAGTTAAATAATTACAATAATCAGTTAATTAATAATCAATCAATAATAAATGGTTCAAGGAAAACATTATCAGAAATAAATTACAAGCGTAGGCAATTTGTGAAACAGCCAAGTGTTGTTACTACATACACAAGATATTTCAGGCGCTATATATTTTTCTTGTTTATTAAGTAATTAAAGTTCTGCTTTGTTCTTTTTCTTAGTAGTTGTGAATAGTTTACATCGTTCCTTAGGCGTTTTAATAAATAGTTTTTGAATACCCAATAAGGTTAACGCCAAGTGCGTAACGTGACACAACAAATATTCTTAGACCAAGAAGTAACAGTAAATATAACTCAGCTACTTTACACTTGATCAAAACACTTACAGCAATAGGTAATAAAATGTAAATGCTTTAGGGGTGACTCTCTCCGTGGATTGTAAATTAATAGTCATTAGTGTCACCAATCGTTTAAATAAAACTTGATTACATTAACAGAAATATTAACTTTTCCCTTACCATTGATGGACTTCGGTGGCTGGTGGTCTAATTAATCATATTAATGCATCTATAAAAGTTACATGAAAGTCATATTTAGTTATAAAGAACTAAACAGCGTAATTTTTATGTAAGTAATAATTTATTTGATTTAATTCCAATTTTTGTAAATTCATAAAGGTTATAAATGGAAAAAAAAAAAAAAAAAAAACAAATGTAACGCGTGAGGAAGTTATACAATTTTTGTCAAGTAAAAGTTATCTATGAAGAAGTTCATTTCTTTTACGTCCCAAATTAAAATTTTCCAAGAAATACTCTTTATTTAGGTTAATCCGTTCAAAATTTGGAAGTCGGGGCGGGGTGGCTTTTAGACATCTTATAATAGAAATTTCAATAAACACGTCACACAATAGAGTGTTTAAATATTTGCCTTATAAGAAGGTATATATATATATATATATATATATATATATATATATATATATATATATATATACATTTGATTCAGTTCTACATAAAACTACTTACATTTAAAAATGAGAAACATAAAGAAATATATTTAGAGTATCCTGTTAGAGCACAATGTAAACTGACATGATAGTTGTGAACTTGTTGGGTAAAGCAATTTATTCTGATTAAAGTTACAAACCACTGCGATTAATTAAGAATTAAGCTTCTGGATAGTTCCCTCTATTTCTGAAACGATAATTAAAGTAAGTGTTTAGCGTTATATTGTGAACTTTGTATAATGTGATGCTGCTTGGTTTCTGCACTTAGAGATATGTTGTATGGTTTTATGTTGTATGAGCTTAAGGTATAGTAAATAATAATTATTTCTTGCTGAATTTAATTATTTAATCTAAAGAAATTATTTCTCACAAATTTTGTTGAAAAAAGCTAATTTCACCCATGGTGGGTTAAAACACACAAATACTAAGTTAAATGTTTATTTATCATTACTTTTTGCATTTTTTTTAGAGACAATTTAAACTTTCCGTATATGAATAAATTCTGCCAGGTAAACATGCATTTCATTTTAGTGGCCTTGTTATTTATATATTTTTACAGTATGGGCCTTGTTTGATCTCTTGGCCAGCATTCTTATTTGGTAGGGTCAAAAAGTTACGTTTTTGACGAGCAATACCGTATTAGGAAAAACAAAGAGATTCGATGGTAAAGAATTCTGGTCGGAAAAGTTAGAATTAAAGTGTTGAGAAGTGAAATACTGACCCAACTGGGAACCCTTGAAATTGGACGGGTATGATAAAGAAGATCCTAAGTACAATTATTGGGTCTCTGTCAGTATTTATCTGGAAATACAAATTGTATCAAAACCTAATTACAAAAACACAAATAAATACAAAATAATTGGTATTTATGTTATATTTCTATGAAAGTTATATTTTTGGAAATTAGCTTCTTTTTATAACGAGATTCAGTGAGTTCAGTGAATATCATTAAAGTAAATAATAGTGTTATTACCAATGATTTTAAACATTTGGGAACTGATTTTTTGATTGGTATAATTTTTATTATTTTCTAAAAAAAAAAAAAAAAAAAAAAAAAAAAAAAACAGAAACGGAATGCTAATTTGTTGACAACTATACAATTTATGTAAAAAATATGCTTCATATAGTAAACTTTAAAATTTGTCTGATTATAATATCTCCCGCCAAATATTTGAAGAAAATATCAAAGAAACATTTTCTGCGAAAAAAGATACAGTGTTAAAATGATTGAAAGGAAATAATCTGTAAGGTTATATCAGCTTTTGACAACCCCTCTCCATGGAAAATATAATTATGTGTTTTCAATTTGAGATTTATGGTCGATTGTTTGAATTGCTATTGTTGCGTGTGGTGGTGGGGGGGGGGGTGATTGCAATGCTGATCAGAACAGGAAAAGCGAGCTCTGTATAACAACACAATAGACAAGACAGGGTTTGTAACCTATTACTTCCTAAAGTCTCTAAACTGACGAATTGTTTAATTTGGAATTATCAATGTGTTGTTATTTTACCTCTGTTTCGATACTATAAATGAATTCCACTTCTCTAACTTTATAAAAAAACAATAATATAATAATAATTACTCTTTGACATTATACAATTAAAGAAAACTCAATAACACTACTACGAATAACAATCAATATATAAAGGTTACCTCTAGACATGGACATACAACGAAGAAGATTTACCCCTACTTGTGCTCAAATGTTTCTCCTTATCGCATGGTATCAAAAATCAAAGCATTGGTTCTATCTAGATTAACCATGGAAAGAAGAAATATATATATATACACACACAGCGTGTTAAATAAGTCCCGGGACGGCTTAATACTTTTTCAACAATTACAGATAGAGCTACAAAGCTTTACACATTGTTAATGGAGACCAAAACCTATTTTAGTACGTATTCAATGGACAGCTACCTTCCCAGGGGGATGGCCCACAAGAACTTAGAAGGAAATGTTAAATGAGAGCATAGGTCGAGTTGTACATTGAATTAAAGGTCTTTATGAGTAGAACACAATGCCGCAAACCCGACCTCAATAGGTTTACCCTAATTAAAATAGTGTGGATTTAAAGTTCATATTAGCTACAACGTCAGGTATGTTGAAAACAGTTTTATAATATTTACTAGGTAGAGGTTAAGAAATGAAAACTTTGTAAATTAATATCTGGCTTCATGGTTCGCGAACTACGAAACCGTGCGCATGTAATAAATGTTAAAATCAACGTATATGTGTATTTATTTAATTGTGTGTATAGTGTCAATGTTTTTGTGATGTTTAATGTTTTAACGACCTCTACGGAGTGAAATTACTGAAGATGGAGATACGTCTCCGAAACGCGTCTTTGTAATAAAGACAAACTCAAAGTCACATGACAGAACTATAAAGGTAATATAAATTAATTTATTACTCATTATATTTATTACTAACAAGGAAACCACAGTTATAGAATTATTGTTTGTTACTATAAATGAAAATTAAAAACATACAAAAATGATTATAATTTATATGAAATGTAATTAGAACTTTCTACTTCCTCCTACTTTGAAAGAGCTGACCCTCATTGATTTATTTGGTTAGGATTACTGACGCTTGACTGTACGATGTGACCTATAATACACATGCTGCATGTCCTACTTATTTTACATATTCCAGGTTATTCTCGACGATGAATCGGTTGCCCATAGATTGTTTTATATAAATAACTTTGTGCAAATGATGTTTACCTACTTTAGGTGCATTGTGCATTACGTTAACAATGCAGTATGCATTGTGTTCTTATCCCATTCTTGTCTGATAATGAAGATTGCCCATCGTTATATTTTCTCTAGGAGTGATTCCAAACATAATATTCAAAATCCAAGTACACAATTATTCCATGTCTATTCGTAATTTTTCTCGAAGACTACATATCTGATTATGAACTAACTTTACATGTGTTACATAGTTCATTATCTAAAACATTCACTTTCCTATTTCTATATGGTGATGACTCATTGAATTACGAGTTTAATGAAAATTTGTTTTTCTTTTCATTAGTACTTTATTTCAACTAAAACAATATGACACCAATATTTTTAAATATAAATCGATTTTGAAGCAAAGGAAACATAAAGAGTAAAGCAATGGACAGAAGGTTAAAATATAAATAAAAAACGCTGCGTATCTTCTATTAGACCGTTCCCCACTATTTGTTACACATAAATTAGAGCTCCAGAATGTGTCGCTCTTGAAGAAAGTATAATTTTAATTTATGATCCCAGTCATATATTCATATTGAACAAAAATTGCAAATGTATTGCTTAAAGGAACATTCCAGTCAGTTGTTTGATTCTTAAAAATTAAAACCATTTTGATTTCGTTTCATTTTTGACAAATTTACAAATCTAATAACATCTGAAGGTCAATTTGAAGTTAGGTTAACCAACAACATATCATTTAAAAATGTATTTTTTCTGTTGTTGTACGTATAGGCCAACGGTATGTTTGAGTTTTTTTTTTTAATGAAAAATTCCATTAAAATATTTCTCAATGATCTCTAAATATATTGGTTATAAAATAGAAGTATGGTGATTTTGTACAACAAATCTTTAATGACGACAGTCAAGGTAACTAAGAAACTGCCCCTTTTTAGTCCATACCATTTCATGATCTATATCTATCCCATTCCACAACGATCTAGTAAATACTCTTTCAACAATATTTATAATGAAAATATGCCTATATTATAAGCCTATGCTTAAAACAAATTATATCCCGGTTGTTTATCTTTTAAAGCAAATATAAATCCTTGGCGACGAATGTTTAAGCCTTATTATAATTACTATTAAAGTATATGCAGAGTACCGCAATGTCTCTCTCCTCTCTGATTACGAATAAAGAGAGTTTATGTCAGAAAAAAAATGTGTGTAATATCTGTGTAGCAATTATTGTTTTCGATTATAAAACTCGCTCTTTGATAACACTTTGAAACTAACTCAGAGGCATGAAAATCTAGAAATATATAAAATCCTTACTATGCGTAGGATTGAATGCTACCTAGATATAATATTTTTCTCTTATCTCCCGTCCCCACTCGCTAAGTTCAGTGGCGATAACTGCTTTTAGTCCTTAAATATTTTGAAAAGCCGTTCCTACATCAGGAATAGTTTTGACAGTTATGTTCCCAGAGAATATATATATTTTTTTAATATAAATAATGTTGAATAATAATGAAGTCTCTAAAAAATCCTAAAGAGTTTGATAGCACAAAAAACAGTTAATGTTTTTAAATGTAATTGCAAATGACATTCTTTTCACTTCTTTCAAATATTCATACTTAGTTGGAAATGAAAATGAGGATAATTGACCAGACGTAGAAATTGCCAAATTAAAATAGTTATTTTTCATTTGATGGGAAATTATATGGCGAATTTTATAAATAATTTTACATTGTGAATAACAGATGTAATTTATTGAGTCACGGATTTTTTATGTGATAGATATTTGTTTCAAACTATGTTTTATTTCAGATAATACTATTATAAACCGTTTTTAAACTAAGTTTAAATTTAGTCAAATAAAGCAAGTTGATGCTTACTTGCATCACAATGAAGCATCATGGTACTTACTCAGTTTCATAATATCTTAAAGGTGGTTTAATGGACCGTGTAGGACATGTTATAATGTATTTGTAGATCAAGTGGTTTTTCCCAGTAGAGTAAAGGTAAGTTTGGTTAAAACAGTTGCTACACCGGTTTTCAGAACCCCGCAATTATTGTGTATATTGACATCATCTGGCAGGTCTAGAAGATGTCCTACTTTAATAGAGTCTCCACTCTTTACACTTTGTGTCGGTGACACGGCACTGCCGGATCTCATAACTATACGAATATTACATTTTCTCAGGAGTTCAAGGTTAGAAATTATATTTTTCACAATAACTTTATTTTTCGGGTTTGTACCATTATATACAGAATTGAGTTCTGTAAATTGTTATCTAACTTTGTGTATTATAAGTTGCATAACAAATGAGATAAAAACAAAAATCTTTTTAACGTGGCAGCCATTTTTACATTTGATTTCGATTGTTGTGAATTTCAATAAAGTTCTATGTCAAATTTCAAGTTTCTTTCTTTATTTCTGTGGCTGTTATTGTGCTCACGTACACTCGACAATGAGGACGGACTTTGGAAAATAACTATTCGTTTTCTTGGAGCCATGAAACGTGTGTATCAGTCAAAAATCGGAGGTCGAAATGTTTTGGGATTACCAAGTTACCCTCGTATACTGGGTAAGTAAAAGAATAGTTTTAAATAATAAAATTATCGATCACTGTATTCCTGTTTATTTTTTTTTAGATACAAATAACAATATATAGACGTAATATAATATTTAGCTTAATTTAAATGAAATAGTTTTAATTTTTTAATGTAATTTAAAAATGTATATAAACATAATTTTTAACTGTTAAGCCATACAATAAATCAAATAGACATACCTAGCACATCTTATTTGCTGTACACAAAAACCAAACTAAATTAAATACATATTACAATTGTAAGCAAATCGCTTTAAATATATTTTACAAGGCAATGCCGTGATTACACTTAAGCTCGTAGTAGGGTCACTATCCGAACAATCAGGTAATTGAGAATTTCCACTATTTGTTTTATCGTTTACAATAAGCCTCGAGGACTATCAATAACAATTATACAATTGACAAATTGGTGAGCTCCAGCTCTGTCATTACAGGAATGTTTTCTGACAAATTACAGATACAAAGAAGAATCAAGTTATTTATTTCATAAACTCCAAGATACTTTGTCTTGTCAGATAGTTTAGAATAGAAAAAAGAGGACTACATTTAGTAAAAAGTAAATTGGTTAAAATCATCGTTTAGTATTTCATTAAATACTATTTAGTTATCATTTCTACTCACCAGAGAATAACTCTTCTCTTTTTTTTCTGTGGCCTTAAAACCCAAAGTACATTTTTTCCTTCGCGATAACATAGGCTACTTCCTTCTCGTTGCCGCTATTCTCGTCTCCAGCCATACTCTTCCAGTCTCTGACTACAAAGCTTTCTATGACGCCTCCTATTTCTTCTACCCACCGGTTTCTACACCAAAAATGTCTTAAATCCTCTGTTGTTGCACATCCAGAAGATATGTAGGAGAAAAGCAAATCTTTGAGTTTTTATGTATCTCACAATATCAAACCTTCTATTAGTCTACCTATTTCGTAATTCATCATGAACGCCATAATTCATAATCATTAAACACCATAAAGATTGTTCGGAGTATTTTTATTTTTGAAAATTCTAATCATATTTTCCTCTTTTTTGCTAAAGTCCACGTCTCACAACAGTAGTTGATAATCAGTCTTTTTAAAGTTCTATAATTTGAATCTTAAATTTAATTCCAATAAATTTTAAATTTAAATTCCTACAATAAATTTGGTTTTAATGGCGACAAATTTTTATGGCTGTAATAACTTCTGTTTATCAGTGTTTAATTTTTTTCCATGATTTTATTATCAGTGTTGTTTGTGACTTTTTATATTCAAAACTTTTGCCATCTTTAAAGTTGTAATTTTTTATTTGACATTTGCAGGTCTTGGGGTTCTTTTTCTTTTGTTAATTAATCTATCCTTTCTTTTCCTTTATATTTGTTTATCCTGTTTGTTTGATGTCTTTTTTAGCATTATTTATTTTGTTCAAGATTACTATATTATCTACTTTTGATTTTATCACTGTACTTAAAGAATATTACTAGTGTATTTTAGTCAGCACTAGTTTAGGACTCTATTATAGAGTGGAATTTCTATAATGAATCATTATTTAATATACCTTTCATTGAGTGTTATATACGCAGTTAAACTCATATGCACATAATATAGTAACATTGAGCAGAATAAAAAGAATATTAAAACAGACAATAAACAAACTATATAGCTACTGAATACAAGAATATTAAGTTATACCAAAAGGTAAAATTTGTTCCAAATAACCTCTATGTGTAAGATCGGTGGTTATTTCATAGTCCACAAACTGACTTTTCATGAACCATTTTAGATCTTTTTTCATGCATCTATATTTAAATAATTAGAATTCATGTACATAAAATTCAACAATAAAGCTGTAGTTAAAGTCTTAATATTTGCAAAACTCACTTGGGTAGCGTAATATTTATATTCTGATCTTTAGAGACACACAAGTTTGAATATCCTGTAAAGATGTTACGGGATAATATTAATAATTTTACAGATAAATGTTTGCCTTTACAACAGGTAGATAACGGTGAATGTATTAGCGATTTTATAAAGATAAATTTATGTTGCTCATACCATGTGACTGTGTGTGTAGTATGCAGTAAGAATATAGATCAAAATAGGAATACAGAACGTATGCTGAAGCAAAAGGACTATCCTTAACAGAAGGAATATTTATTTACTTTATTGTCTAGTGAGTTAGGAAACCCATATCTAATAATATTAAAGGACCAATTCTTCTATGTTTGTAAATTTTACTTTGAAATCAGGCCAAAAGATTTTATTGAAATGGGGTGAAAACAGTTCTCAGACCCGACAAAACAATTAGTTAGGTCTTGACCTTTGTAAGGCTAATGTAGGGGGTTAAATCACCAATGTGGTTTTTAAAAAGCACTCCTTCTAAGACACAACAAAACTTTTTACATTAAATTATTTCGATGTTAAGGTCAACATTACGTAGCTTCTAGTCATGCTTAGATTGATTTCGTCTAGTGTTATTTAACGTAATATTGTTCCGCGTGTAAAATACGTTTACTCAGAAACGGTAAATATATTCATGTAAAAATACTAAATTATTTTTTAAATCAAATTTTTTGTTTTGTTTTTCAGCAAAAAAAACAACAAAAACACTTCATAGTTTTAATTTATATAAAAAAAAAGCTTACAAAACGGCAGTTCTAAAATTAAACGTAGCATTAAAGGACCAAAACAAAACGAAATGAAATGAACAATATACACTCCTTTCTCCTTCAGCAACCCTAGACATATGATTAATAACTTAAAATAAAATACAGCCTTGTTATAAAAAAAAGGTTTGTGCTTCAGGAGTGGTATAATAGTATAATAATCAACCTTGACTATATCAACCTAAACTAGATTTCATAAATTTATATTACGGAAATGCATGTATGAGTAGAAATAGGGTGAGTGAGTGTAGGGGTAGTTGTTACGCGAGCCAATGTATCTACATTTATTAATTATCATAACAGGATAAACAGGATATTTATATTGTTATATGTTTTAATTAGTGTCAGTTTTATCAAAGAAATATGTAATCCTGGGGATTAATTATAAAATATAAAAGCTATAATATATGGATTCATGCAATTATTGTTTCAAATTGTGGTTTAATATTTCAGATAATACTACATTAAACTTAGTGAAAATAAACAACTTTTACAATAATAAAATTACAGACGACTACCATTTATTCCTGCATACATTTTTTTAATGCAAAAAATAAATAAAATCTATTATGCACCCATATTTATATAACCTAACTCCTTCTTTTAGTACATATTTAAAACTTCAAATCTTGTATACGATTGTTAGAACATAATTACGTTTATGTTTTACATTTTGAAATTTATGGCGGACATTTTGAAACCGTCATCTTGCGAATAAATTATAAATAGTAACGGGATCATGTGACATAAGATTTTTCACTGACATTTTATTGTAATTATAAATAATTACTATAATTAATTTATTGTATATAAATAACGCAAGAATTTTTTAAAATATATATTTTGCTTTCAAACTAACGGTTAAAAACACTTGGAACACACTTGAGTATAGTTTCATATACAGTATATCACGATACAATGTTAGGTACAACAAGGTTTTATTGTTTTGTAAAAAAATCTTGACCTCTGTCTTTTTGTTGATATTTTCGTTTTGTAGGCTAAGGAAACTGAGAGAGTGATTTTAGACATGCTGTCAGTCGTCGTTGTCGTTTGTAGGTAAGCAGCTACAAAAATTAATACAGGAACACGAAATTTGATATATGGTGTTCGTATAGAACCATATTAAATTCATAAAAGTCAAATTGAAAATGTTAAAATGGCAGTGATTTACAACAGTGTTTGTGTGTTCAACTTGTAACACACTACATTAGATACATATTTGCATATTTAAAATATGCTTTAAATATCCCACCACTGTATGATGATAAATAGCGAAAATATTGTCAAAAATGTAATTTCGAACCCTGACATCCTAAGATAATGTGATATTCATATCGTTACAAGATCAGTAGGGCCGAGTCACCGAGACAAACTTAGGTATTGGAAGATTCCTTCACATATATACATGGCCGAGCTACACGGTAGGTTCTTTCATGACTGTTCGTTCTGTAATCAGTACAAATAAACCTAGGTTACCCAGTAACATTTTGTTATAATATCCTTTGTTCAATTATATTTTTATTTTACGACATTGAATACAGTAGTTGAAATAGAAGCGAAAACATAAAACAATATTTATTTTAAATGCTATTTGTTCATGTGTTCCAAATGTTTTATCCAACTCAGTTAGTAACCGTTGTTTCTAGAAGGAAAAAATGTGAAAAATAGGTTGCAGAATTGATTTTATAAAGCCAGTGAAATACATTGAGTTATATGACACCTTTTTTTAACTTTATAGATCGCTTCCAAAAGTTCAAAAATACAAACATAGAAGCTACTATGTTGTAATAAACGTATACGAAATTTGAAAATGAATTTATAAGCCATTCAATAAAATATTGAATTGGTTCTTGATTTAATTTACACCTTGTATGAATATTTATACACATACATAGTAACGAAGAAAAACTATACACTAATAAAAGAGTTATCTTAAGAAAACTTAATTTATAATTTACTGTACCTCAAATGTAAATAAAACACAAAACTATCACACATTTTACTAACCTAAAAACCAAACCAGGGTAAATACACATTACAGAAACACACGCTGCAAAGATCTTTTTCCATTTGGTAGAAATTTTATTGAAGTTAAACACTTTAAACATGATAATTTGTGAGGCGTTAGCGTGATTTCACGTAAGCCTGTAAGAGCGGGACACTATCGAAACAATCCGGTAATTGAGAATTTCCACCCTTGTTTTATTGCTTACATTAAGTCCTCAAGGACTATTATTAATTGACAAATTGGCGAGCTCCAGCTAAAACTGTGGTACTGTTTTATAAATGGAATTATATCAGTATTTCTTTGCTGAAATTAGATTTAAAAAACACATATTTATTGTATTACATAATCTACAACATATTTTGTCTTTTTCAACTAATATTAATATTAAGTCGTCTAATATTTGAATAAATTCAATTTCAAAATTATTTTAGTTTTGACAGATCTTCTATTTGCAATTTGACTAAAAGAGTATATTTTAGTAATTCTTTATTATCTGTGCGTTTTACACGAACCTTTAGTGTTTCATTTTGTGCAGATCGATAATCTTACAATCTGTATATGTTGATTCCAAAATAGTAGAAAAATTCTTAATACTTGGAAACCTGGCAACGGTATTTCAGCAAAAGTAATTGTCCCAACTGATTGTGTAAGGATTAATATAGATAGGAAATGATAGAGGAAAGACCATCCTATATAAACACCGAAGGCAACACTTCTGTCTTGGGGAAACTACAATTACGCCTCCAACGTAAAGAGGGAATATTACGTCTCCCTCAAACCCTCAAAAACCAACAATGTAAACCTTTTGTGCATCGCGAGACATGAGGGTATTTACTAGGAATGAGAAGGCAGACAGGTGCACTATAGCAGATGCTAAATAATACCTCTCACAGGTCCACAACCTGCATATAGAGTAACTTGTACTTTAGCACGCAGGTGTCTCTCAATAGTTCTGGAAGGAATACCAGAAAGCTTGGGAGACAAATGAAGGTAATATAAGAGGGTGTTTAAAGGCGTTTCACGACTAACTACGGTGGAAGCCCTTTAGCAAACAGGTCAAACCAACGGAAAGTGGTTGGATTTTGTACCAGTCCCTGGATGTTTCATAGCTATCTATACAGAATGGGGTTTTCACGTACCAGACCTTCTGTATAGGAAATGTGGTGAAGCTGTGGAGACAGCTCAGCATATAATATCTGACTGCCCAGCTTTTGAGCAAGAAACCGATTGTATCCTTAATCGCTCTGGAAAGTGGAGGGCAGATAGGGGAACAGGACATCATCCTAAATATATTACGGTCCTTCCAAAACCTGAGATTGGATTGTAAAGAAATGACTTGTGAATGAGGATCTTCATAACTGAGAGTAAAAAATGAAAACTGGAATTCTGGTCTTCACAATAACAAAAGCCGAAGAGTTTATCTCCAAATTATGGTTTTTCATTAGAGGGTCAGGATTTATGAATCTCTGCCACCTTAACTTAACTTGCCAGCTTTTTTTATAGATTTTCGTCTATTGAATACATACTAAATTTTGAAAGTATATAGTGCGCCAAAAATGTGTAAATAATTCATTATTATTGATCAATGATTTTATATACCTATTACACTGAATAGTTTTATTAACTAGACACTTTTTTTTTTGGAATATGATAGGCTATATCCGCTATAAGTTTCTTTTATGTAAGTACAAACCGAATTTCAACCTTCTAGTAATTTCATAAGGGTGGTGAAAGAATGATTTTTGTTTTTAGAGTTTAACCATTTTGGAGTTAAATTTGTTTAAAATATTTCTTAGTCAGCTTTTGTATCTAAGAGCTTTATAAGAAATTTCATTTTCCTAGTTACGTGGTTTTGGAAATAAAGCAATGAGTGGTATTTAATCTATCAGTCTCTCTCTCTCTCTCTCTCTCTCTCTCTCTCTCTCTCTCTCTCTTCTCTCTCTCTCTCTCTCTCTCTCTCTCTCTCTCTCTCTCTCTCTCTCTCTCTCTCTCTCTTCTCTCTCTCTCTCTCTCTCTCTCTCTCTCTCTCTCTCTCTCTCTCTCTCTCTCTCTCTCTCTCTCTCTCTCTCTCTCTCTCTCTCTCTCTCTCTCTCTCTCTCTCTCTCTCTCTCTCTCTCTCTCTCTCTCTCTCTCTCTCTCTCTCTCTCTCTCTCTCTCTCTCTCTCTCTCTCTCTCTCTCTCTCTCTCTCTCTCTCTCGTATAAATCTATATATATATATATATATGTTTACATGAAAATTATTTTATATTTTAAACATAGTCTAGCAACCAACACTAATTTACTTTCTGACCTTCAAATTCCCTTGGTAAATTTTCTGATAGGTCAATCCACTCCCTAAATCCTAGTTATTCCATGATTTTGTGTCTGTGTTTATCGTGACTAGGTAAGTGTTTGTTTTATGCACACACATACACACAAACGAAAACCGTCATTCTTGGACCTTGCACTAGATCTCAGTGTCGTATTTGGTCACCAAGACAGTTTTTAGGGTCAGACATTATCCTCCCTAATTAAAATAAAAAAGAATAAAAAAAAAACGCATCTTGTTGAGTGAACGTTATCACCGACTCACTGACTATTTAGGACATTCAGGCGATATACCTTGATATAGGTTTCTAATATAGGTTTCCTTGTAACAAAAACATAAAGTTTATCACAAAAATAATGTTTTGAGGTTTATATGAATTAAAAGTAATAACCAAAGCATTTGAGGCAATATCAATATCCATATCACAAAATATGTATCTATAAGTAAGGCTAAATAATAATAAAAGCTTTATTGCGAGCAGCGTTATAAAACAAGTATATACTTTAATTTACGTGAAAGCATAGCATGAATATTGCATTACATGGAATATAAATGGGTTCTATACTTTATCCCATAAAGTACAAAGATGAATTTAAAGTGCATATCAGGGACACAATCTTCAGCTTTCAATATTGTTCTTTTTATTTTATACTTTAAACCTCATTAGATAAACTTTGTCAATATTTGAAAACTTTAATAGATTGTTCAATTGGTGTAAATAAATATTTATGAATAAAAGATCTTATCGTTTTAAAAGGTTTCTTGTAAACTATAAGATGAATTGTTTTTTGAGTGGGCTAACTAGAAATAAGTTATAGATAAATAAATAAGAAACGACATATTTGCTCATGACATAAACCCAATATAGGCGTAGCCCTGTTTATTAATCTAATTAACTCCAATCAAAATTTTATTAACGGTGATCTAAGTTCATTTTAATTCTGGTTTTAAAGTTAATAACTATTGTAAAATTCCACTTTTAATGTTAAGATGGATTATTGATATTATTAAAATACTTTAATCGGACATTTGTTATTATTTGTACATATAAAGACTAACACACGACCTTTCGAAAGTATGAACCAACTCCCGTTATCAGGTGAAAAACTTAGAATGTAAAAAGCATGAATAGCCTAGGACTAAAACTAAAATCAGTAGCCTAAGAAAGAAACCCATTACTACCATTACTAAAACTCTTAAAATAACTAGAACAACTACAAACCTGATCAGAAAAAAAGCAAGTCAACAGAATTACAAAACACAAAAAATGGCAACACCAAGTGCAAAACCGTTAGGGAACTATCCCGTTGGCATTGAACACTTTTTTTGGATGTTTTATACTTAGGTTATAGTTGTTATCTAACTGTTTCAATTGTCAAGTGAGCGCCGTAAACTTTGCAACCCGTAATGCACAACTGTTGAAACTCATATCTGTTTCTACTTGAGTAGGCATCACAAGCTAAGATTGTTAATGAACAAAGACTCGTTATTTATTAATTTTTAGAAATTCCATGCTTTGAATAAGCACTTCAAAGGTGAAATTTAGTTTTTAAAATTTAAAAGTAATGTCGATGAGATTAGCCTATTGATCGCCCCCATCATGAAAGTATGAGAGTAATTAATTAAATGGACACGGACGTGCACAATCGCACTGAAGTAGCATAAATAGTCTTGATGTAGTGCCGCGATAGTGTCTTGATGCAACGTGCTGAGACATAAATGCAACGGTAGTAGTCGATATAGACGAACGCGTTAACTAGCGTTCCCTATGTGTTTTGGGGAAATAGAAATAGAAGTCGGAAAGATGATTTGACAAATTTATGAGCGACAGGAATTGTTAGACTTACTCAAAATTATGAAAAACAGTAATACGAAAAAAAAAAAAAAATAAAATAAAAATAGAATTAAACTCAAACAAAATTTCTCACACTTACTTTTATTAAATCAAACGGGTTTCAAACACAATGTCATCATCTTCAGTAATGCACGAGCTTCACTAATCAAAGTATAACTATTCATATTATAACTAAGAAGTTAGTTGTTAAGGGAGTTCATGCATCACAAGATGGCGACATTATGAATGAAACGCGTTTGATTTAATAAACAAATTTGTGAGAAATTGTGTTCTACTTTAATAATAATAATTTTAAACCATATCACAAGTGAATCTTAATTTTTATTTAAAAAAAAAAAAAGATGGATTTTATTCCAGGATTTTTTAAATAAAATCAAGGAAGAAAAAAACTTAGAACTGGTCTGTATTGAACAAATTTTTGTATAAACATAAATATGACATAGAAATAGGAACACTGTAATTATAATAACCTCAAAAAATTCGTATTAAAAGATGTCAGTACAAATGACTCGTAAAGTAAGTAATTTGTAACAATATTTGAGTGACCATTAGACACACTTGGGTTTTGTTGCTCGTCTAATATTAAGAAAATCAAATGTATGTATTTAAAATTCAATTTACTCTTCGTTTTACATGGGAAAGTTTTAGAAAAATACACAAATTTCATTTGTTATTTAAACATTTTTGTAAAACTGCTCGTTACGCATAGTCCACAACATTTTATTCAATTTTTCGTGGTTATCTTTGTTAAATCACTCACGTCGATGGCGTGGAACCAAATCTCGTATATTTATCGCTTTTCCTGGATTTACAAATTGCGAATATATTTTTTAAACAAAGAATATTTCTTTATTTTCTTTGTCATCTCCATAGAGATCTAAGCACGACATATGCAAAGACAGACATTTTGTAGACAACATTTTTGTATGTTTAAACTTTTTTTTTTTTACTTTATTTTTTACAAAACTCTAAAATACTAATGATAATCTCAACATCGTATATCTCCCTACCATAAAACTTTCTCTCTGGAAAGTTTTTACTAGATCAAAATATAATAAATTACTAGCTCCTTACTTTTATTGATGTTTTCATTTAAAAGAATTACAATATTTTTGATAACAAAAATTATAACAACATCCGATAACAAAAAATATCAAATAAATATCTTTACATAACAGTTGCATTGTATTGAGATTGTTAATAGATTTCTTATAAAACTTTACGTTGTTTCATGTTAGTTGTGTGTATGCATCAAAATGAATGAAAGTAAAATATAAACAAAAAGTGAAATATAAACCATAGTAGGGTAGTATATATAACCAGCGAATCCTACCAGTAGCGGAAGTTAATGTCTGTTTGTGTCATAAGGTAGTTGTATTTGTAGTTGTACTAGAGTTTATTATTGATAGATACAGGATAATAGTACTACTACTGTGATACTGTGATACTGTGATAACGATTGGCAAGTCAAAATCAAAATGCATGGAGCAAGCCATAAAACACTTTTACTCCTTGGTTCATTAACATTGTTGTGTATAGTACTAGACGTTAGACCACATTGGGTACAAAAGAACGATTTATTGAGCCAGGTCATCCAAGGGGGGAGTGTTACTGTTTAGATATCTGCATATGTAAAACCAATCATCGGTATTTTGCTTCAGAATCATTCTACATATGTAATTTTGTAACACTGACGCCGGAGTGGTTTAAATGCTAGAAATTGTGTAAATTTTAAGATTCCTTGTCTTATAACTTGAACTGGAAAAAGGTTATGTTCTATGGGAATCAAAGGTAATACTAAATAATTACAAATACATTTAAATACACAATTCGTAACTTACTTCCTTTATCAATCACTACACTTACATCACAAAAATCCATTTATATTTCCATAAAATATATTTGGGCCGAGTCTATGACAGTAATTATGAGAAATAGCAAAAAATATTTAATAAGCTACGAAACATTGTAATTTATAATAAATGGGGTGAATATTTATGTCAATAATATATTAAATTGAAATTACTGTTTTTCATTTTGAAATTTCTGTTTAACGTTCCACTAATTTAATATCTGAGTACAACTTACTTTATTTGACGTCAACAATGGAACTGGTATTTCTTCTGTGTTTATTGTCAAACAACAGCTGTTTTGGGATAAAGTTCTATCATTAGGGAAATTTGAATATACATAGAGTCTGAAAAATAACAAGATGATAATAGATAAATCAAGGAGAACTCCAAACAAACCAACCAACAACATGATTTTGTACGGTATGACCAATCTATACACAAATGTTCCGAAAGAGGCCACAATAGAAAATATTAAAACTAACAGAAAACAGTAACAGGAAATTAAATACAATTTTAATAGGGCCATAAATATTTAAGAGGTCAAATATTTCAAAAAAATTGAAATTCTTCAAGAAACACTAGAAAAAAATAATGACAAAAAAAGTCTTTCTTATCAGACAAGAATAAGAATACGATAACAACACAATAATAATTATCATTTGCACAAATATTATAAAATAAATGTATTGGGAAACTACTAATCGTTGAGAATGAACTGAAATATATAAAATAAGTGGGAGTTACAGCATAGGTCACAGTGTGCAGTCAAGCGTCAGCTATCCTAATCAAACTAATCAATGGGGTGCGGGGCGGGGGGGGGGTCTTTGTGAAAAAAAAAACATGTTCAGAGTAGGAGGAAGTAGAAAGTTTTAATTAAATTTTATACAAATAAATTTCATTATAAAAGTTTGTAGTTTGGTAATTATTTTCGTTTATAGTAATACAAAATAATTGTATAATGGTGTTTTCCTTGTTAATAATTACGTATATAATAAATCACCTAGCTTGAATATATTTTGAAATTACATAGGTTAACAATTGTTCTAAAGCGTTATCATAATATTAAAGCTATTATTCTTCTTTTATTGTTTCAAAAAAGGAGAAGACGTGGAATCCAGTTATAATATTAAAACAGAGATATAATCACAGAGAAGTAATAATTGCAACTTGAACAATTCGATAGTTTAGAGACTTCTTATTAAAAACCTTAAGATAGAATTAAGATAATGGTAAGTTGAAAACTGACCACACATTACCTTAGTGAAAAAAATCAAGCAGGTCTAACACTTCACGAGCTACATACCAGGAGTAGATTTAATTTAAAATTAATAAAACAGGTTTTCTTCTACATATTACTACAAGCATATAAAAGTTATATACATATTTCTGTATATATATATACAGAAAAAATGAATATTTCCTGTGAAATGCGAAGAGTTAATTCCGTTTCTACTATTGTTATACTTTCTTTTTACTATCTAAAAGTATTACAATAAATGTAGGCTTAAGCACATACAATATTTAATCAAGTTTTTGTATAGAAAATCTTGTGTATACTACTCTATTATCTTTGAATAAACCCTACTTGGCATGAGCTCTACTGTATGTGCAGATCAGCATACAGCCATGTAGCATAAGCTTTACATGCAGAAATTGAACAGCATATTTTACATTAAAATAGTATAATGGAAAGTTAGCAATGCAACTGCTAAACCCGTACTTTAGTTAATGTTCCAGAAATAGAGGCAAAAATTTAGAAGTTTAATTATTAATTGATTGCAATTGTTTGTAACTGAATACACTACAACTTCACAACTACTATCAGTAGTTTATATTGTTCTCTAACAGGTTATTCTAAATATATTTCTTCACGAGTTTAAACTTTAGATATAACTAGTTTTGTCCAGAACTGAATCAAATGTGGATATACTATTTCATATAGGAAGATATTTAAACACTTTATTGTGTGAGTCTATTACAGATCAAAAAGGATATTGGAGAAGACGTTAAACAAATTTGATGAGAAGATACTAAAGAGAGAATTAAAAATATTAATTAACAAAAGACAAAATAGATGAAAATTAGTTGTGCAGCTTTTTTTTTTGTTGTATAAAGGCGAAAACCACTCTGTGATTGCGTTATAAAAGTTGCACAGGATTATTCATGATAAGAAAGATGAAAGGGAAGGTTCTAACTAAAGACTTCGCGAAGAAAGTGTTGATACAGTTAAGCTACTTAGGTATGCTACACCCGTACTCATTAGGCTTATAAGTGTAGCTTTATAATGGTAACTTTATATTTATTAACATATTCTCTACATATTAATTTTAAATTAAGTGCAAGTTTCTGAAAGGAGTACATAAAATATCATTTCAATACTTAAAATATCTGCTTTTTCGAATTATCTGATTATGTACTAATACAAACGGTATCGGTTTCTTCTGACAAACAATTTCGGGAATTGTAGAGACTATACGGTCTCTCTGTATATATAAAAAAAATGTATACAACGTCTGTATAATAACATATATTAACAACCTTTAGTTAGATTTTATTGTATCACGTGACAGAACAACTTGAAAAGTTTATTGTATTGTTTCCTGTTACTATCTCAGTTCTTCTAGGAGCCTCCTCCAGCTCAACTATTGCCATGCACTACTCTCTCGCATTGTGGCCCAGAATAGAGATCTATACTTGTCCTTATCCAATACACGTCGGACCCAGCTAGAAGGCAAGTGATATTCCAGCAAGATTATGCTCCTCCGGAGGGAGTTTGTTAGTGCGGGAGTCACTGAATGAACAGTTTAATAATCTCTGGATTGGTCGTGGCGGTCCAATACGTAACTCATGAAGGTCTCCCGATTTAACTCCTTCTGATTTTTTGTCTGGAGTTGTATAAAAAATCAAGTATATGTATAAAAGAAAATGACAAGGATGGCTTAAAAGGAAGAAACAGGAATACCTTTTTGACCATCAGTAGAGAAATCGATAAACTAGTAAGGACAAATTTTGAACACCGTAACAGTTATCTTTATGCAATCAATGGGAATCATGTGGAGATTTGGTGAAAAAAGTGGTATGAACTGATACTTGGGAATATTTGTTTCTATTTTGTGACAAAAAATATTTTTACTCTTGTAAATAAATAAATTATCATTATTAAAAGTTGTATTTTTTTTTAGTCACCCGGTATTTTTCATTAGTTTTATATTGCAATAAAATAAATATCACGTGGGAACATAACTGTCAAAAAAATTCCTGATGCAGGAACACCTTTTAAAAATATTTAAGGAGTAAAAGCAGTTTTATAAGTTAATACCACTGAGTTTAACGAGTGGGGACGGGAGATAAGAGAAAATATTATATCTAGGCACTAAATATTATTCCAAGCACGTATAGTAAGGATTTAATTTATTTTTAGAGTTTAATAACTTTGAGTCTCGTTCCTATAATTATTATCACAGAGCAAGTTTTGTAATTGAAAACAATGTCTGCATAAACTGCATAACATAATATACTCTCGCTATTCATACAAATATACAAATTAATTTTCTAGATATGTAACGGAGCCATGAAGGTAGAGAATGACTAGTTTACAAACTTTGTATAAATGTTTAAAATAAATAATTTAAAGAAAAATGCTCTGTAATTGAGACTGAAGAAAGACTTTTGAACGCGACCGGAGTCGGCATTGCTGGAACTCGTTACTTCGTCTAATTTTAATACATCTTTTTTAATTATAAAACACAGTTTTTTCTTTTTGTATGAAAGTAAGACTTTTAAACATTCGAAACCCAGTATAACAAAATAGTAATGACCTAAGCTTTATAAAATATAAAAAAGGGCTATGATTTTATTGAGATTACTTGGTTTTTTATTATACGCATATTTTCATTATAAATATTTTTTGACCAATATTTACTAGATTGTCATCAAAACCTCGACCATCGTCATTAAGAACTTGCTGACGTTCAAAAAACTATTTTTTGTAAGCAATATTTTTATAGCTTAGAGATAACATTCTGTTGCATCTTGTGCGAAAATATGACGATGAAAAATCTAATTAGACAAAAATAAGGACGAGATATGAACACACGGGTTAACACATCTGCATACATAATGCAAAATGCATTTAAAGAAAGTATACATCATTTGAATAAAGTTGTTTAAACAAAACTCAAGACTATTAGTTTAGGGCCGTCATTTTTATATACCTCTTTAACTCCGTGATCCAGTGGCTAACGCTATTGGGTGTGTGAATCACAGGTTAATTCCTTGTTAGGGTTCAAAAACTGGCGGTATTGAGCCAGTATCTTGTGGAAAAAGTGGAGAGTTCAAATGGGTCTCGATTTCAGGCTATAAAAGCTAGTATTAAGGTGACAGGAACTCAAAGTCCTAACCACACATTATCTGAAAGGAAAGTCGCCTAGAAGGCTTTTCTAGGGACTTTTTTTGTATAAAGGCTTTACTTCATGTCTGTGTTAAACCGATAAAGACGGACTTGACTTATTTCCTTTTATCTCCTATTGGAGCATAGGGCGTCCAGAAGAGCTCTCCATCTGTCCCTGTCTCCAGCAAGTTCCTTCATTTCTCCCCAAGTCTTATTAGCCTCTTTTGCTTCACTCAGTCCCAGAATGTCTAACCGGTAGCTTTCCATCTCTCTTTCAACCTGTTTTAGTCTTCCCTTTTCCCTTAACGTTCTAATGTTCCAAAATCCAAGTCTCGTCCTATGTTTCATGCCAAAAGTCATATCCATTGATCCATTCCCGTTTGCTCTTCTTTCAGTTTCTGTAATAAGGTATTTTAAGAGGTATTTTATTAGCCCACCTCTCCCGATCCTGTTGACGGGGCTGCCATCTGCTAACCGGGTTTCTGTTAGGGTTTTCTCCCTTAGCCTTTGAAGGTCCCCCTCCTAAACACAAGGCAGTGCTCCCCCAACTTGGAGGACCAGGTAATTTTGATCAAGGTATTCTTCCTCTAGCCTTTGATGAACCAACATCTATCTACAAGGCAGCAGAGCTAGTCAGTCAGTCAGTCAGTCAGTCAGTCAGTCAGTCATTCAGTCAGTCAGTCAGTCAGTCCAGTCAGTCAGTCAGTCAGTCAGTCAGTCAGTCAGTAGTCAGTCAGTCAGTCAGTCAGTCAATATAAGGAAAAATGCAACATTAATAGAGCTCGAAACTGCGTAACTTGTGACGGTACATTAGTCCGAGAAGCAAACACCTAAACCAACTGTGCTACGAACAGTTTTTTCCCTAAAAATTATTATAGTCAGACACTTTTTTTCCAGACAGAAAAAAAATTATGTTCCCTAAGGAAATTGAAGATAGAATTTTGTTTGTATCATTATTATAATTCCTTTTCCTTATGTACAAATTATGGACATGTTAAAAAATTAAATCATCTTTTCATACAAGAAAATATTACGTGAACTAATCCATATCTCTTGGATAATCCCGGCTTGATTGCTAGCATAAGCGTTATGTGCAGAACATATGCAGCCATGCAACCTAAGCTCTAAATATAAAACTCAAGCAGCATTACTCACATAATACAAAGTTGGCAATATAACTGATAAACATACACTTTACTTATATTTTTAAAATAGAGGTTGCCGTAAATCCAGAAGCTTAATTCGTAATTAATTGTAGTGGTTTATAAATTTAAATAGAATAAAGTCTTTTACCCTAGAACTTTACAACTACCATCAGTTTAAATGTCCTCTAACGTCTCATTCTAAATATAAAATTTTATGTGTGTTAACTAATTTTGTGTGGAACTATCTCATGTAGGCATATATTTAAACATTGTATTGTGTGACGTGTTAACAGAACTTTCTATATTATAGGTGACCAAACCTCTCTTTCATTTTAAATTTAAACGCGTGAATACAAATAACAGCGTTTTTGGGGAAACGTTACAGGACTAAAGTCATATAGGCCAATTTACAACTTTAAGAACTTAACCCAATGTGTAGTGATATTCTTAGACTAGCAAAATTTTATTTGTGTAAACCTTTAGCACCGTCTGTCTTTCAGACCTAATTACGCTCATTGGCATATCGTCTTTCCAGGTACACATATTACAGTATAACCTATTCTTCTGTCTGAAAAAAAAAACTGTTGCACATTTTCCTAATGTTATGCTAATCTACACGTTAGCTGATTTGCCGTAAATACCTCTGCCTACTCTAAAACACTACAAATTTACAAATTTATCTACCTCTATCATATTTATAATTTAAAGGACTTTACAAAGGGTTTGACACATGAGACCCTATTCAATATATTAACATGTTTCATGATTAGAACATGATCAAATGATTCATGTTGGCAGATTGTGCTATGCACCTTGGTCCTTTGACCTCACCAGGACATTTTACTCCGTAAGTATAAAAATTTACATCAGTTATGATGACATCGAGTTGAGTATTTGTTCAGGAAGGTGTACTATATGTACTATAGTATTTTTTCTGAAAGATCCTAAAATACTTATCAAGTTGAGTTTTGGAAACTTGTTAGCTGGATTTTCGTACACATCTGAAGGACGTCATTCCAATACAAAAACATTACAGTTGACGACCGACCTTCGTGTTTGTGAGACCAGGTTTCGAAACCATGAATATAATATTAAAAATAATTAGAGCTAAGATGGTTAGTTGGTATTTTAGCCGTATTTCATCGTCTGTAACCCAATCTTGTACACAAACATCGACTTACAATGTTTCAGTACAAAAGCTTTTTAGCTAAAACTATTAAATACATATTTTGAGGTGTATTAAGTCAGAACCATACAGAACGACGTAAGTAACAAATTTTGGTTTTTAACTTTGCATAAAAGATAACATAATGTAGATTAGATTGAGCACATATATGACAGTTTTGTAATTTGTACTCAATTGTTATACAATTTTCTTATGTTCCAATTTAAAAAAAGTAACGTGATTTATTTATGGACATTCAATGAAAAAAATTAAAACTACTAACCATTTTTATTCCAGCTTATTTATAATTTAGTTATATTTGTATTTTATATAAACTACTTGTTTTGATCTTCATTTCAATTCATACTATAAACGTCCATAAGAGCAATACAAATGGTGTGAGGAATATGATTTTTTTTCTTTCTCAGAAGAAGGCTATTATATTAAATTTCATCATTGTGTATCTGTCGTAAAAGAAAATTCACTGTATATCTATAAAATATGTTAATAATTCCCCTTCACTTTAACATAAAGTTTGAATGCTTTGTGTCTCTGCTTTTCAACTTTTCTTGTGAGTTGTGTACTTATTAAGACTTTAAGTACAGCTCTGTTAATTTAGACAGAAAATTTTATAGTAAAATAAAAATAAAAATATTTTATTGACTCTCTTTTATTTCAGAAGTTGTCACTATTTTAAAACAAGAAACTCATCCTATACATTCATCTAATTAAAATCAGGAAAAGTATTATGATAATATTACTGGAAAACTCAAACCGTGTTTCTACTGATAACAGAGCTAAGGGTCATTGAAGATATCGATTAACCCAGGATCAATGATTTTAATCAGTAATACTGTATTTTGTTTTGTAATAAATACTTTTTATTACAAACACCTGATGATGAGAAATCATCAGGTGTTATTCAAGAAAACATAAGTTTGTTAAGTGTTAAACAATATTAAAACACAAACAATACAATAATATGTATACTAAATTGATAACACTTTCTCAGTTTTACCTAACATTGTATGGTGTGGTAACGTAGTTGAAACTATCCTCAAGTATGTTCAAAGTGTTTTATCGAATGCGGTCAATAGCTGATATTTTGAAAATAAAAAACTACATTTAATATAAGGTTGTAGTATTGGTTTTTCAATCAAAGAATCAATGAAAACTAAGCGATATATGATCCACTTCCTATTTCTTACATTTAAATTATTTTCAAGGTTGCGATATCGGTTTCAAGATGGTTAATAAAAATTCGAAAGTAGGAAAATTAAAGCTACTGTGTTCTAAAAGAGTGTATATAATTTGAAGTTTATATTTTAAATAGTTTTCCAATTACTGGTTGCCTTGTAAACGCAATTTACACCCACAATATATTTATTGTACGGGCATTGGTAGGTTATCTCAATTTCAATCGCTTTTTGTAACAAAATGAGGTAACCACCGATGGAATCTTCTTCCTAGCAATTAACATTTAAATTAAATACATTTTAACAAGACTTGTTTTAACATTGATTTACACTACCTCAAGGAATTCATTCTTAACTTACTGAAAAACTCCAACAATTTTCCAATGTTAATAACGTTTTATCCGAGCAACTTTTAGATTTAATAAAGCTTGTCCTCAATCTTGATTCTTCAGTCAGTTAAAAGTTTGAAGAGACTTTAAGAGACAGTTATTAATTTTCAAGAGAAGGTTCAAGGCAATAAGTATTTACGGAAGTTAGTTAGAACAAGCAAGTCATACTGTTTATTTATTTATACACTTAAAGTTTCCATGTAATGTGTCATTAAGTATGCGGGCAGGTTTATGTAATTTCTTATTATTTTTGTTGAACTCCAGGTGAACTTACGTTACGATTTAACTACAATCTTTGAAATTGTTAAAAAAAACTGAAATAAATGATATAGAGTTGGATGTAACAATTAATGTAGAAACTATTCCGAACTTTACTTGTACACCCGGTAATTCAGTTGTCGATTTATGTATACTTTCATCGATATAATATTAAAAGACTACCATTGTCCAGTCTGGAGATCTTAAAACGTAGTGACTTTCCCATCACAATCAAAGAAGTCATTAAGGTAATTTCGTAAGCAAATTGGTTTAAAATCGAAACTAAGTCATCATTCAAAAACCGTAGACGAAGCCAAACAAGTTTCTTAATTATTGATTCTGTATTATTAAACATTGACTTAAAGAATTGGTGTTGTACAAAACATCCTTATTTTGTTCAAAAGAGTATTTTCAAAGATTGCGTGAGGAAGTTTTTGACGTTTTTTTTATCTACAAAAGGAAAGACATAACAATTGTTCTAAATGTGTCACGCATAAATAATAATTAATATGATAAAAATTTAAGCCATTTTAACTATTTATACAATCTTAACTATTTTGTAAATCAATGCTGCTGCCGTTGATCTTTGTCCCAAGAAGTAAGAGTTATTTTTAATAATAGAAAGAAGTAAAACAAATTGGATATCGTATAAAGTAAGCGAAAAATAATTACGTGCGAACAGAGAAAGCCAAGAGACCAAATATTTCACCCACCATCACCATCGGAAATCACCTTACATAAGTAGAGAGTTTTACTTATTTGGGAAAGTATACAGAATTAGAACGGATTTGTTGCTAACAAATAGAGCATGGCATTGGCAACACCTTTGAAAGCATACTTATGATTAGAAGTAAGAAAGTGGTCAGCTGATCTTTGTAGGTTCCATATTGATTTACGTCTCAGTGACATGGTTGCTGTCATGTCTGCGCGAATGGTCCATGGTGAAACCCCGGATTCTATGACATTTACAGTCCAACAGTAACTAGTTGGTAAAACTAATATAACTTAAATCGAATTCTAGCCCACCTGAGAGAAAGTAAATTACAGAGAAGAATTATGATGGGACATCCTGGCAGGGAAACAGGTTGAGGCAAACTCAAACTTAAATTGATTATCGGGGAATGAAAAGGATTCAAGAAAACTGATAATCAGAAATTAGATAACGTCAGTACATATTCGGCAAGGCTCACATGAAGGGCCGTAGTGTCAAGGAGGGAGGGGGGAGAGAGAGAGAGAGAGAGAGAGAGAGAGAGAGAGAGAGAGAGAGAGAGAGAGAGAGAGAGAGAGAGAGAGAGAGAGAGAGAGAGAGAGAGAGAGAGAGAGAGAGAGAGAGAGAGAGAGAGAGAGAGAGAGAGAGAGAGAGAGAGAGAGAGAGAGAGAGAGAGAGAGAGAGAGAGAGAGAGAGAGAGAGAGAGAGAGAGAGAGAGAGAGAGAGAGAGAGAGAGAGAGAGAGAGAGAGATGTTGGTGATATTATTTCGTTCGGGGACCTAGTTGGTTAACCTAACCTCAAATTGATTTTAAGTTGATCAATCAGATGTTATTAAATTTCTAGAATTGGTTGTTATGGTAACGAATATTGAAATGGTTTAACATCAAAGAAACATTCAGCTGTTATGAAATTGGCTTTGATGTTAGTGCGTTTGAAACTTTAGACTCAATTAAAATATTTGAGGTGAATAAAACAATTGAATTTCATCTTCATCGTGATATACACATTGTCGAGCTCTATTCTGTGGAAAGAATTTTAATAATGAATCAAATAGTTTTATAGATACGGTGTTTGTCACATTTCAATTTTAACCTTCTGTCAAGCCTACGCTCGAGAATCATCTACGCATGATATAGCTCTGTAATAATGTATACCTCCGTACGGCTTTCACATATTTATTACTTTAGTTGAGATTATATCTTTTAGTACAATTTTGCGAAATTTCGGTTTTATCAAATATTCTCTATTTCATCGTTTGGCATATATCACTGCTATCGTAACGGTGGACAAATAAGGAACCTTACACAAATTGTGTACGCAATTTCCTTGTACAGCTGAAAATAAAGCATGGGCCTAGGATAAAGCGAGGAAATGAAACATGAGGCTGAAGTAGAGCTAGGAAATGAAGCATTTTAATCCCAAGGAAATGAAACTGAATATCTCGACAAGTAATTTGACAGAATTTACCCTTTCCCCTTTTAGATTATGTCCCTGCATCTAACAATCGATGTCGACATTATAGTCTAGAGTACATGGATGTCTGCGTAACATATTGTTAACAACTGAATAATATATAAACTACAGTTAAATGCAGGTTTTAACGTAATATCTGAAAATAAATTAACAATGTAAAAATATTGCATATTATTTTTACATGAGAAGAAAAATGGCCCTGAATTAATCAGTTTTTTCTTTAAATGTTTTACGGAAAATAAGTAGGCGTAGGTCTTTCTTACCAACGTTTTAAGAATTTAAAAATAAAATGACTTTAATATATTTAAAACCTAAATCCTGTTGTGTCAGAAACTAACCCTATGCGTGTCTTATTTTACTGACATGGTCTTATAGGTTTCAAATCAATTGTTTATCTTTTGTTGTTTGTTGTTGTTATATATATATATATATATATATATATATATATATATATATATATATAATGCACAACAATTAATCGGAATTGACGCCTATTTGAGATTTTTCATACTGATTTGGATTATTAATCTTTACATTTCAAGCGACCAAAATGTTTAAGGTAATCGGTAGAACACTTTTGAGAACCAACTTCATGAATTCACGAATTCCTATTTTTGTGAAGATGGCAGCCAATACGTTTATAGTGAGTACGGGCATGTCAATCCCGAGAGTCTGTAGCTTGTCATGTAGTCTTGGGATAGATACCTCTCTTTCGTCTTTCTTATGTGGTCTCTCTTGACCAACTCTTGTTGTCTTCTGACCCTGACACTATTGAAAAGGTCTTTATTTTATACTCTTCGTATATGATCTTTCATTTTTAATAAGGTTATAATGACCCAGAGATTATTGTCTTTTAAAGAAAAAAAAGAATCCTTAGAAAGTACATTTTGTCAAAATGTGATCATTAAAACGTTGGAACCAATTTTGCGAAAATCGTAAATTTATGTTTTGTTTTTTCATATGGCAGCTACATTTATCATAAAACACCGTTTTATGACATTTGAAATAAACTGCTATTTTAAAATCTACTGCATATTTTTGAGCGTTTTTCTAACACACAGATTTATCAATGTAAATTTATATAAATATATTAATTGGGAAAAAAATTCTTACCAAGTTAAACCAATAATGGGTAGACTAGGTGAACATTAATTGGTGTCAGTGTATGACGTTTCCATGAAGGTGGATCACAACACTTTTACTGAGGCCTATCTGGTAAACGAAGTATGGTAAGTATGCTAATCGTAAATAATTTTGACGTACGTTTTTTAATTGATCTTTACGTTTCATAGCCTCAGGAAACCAAAGTATGATTTCCTACTTGCTCTCCGTAGTCGTTGTCATATATATGTAAGCACGATAGGAGACTATTGTGTTCTCATACAGAATCCTATTGTAAATAAGATAAATTGAAATAAAAATGCCAAAATGGCAGCTATTTTAAACGCATGTTTGTGCATATCTTGTATGTTATTCAACTTATAAAATACTAAATTTTATACCAATCCCATAATGGTACTATTTCATTGCTTAGTTATTTAATACCGAAGCTATTGTTAAAAATGTAATTTCGTACCCTGACTTCTCAAGAAAATGTTATGTTACGAGATCCAGTAGAGCCGTATCACCAACACGGGCGTAGAGAATGAGGCTCCATTAAATATATACAGCTTCGAGGTCCGAAAGGGCCGAGACCCTGCCACGAGCGAAGCGAGTGTAGGCTTTTAAATATATACATAACCATGAGGCTCGTTAGGTCGTTAGGCTCTAGTAAGCGAAGAAAGTGCAGAAATATACACAATTAACAGGTTCAGAAGACCTGTGTAACAACTGTTTCAAACAAACTTACCTTACTGCTTAAGACTCCTTCATCAACAATACAAATTAACTTTTCCTACAAGGCCGGACAAGAGACCAACTTTTGTCCATTACAATTAAAGATATGTTTTTATTACATTGTAAGATAGGACTGGGAAAGTACCATAATTGAGACCATCAATGTGGTTTTTTTTGTGACAACTACTATTATCTTCAAAAACTGTTTTTATGGAATTTGAAAATAAGCCAAAATTTCAAAATGTACGTAAGATTTTTAAGCGTTTTTCTAACAACACATACATTATATTATGTTCAGTGAGTAAACATGGTGTTAAATTACACCATTCGGTAAAAGCGGTGAACATATCTTGGTTTTAAGGGTGAAAGTGTTTCTGTGGGGTGATCGCAACAATTAAGTATATTTATATACACAATAACCAATAAATAAACCTTTAACATTGTTATTTTATACTTGGTAATCTGATTGATGGCAAGACGGAGGCTAATTGGTGATTTACAAGTCAAGCAATATCGAAAGCTGTGCTTCATATTCACGAAATAAATTTATCTACCCTTCAAATAAGTAGATATATTATCTACATATATAATAAGTAATTAATGAAATACACTAATCAAAGTTTTAATATAATAGTGTATTAAAGTGATGAATAATTAAATTATAATTGTTAAAATTTTCAAAGACTAAAATACTTTGATATCTAGTTTGTACGAAATTATTTTACAAGCTAGATATCAACGACCTTTAATCTTTTGAAATTTGGACAAATATTAATTTTAATTATTGATTATAATAAATGATAAATTCATTCATGATTTTTTAATTTCTTGTTTAATACAAATTGTTCACTTCAATCTCATATTTTTATTTCAGTTTTCATTTACGCAAATAAATTGTTTCTTTAATATTAACATAAGAGCAGATTGGATAGTCGGGACCAGAAATATAGATTCCGAGATAAAAAAAAGTAATGTTTTTGTTTTACAAGTTACGTCTGTTATTCTGTGCGACATAATCTAAAGAATTTAAAGTCAATCTACATTCCGACCTTTTCAGTTTGTTCCAGTGAATGTGGTCCTTGAATTGTTTAGATTTTAAGGCAAGATGAGAAGGGTAGGAATTAGATGTATTAAAAACGATTTGTCACGAATTTTTCTAAAAACTAGTTTTGTTATCAGAGTATCATACGAAATATCAGTTCGGGATGCCAGTTCGAATCCCATAGAATGATTCGATTATGTAGCGATTGCTGTGTTTAGGGTCAAAACAGAAGAGGTTTAAAATAAATTGTAGCCTACTCAGAGGCTTATTTTAGTGAAAACAGGTTTGGCAATCCCAAAGTTGCTAGCTGGATCTACATCTTGGGTTAGGTTAGGTTACCTCTCTTTCGTTTTCCTTTCAGGTCTCTCTTGATCAACTCTTGTTCTTTTCGAATACGCTGAGTATTCGAGGACGTATTGGGGTATTTATTTCTTTATTTTCTTCCCATTTTTTATAAGACAATGACTCAGAAGTTTTTCGCCTTTAAACAACAAGAGAAAATTAACCCAATGATCACGCCTTCTTGCAAAACATAGGAATATACTTTGAATCAAAATAGTCTTCACTTTATCTCCATTATACTACTGAAGACGAAGGAGTAGGTAACACATGGAAAAACGATACACCATTACTCCTCAGTTTAGTGTCATATTTGACAGTTTACAAGTAAGGATTGTGAGATAAACGCACGCTTAAAAAACTCAGTTACTCAGGAAAAAAATAAGAGTAGTCACAAGATATATTTAAATTTGTTCCTTTCTTATGAAACACAAAAATATGTGTACAAATTTGACATAGATTTAAATAAATTTTCCTCAGAATTTTCAAAAATCCAAAATCATCTCACAAATTTGATCTTTTTTAAAAATTATTGACTGATTTTTATAAAATTCATTATGGTACTGCATGAAATATACGGTAATGATTTTTTAAAGAGTGGGTTAAATCAATACAGTAATCCCCTTAAGTTTGGATGGGGTTCGAAACCATTTTAATGGCTCTAATTCATATCCTACTTAGACAAGGCTAATATAACTTATATTTTTATCGATCCGTAAGTCGTCTATAAACATAAATTTATTTAAACAGTGCCTGATCTGAAACGTTAATCTATTTCTTTATTTCTTTTAAAGAAATTGAATTCTTAAGGAAAAGTAAATCATATCAGTGAATAAAATTTAATTTCAATCCCATCGTAATTTATTCCGATTCCTACAAATAAAGTCAATTGAACTGAGATTAACTTAATGATAAACAATTAAAATGACGATGCGTGATGATGTTGAGAGAAACGGGTTAGAGTTACAATGAGGTAAATAAGCCTATTTATTCCAATGCTAAATCCGTAAAAGGGTTTCTGTGTATGTTATTCAGGTAATGGAAGTTCTCCATAAAGCACTACCTCAAGCAAACTCTTTCTCTCACACTAACTTAGAATTGAATTAGAAAAATTATATTTTTCTGTTTTCCGTCAAAAACATGGTTTACCAAAATTTACCAGTTGTGGGCGCCATCATGGTACTTATCCAGCCCATTTACATTATGTAATGCAAGCATCCTCTATATGTAATGGTCAAAAGTTGGATTCCAAAAGAAAATATTAATTTTTATTGGTAGATTAAAGGATCTTAACCAGGAAGGTATGTTTGTTTAAAACAGTTATTACACAATTTTTCTTAACATCGTAATTTATGTGTTCACAATTATTCTCTTGACTTCGGCTAGCCTTAAAGGGTCTCGTAGATGTGTAATAATTCTCCATCACTTCTTTCGTGTCAGTATCTCGGCCCTGTGGGTCTCGAAGCTGTTCATATGTGACGGAGCCTCCAATAGTTACACTCGTCTTAATGATAAAGTCTTTGTAGTTATACGAATATTATATTTATATTTCAAAGTTATATTTTTGACAATAACTCTTCTATTTATCATCGTTGAAGATATCATTTATCGTTAGAAAGAAGATATCATCAAACCAGCGCTTTCTCATTCTATCGCCAATATGCTCAATTTCAATATATTTTCGGTAACTTCTCTTAATTCAAAACCTGCGTAAATTGTAAGTTTAAATTGCATCACTAGTTGACACAAACACAGGAGAAATTCAGGTCCTAAATACAAACACAAATTCTTATTGTACCATTTTTAAGGTGTATTATATAGTGATTTTATTATTTTTTAAATACTACATTTTTCGTCGGGACTGTCGCCGATTTCTTATCATTTATGTCCGAGTATAGCAAGCAATTTAACTATGTACTAGTCGCTTTCTGAGCCTGACTATAAACAGTTCTTTTTAATGTAAATGGACAATCTTCATCAAAGAAAGGCGGACACCCAAGATGTTGAAGTTTCTCAACATGGGCTTGAGAGTGCACACCATTATTATCCGTTATAGAAGACAAATAATTCATAGGATATCTTGCAAACCGGAGTTCTAGAATTAGTAAATGATAAATCCTAGGATTTTTCCAAGTTCATCTCGTCGATTTAAAAAAGGAAAAATCTGCTGTAGGCTATTAGAGTAAAGAACTTGAGGAGATATATTATGTACATGAGAACCCACCTTAAGTATAGACAAGGAAGTGCTGGTAATAATTCTTATATTTATGAACATCCATTAAAAACCCATTAAAAAATATAATACACGTAAGGCTCAACACCTCGTGAAGAGCCTAAGCTTGTTAGACGGCTTTTTAGTCGGGTAATGTGTACCTAGTTCCCGTCGCTTTGTTCTTGCATTCTCACACAGTTCGCTAATTCGCTACAACCAGTAAGCTTGCCCATTTTTTTTTTCACGAAGGCGGGTCAACTCAATCAAGTTCAAGTCTCCACGGGGAGCCAGAGAGCTAACCACTAGAATACTCTGGGTTCGTTTCATCTTATTTAATGTGAAACCTAACGCGATGAAGCTTACGGCGATAGGAGCAATTAAGCCTTCTTATTATTCGAGTCATATAACCGAAATTCTGAACATACTTTAAACCGTATTGTTACAGTGGATGCCAACTCAATGTAACAACAGAGGAAAAGAAGAAGATAATTAAGTGGTAAAAATGGCCAAAAAGCACTCGGCTTAAAGCATGTGAAAGAGGCTCCACGGGACACAACCTCTGTGAAATTAGAAAGTGCCAACTCACTCTAACTTATAACCAAATGCATTGCGATCCGTAGTCACAAAAGCCATAGATAGCTACAGTGTCACAAAAGCATACTTATTTAATCTGGCCGACGAAAGGAAATGGAAAGTTTGTACATAAGAAGATGAATCACTAATACATTTATGTTGGAAGGTAAGGAGGACTTGAGAGGAAGAGATGTTCAGGAAACCTGTCTTGCAATATATCTACTTACTTCTTACTACGAGTATCCAACATCGTCTCCGACAACGCAAGGTTTTCTGTAAACTTCTTCCTCCAGTGTCCAGTTGGCCAGTGTATCGTAGTTTAGGCCGTTTCTCTATCCTTTTCTATTTGCGCACAAACTTTTCTTACATTACAGTAGAATGCGATTTAAGGCCTCATATTCGTGATTACGAAAACTGTATTTTGACAAAGTGCCCACATTAAATAGATACAGATAAGCATCTGTATAGCAGAGAATGATCGTGGTGTGCTTGGTATAGAATAGTGACGGTTAGGTTAGGTTCTATTCTTTGAGTCTCTCTTGACATTCCTCAATGTTTCTTGTCCTAATCAACAATAGACCTGCAGTTACTAAGATACCACATTGTTTTAGGCTACAGAAGAAGACCACACGACGTTTTTACTACTTCATCTGGCTCTTAATTTGCTCTGGGGTCGCGTTTTCTTGAAAATCATAAAATAAAATACTTTTGTTCTTGATGGTTTGAAGTAAGTTAAAACAAAATACTACAGAATAAGGCCTACTGGACGCAGAACAGATGGCTAGAAGACATTAGTCGTGTGAGGAACAATCCTGGTTGGTCGAAGTACAAAGTACTTGCTTTTTACAGTTTTATAGAAAGATAATATAACGGAACCTTTATTTAATGTAGGATTTAGCTTAGTTCTTCCAATCCACCTTGTAATTTGGTACATTTATTTCAAATGCAGCACTTTTAGTGCCTCACTGTAGTATTGATTTGACCAAGTCTTGTTCTCTTTCGACCCTAACATTAACAGCGTTCGAAGGTTAGGAATGTTTATATTATTTTATTTTTTCATAAAGGTATGACCGAAAGGTTTTTCGCCTATAAACAACAAGGAAAACATAATAAATTAAACATAGCTAAGAGGATTGAAGAAGTTTGTGCATTATTTATTAATTTCAATTCAAATTAGTTGATATCATTTTTCTTTTAGTAATCAAGCTACTTTTATATATTTATTAGGTTTTCAAATATCACAATTTATCAAATACTAGAGACATCGCCTTAAATCTATACATGCCGCAATACAAAGCTGTTTAAAGTGTTATCTGTTCTTATTCAGTAGGCGTAAATTTTCTGTTCGTCTTTTATATTAAATGTACACGTCTAAAATTTATATAGGAGGAAACATCATTTGATTCAGAACTAAATCCCAGTGTTACAGAAATTTGAAAACCTGTTTCAGAAATTTTGATTTAAATCCATCTGATTTTAATGTAAAAATAAAATGAATTAAAATAATGGCAAAAACGAAATTTTTTCTCTCTCCCACAACTGCTTAGCCACGTGTTTGGATTTCTTTGTTGCTTGATTTGAACCTTAACACTACTTTACTGACAATATCGGCATAGGCGAATATAAAAGCTAAGGATAAATAAAGGTTAAAAGGTATAATAAAAGATAGGAATAAAGGAAAATGTATTAAATAAGGGTAGAAAATAATTTAATAATGATAAGTAGAAATATTTATTATATACAAAATCTAAAGTTTGTTGTTATTTGACTGGAATTAAAGCTGTTTAATTAACTTTTTTCATCAACATTAACTTTATCGTACATTGAATTTTCCTCATTGGGTTAATAATGAAATATTAGGGCTCAGATACTACAATATAAAGTATAACAAACACACAGAACACAATTCTCATAAAAAATACGCCTAAATATCAGACGCGTTTCAACGACAAGGTCGTCCTTTTCAGTGATACACGAGTTACACCAATCAAACTATAACAAAACTACAATATAAAAATAAGCAAACATTCATTTTGATTATGATACGTAAAAAGAGGAGGGGGAGTAAAAACATTGCACTAACTTTCTCACACGAAACTACTCAAAACTCAGAATCACTAATATCAAAAATTATTCGAAACATTTCCCCGAAATATTCTGATTTCGGAGTTGTAGGTCTACGAGTGAAAATAAACATTGGACAACATTTTGTTTAAATGAGACGGTTTTTTACACCAAACCATTGTTGTAAAAAAAAACAACACAAATACGTACCTACTTTTCTCGAATAATTGAGAGGGGAGGGATAAACCCAAAGATTTAATGTATTTTCGAATTTGTATATCACATAAATGCAGGCATAGTGTAATGAATGATCGAAAAACCTTATAAATAGAATAGATCAAGGAAATGAAATTTATATCTTAGAATTTACCTTCACATGATTGATTGTAAAAATAAAATCTTGTAAAGTATAATTTTATAAAAGTCGAGAGGTACATTTTTTTTTATCTCTGAGAAAGGAGGGAATGCTTTAGACACCATAAGGTGGCACGTGCATTGATAAAGAATAAGAGTTAACCAAAAGATAGTGAAGATTGAAGAAGGGATCCCCACACTTAGGCCGATTGAAGGAAAGAATAAACCCATCTAGGTTCTTTCGGTGTTGCCAATTCTGTACTCACAATGTATTAGCCCCTGAGGTTTGAGAAGTATATTAAAATGAATTTAAATAACTAATGGTAACAGTTGCAATGGAATCCCACAGGTGTGTTTCGATTTTACTTATCTCGTCCACCAATGATACAGACTGGAACGGAGCAAGTGTTTTAGTTAATATATTTTGAAACCTGGCCGGCACATTAAGAACTAGGTGTAGTAGAAACCCATACTACATTTTGCAAGAATATATTTTCTAGTACGAATTTGTGTAAGAAAGTTTACGGGATACTTTAATAATCGAGGAAGACTTTTGTTACGTCTATGATCTGTCGCTGTGGGCAAGAGATCTTAAAAAGCCGATAGTAAGGAAGAAATATCCATCAGAAAAAACATGGCTTTGAGGATTATATCGAAACTGTATCATAGAGTGTTGTCTTGGTATTGACATTGTGCCTCTTATAAATTTGTTATTTATATAAAGGGTTGACATTTTTGGAGTTCTCATAAATGTAAATAACACTATGGATCCCAATTAATAGTGTTACCCAAGTAGGTAATGTCAGATGAGCTTTATTTTATGTCCGCGATTATTGGGGCGTTGTGAAAGTATGGGATTAATTAAATTGACAAGAATGTACAGAATCGCACTGAGGTTTCGTAGACGGTTTTGATTTAGTTCCGCCATCGTATCATGACGAAATATGCTGAGAGATAATATATGTAACGGTAGTAGTCGGTAGAGAGACGAACGCGATTATCCCCTCAATGTGTTTTGGGGAAATGGAAATAAAAAGTAGAATAGATGACTTCACAAACTTTTGAGTGGCAGGAATTGTTAGACATGTGATAAATTATGGAAAAAACAGCAATAAAACAAAATTAAAATTGTTAGGATGATTTTACAACTTTATGTAACCCAAGTCACAAGGTGGGACTAATTATTAAACTGCTCAAAAATTATCTACCTTCATTCTCCTACCCTTAAGGAAACAAAATTATAATTGGTACAAACAAGTAACTATATCTTCTTCAACGGTTTTTCCAAAACCGCGGAAGAACAGACGCCAAGGACGTCAGATACGCTCAGGTTTTGTTTCCATAAGAAACTATATATAAGACGATATATTCACGCCCATTTATTTATAGTACCAAGGAGCTGGGCACGCTTAAAGTTACCATAACTTGCGTCAACTTTATTTACCACAACGATAGTTTGAAACGCGTCCAAGTTAGTGCAACGACGGACGAATACGTCAAGTTAATTTTTAACTATCCGCTAAATCGAAATTATTAGAAAATATCGGTAAATCGATTTAATACCTTAACTAGGTTGTAGTTAAGTGTTTCATCACAAAGTGAATGCAATTGAACATTAACACATTGAGTCATTGTGTATAAATATGAACATGTATGATTTAAGCGTACATTGTGTAACTGTTATTTAACTAGCATGTGGGAACGAAAAACATTGGCTCATGATAGCCAGAACAACTGCTCTGGCGAAAAAGGATTTACCAAAAATTATGAAAATAATTATTTACATAAATTTATATCTTAATCATGACACGTATCAGTTTATGTTCATTTTTATTAATATAATTGATTAATTATAAATCAAATGTTAATTAGTGTTCTTAATTAACTGGCCCTCTGACATAATTCTTTGTTCACAATTCGCTCCTCAAAGAACGGATAATATTGTTTAGAAAAATTCACTTTTAAATACATAACTTAATTCCTGTATCACTCAATACACTAAATCACACTCAGTAGGTAAAACAAACTTCATCGGGTTATAAAATGTTTTTCTATTTTCATAAATTATATCTAAGTCGACTCTTTGACAGTAAAAAATATGTTTACTAAAATAATAAATAAAATTAAATAATTAATAACAAATGGAGCGGAATTAAATCAGTTACATCTTTTTGTCATTATGAAATTTCTATTTAAGGTTCCACTAATTTAATACATGAAAAACTTACTTCTTTTGACGTCAACAATGGAAATGGTAATTCTTCTGTGTTTATTGTCGCACAACAGCTGTATCGGGATAAAGTTCCATTATCAGGGAAATTTAAACTTACACGCAGTCTGAAAAATAACAAGGATATTAAATAAAATAAGCACAACTACAAACAAACCAACCAACATCATGATTTCGTGAGACATAACCAATATTTATACAACAATCTTCCAATAGACGCCACTACCGTAAGTTTATATGCACGATAGCAATCCTTTCTGAGACAAATTGGTTTACTACCGTCGATAATTGTACATTTTATGTCTATTTCAAGGAACCAAGAGACAATTTGGGCTATTAAAACATTATCTAAACAATATACATCTATAAAGTTACATCTTTAAATTTACCTTGTAAATAGAAACAGATAATAACTTCAAGACATTATATTCTTTAAAAAAACAATAACAAACATGAGTTTGAAATATACAGGAAACCCACCCACATAATGATGATACCATCCATGCTACATCCAACCTTCCAATTTCACAGAAAGTTACACTAAATATTCCAATCAATAATCAACAAACACCTCAAACAATCACAAATGTACAAGTTATGTTACCAAATTAAAACAGTCCAAAAAGTCAAATAAACAAGAAATCTAAATACAACAAATAAGGATAAGTTCACCTTGGGGGTCTATAAAATGATTTGCCACATAAAAACTGGAACAAAAACACATCCATGTTTGCACTCCATATGTAGATATTGATCATATGTATGGGACTATGGAGGAAAGTATGGACATTTTACATTATCATCATAATAAAGGACGTACACTAAACGTAGAGAAAGAATTTTATATATACTGTATAAGCAATTCAAAACTGGCTCCACAATAATTTTAAATGAAAAAGTTAATTTTGCTACTAAACTTACTTATGATTCTGTATTAAGATTACAATCAACTAAACAAATAAATGACAGATATCACAAGCAGAACTGGACATGAAATCACAGTTGATATTTTAACCTCTAACTGTACACAGTCTGTCCAGTAAACTGACTTTAGACAGAACAAACGCTGCATCTAAAACTTAAACGTCTACTAGTGTTTTTGAGTTATGTGTTGTGTATTTTAATTTTTAACTTTTTACAAACACCTGATGATGGGACCTTGACAGCTGTTGTGCTGCCATAAATACAGAAGAAATACCATTGTTGACGTCAAATAAAACTAAGTTTTCCAGATATTACATTTTGTGTTTGAATTATAACGCATAAATTAATGAATGTAAAACATTAGTTTATTACTAAATTACTTACGTCATAGCAATCTTGTGTTCAGTATTTATTCATTAATATTTCATTACAGCTGTTTCGGTATAACATATACCATCATCAGATGAAACAACACATTTACACAACACACTGATACACATTTCACAAAAATAAATAAACATAAAATGTTTGGTACTGCAGTACAAATCGAAAATAATATAAAATAAAGTTTAGATAGTTTAGATAATATAGCCACATCTTTCTAACGTGGTGGTCAACTGTTCACTGAGGGATTATATAATAATATATCTTGTTGACAGTCACTTTGACATTCTTATCTAATGTAGCAAGCGTATCATATAGACAGTTGGAAGTCAAAGATTATGAGTGACTGTCAACAAGATATATTATATAATCCCTCAGTGAACAGTTGACCACGACGTTAGAAAGATTTGGCTATATTATCTAAACTATCTAAACTTTATTTTATATTATTTTCGACTTGTACTGCAGTACCAAACATTTTATGTTCATTTATTTTTGTGAAATGTGTATCAGTGTGTTGTGTAAATGTGTTGTTTCATCTGATGATGGTATATGTTATACCGAAACAGCTGTAATGAAATATTAACGAATAACTACTACACAAGATTGCTATGACGTAAGTAATTTAGTAATAAACTTATTTTAAAGCATTCATAAGGCAATATGGAATTTATGGAAAACATTAATTAATTAACTGATATAGTATGCATTAATTTAGTTGAAAACAAACGAAATTAAGTGGATTGAAATTTTGTATTAAAATTTGAAATAAAACAAAATTTCTTCAGTAAAACAGGAGAGCAATATGATATATGCACTTAAATTATTTAGTTTTCCTCATTATATTCTACATGATTGGTTTTTATCTCACTATGTGTAATTGTCTGATCATTAATAAATATATATATATATATATATATATATATATATATATATATATATATATATATATATAAATAATATAAAAGGGTTTTATAATCAGTCTGACGAACTTTGGAAAATAATTCTTTACATCAAAATGAAGAACACATTTTCATTAAAAATATGTCCATAAATGTTTCCTTTACCATTCTGTCTTTTCCAAAAACCAAGTTATATCATCAGAATGGATTGAGATATATATTTTTTAAATTTTCCAGAATATAGTTACAGTATATACAGAGACCATATAATTGTTTACTTCACAATTTCAAAATGTCGTAAATTGTGACATTATAAGTATGAGATGATATTTTTATTTTTAATTACTTTCCTGAACCTTAAAATTTAAATATAAGCTAATATATTTTATTATTCTATAGATGGCAAACCCATTTATAGACAATGCATCACAAACCATTCGAGTCAGAGGTTGATGTGAGTAAATGCGAATAATGATTAATCCTGACATTTTGGCTTAATATAGTAAATAAATCAATTATTCAGGTCAGAATAACTATTTTAATACAAAAGACGTCAATAACAAAAATAAGCAATACATTCAAGTTAATTTAGCAACAGAATGGTATTTATAATCGATAGTCATAACAAAAGTTTTAATTCATCATGTGAAGGGATTTGTGTGTTAACGTAGGGCGAGTGATATACCACCTTCATATTTACATTGAGCTAACTTTAAGTAATATTCAAATTTGAAATATATTAGGCATAACTGTGCTTGCCAACTTCTGAATAATTGAAATGTAAAGTAATATTGCGCATATTCGTCCACATAAGCACTTTTCATTAACGATTCTACCTCTGTATAGAAAAGGCAGAGAGAGAGTTGCGAATCCCTATTTTGTTCTTTAGGAAGATGAATTTCAATAGGAAATTCACTTGTGGAGGAATACGAGCCTGATGCTTATTGTAAACTACATTTATTTGAAAAATAAATCTATTCCCTTATGTTTTGATTAAAATGTTTTTATAATGAAATTTACAAAATTTTCATTTATTAGTTTGATTAAGTTTCCTTCTTGCGTTTTTGTACAAGTCAATACTGATATTGTATAAGTAACTTTTATTTCTTTAATACTTTTTTTTCATTCTTTTTTTTTCTCTCGAGGAGGTGGGGAATACAGTACTGGAACATAAGTGGGCTGCACTTGTCCTCATGTGTGTAGCACACTCTCCTTGAGGTATAGGCCTACTCACTATAACCCACCTCAATTCTTCTAGATCTATGTAATGGTGGTCATCGGTTCCTAGAAAAGGGATCACCTTTCATTATTACTTCTCGTTTTAGCTGGGCTCTGTCAATAATAATTTATCTTCTTTACAATTGTTTCATTTGATCTTCCTTAGACTTCATAATTTCCACAATCTACCTCTCTACCAAAATTCCATTTCTTGTTTCTCTCAAGTATATTGGAGGAAATAGTTTTCAGGCTTATTTGGATTTTCTCCTCAATGCCGTCTTTGTAAGGTTTCATTATTATTTAAGTATTATTTTCTATATGTAGTGATAAAAAAAATGAATAACCTAACAGTCAAATGAAAGCTATTTCTGTGCCTACAAAAATGATTTAAGCCGTCAATTTATTTAGTCGGATTGATAACAGTATCGAATCAAAAATTGGTTAGAGTGTAAAATGGATATTTATTTATTATGTAAGACCGCACTTAAACACGGTAAACTAATTACTTTCCGGCACAAATATTGGATATGATACGAACCTATCTCATAGGTTTTGACAACGGTACAACTTTTATTATTTATTAATTTTGTTTAATAAATAAGAATTTATAAAAAAACTCCTTTAAGATTATGAAATAAAAATTTCAAAAATTTAACTAATTGTAGATAACTCGGCTATGGTTTTTAAGATTGTAAATGACGGATATTTTTTAACTTTTGAATGGAAATAGCATGTTAATAAATTTATAGGAGCCATAAATATTTATTTGGTAAAATTTAGCACGAAGCTTGAAAATTCTTCAAGGAGCTACAGATGAAATAATGATTTAAAAAAATCAATGATGCTTATCAGACAAGAATAAGATTGTTATAAAAACACCCTGTATCAATCCAAAATGCACAGTGCAATTAATGAAGGTAAACATCATTTGCACAATGTTGTTTATAAAAAATAAATATATGGGGAAACATTGTTGAGAATAAATTAAATATTTAAAATATGTATGACATACAGCATAGGTCACAGTGCGGAGTTAAGCGTCACTAATTCTAATAAATTAATCAATGGGGTGAGGGTGGGGGGGGGGGGTCATATCTTTGTAAACAAACATTTTGAGAGTAAGTGGAAGTAGAAAGTTTTAATTGCATTTCATATAAATTGAAAAACTTTGGAGAGTTTGTTATTAACAGTGGTTTATGGTAATACAAAATAATCACGTAACAGTTTTTTTTGTCAGTATTGCATATATAATAAATCATCCAGCTTGAAATATATTTATAATTAGGTAGATTATTATTTGTTCTAGAGTGTCATCAGGTATTATTATTCTTTCAGCGTTTCATTAAATAAGGTGGCGGAGAATCCAGTTATAAATAGAAACAGCGATGATGTAATTATAAGGAAATATTAATTGCATCTCCAACGATTCGATAGTTTAGGGACATTTTATCAAAAACCTTATGCTAGAATTAAGATTATTATAAGTTGAAAACTGAAAACACATGATCTCAGTGAAAAAAAGTCAAGTAGGCCTGGGGACTTCAACAGCTATTCCACCACATACCGGGAGTAGATTTAATTTAGAATTAATTTTAACAGTTTTTGTTTTACTTATATTTTTTTTAATAGACCAAAATGGATATTTCCTATGAAATGCGAAAGCTAATTCCGATTCTACTATTGTTATACTTTCGTTGTAGTATCTAAAATTATTTACAATAAAAGCCTACAACATCAATCAAGTTTTTATAGAAGAAAATCTTATGCATACTACTCTATTATCTTTGAATAATCCCTTTTTGGCATGATCCCTATATGCAGGTCAGCATACAGCCATGTAGCATAAGCTTTACTTGGATAAATTGAACAGCATATTTTACATTACAATCTATATAATGCAAAGTTGGCAATGAAACAGCTAAGCCCTTGTTTTAGTTATTGCTTTAGAAACAGAGGCAAATATCCAGAAACTTAATTATTAATTAATTGCAGTGGTTTGTAACTTTAAGCAGAATGTGGTTTACCCTTCAACTTCACAACTACCATCAGATTATATTGTGTTCTAACAGGATATTCTAAATGTATTTCTCTACGAGTCTAAACTTTAAATATTACTAGTTTTGTGTGGAAAAGAAGCAAATGACGATACACTATCTCATGCAGAGAGATATTTAAATACTCTATTGTGAGACGTCTGTTACAGATAAAAAGGATATTGGAAACAAACATTAAATAAACTGTATGATAAAACATAAAGGGAGGATTTGAAACATTAATCAACAAAAGACAATGTAGATAACACCAAGATGCTTATTTTTCTCCTGTTGTTAAAAGGCGAAAACGACTCTCGGTCTTAAAAACATTTAATTATTTAGGATGATGAAAAACCACTGACTATAAAATCACGGAAGATTTCAAAAGAAACATAATTATCAGTAACAATGCTATTAATCCCATAAAAAATATACTAAAATAGAAATTACTGGAAGAAAACATACGAAATGTATAGAAACCGAATAAGATGAATATTTACCTACGGTTGTGAGACGTGGATATTAACAATTAAGGATTAAATGATGCTCAAAATATTCGAACGAAAAATTCTTCTCCAAAAGATCTATGGAGTGGTTAATTAAAGAAAGTAAGGCTTATCAGGATGAATTACGAATTAAATAGTCTCATTGGAGGTGCTGATATTGTAAGATAGGTACATAAAACGTGAAAGACCTGCTAGGATAGGATTGCTCCCACCGAATGCACAGCAGCAATACATTAGTGGAGTCAAAACCGATGGGTAGAAGAAACAGGGAAAGCAGTGGATGGACGACATTAAAAAGGATTTAGAAAGAATGAACGTCAGAAATTGGAAGAGAAAGAAAGGCGACAGAGCGTTATGGAAAAAGTTATCGAGAAGTGCGAACCCACAACTGTTTGTGAGACCTTGTAAAAGAGACAGATATTCTTTAACTGAATTAAAGTGTTACATTTAATGATATATTTAATTAAGAACTGCGACTTAATTTACTTTTCATTTAAATGTTTTTCTCTATTTTATGAATTGTAATAATAAATTAATAACATTTAATAATAGTCTAAACAAGACAAAGTAGGACGGGATTAATGAAACAAAAAAAAAAAAAAACCAATGTTTCTTCTTATATGTAATTGGTCAGGAACCATTTCTCTCATGACACAGGTGGAGCTAGCCAATGTACCAATTGTATAATTATTAATTGTCCTCTAAGATTTAATGATAACAATACAATTAGGAATTGAAAATGTTTAACTTAAATTGTTATATTTACGTATTAAACCTAATTATTGAACTTTTTTATGCAAAAGTAAAAATATATGTGCTAGTTTTTAAAATTTTTATATATAAATTATGTTTAAAATGTTATTTAATTTAATTTATGCTACTTATATTAATTTTTTTAACTAAAATACGAAAAAAAAAAATCGGTTTCGATAACTTTATATTTATTAAACTTTTTCTATTAGTTTCTGAAAGGATTATAAAATTTCATTTTTAATATTAATAATAACTGCTTTTCCTACTATCCAATATTTCTAATTAAAAGTTTTCTTCTGACAAACAATTTTGGAAATTGTATATAACACTGGTGTCTTTTAAAAAAAATTTATGATAATTAAAATATGTACTGTCAACCATTAGTCACGTTAATGTGTCAAGTAATAGAGAAACATAAAAAGTTTCTATAGTCTCTTGTTAACATTCCAGCTTATCGTTATAAGCAGTTGATTATTATATTGTCGAGCTACAACAATTAACGAAAAATTAACGAAAACATAATGACGAAACTCTGTCACCAAGATTTTTTCGTCAGAAAGGGTAAAAAACTTATTGTAAAAATTTGGGGTTCAGAAAATTCCGACTTGTGTGCCATCAATGTGTTTTATGGCATTTCATATGGATATTGGATAGTTTTAATTTCATGAAAAAAATCACTTAAAATATTTACGTTTACCTTTTTGGAGAACTATGCTTATCCAGAGCTAGAAGATTTGCAACCTCAAGTGATATTGCAACAATACTGTGCTCCTCCACTATGGAGTTTGTTGGTGCAGGAGTCGTTGAATGATCAGTATCCTATTTGCTGTATTGTTGTAACGGTCCCATACCTAAGCCACCAAGGTCACCGGACCTAACTCCTTGTTATTCTTATAACAAAGATTATTCTTATTAGTCTTATAGTATGAGATTATATCAAAGATTAGGTATACTTAATAAATATAAATTTATATAGATACACTGAAAAGAATAATTTAAATTCTTTTCGGAGAATCAGTGAAGAAATAGGATAACGAGTAAGAACAAATTTTGAGTAGCGAATCTATTCCCTTCGGGAAAACAATGGTAGTCATGTTGAGATTTGGTGAACAAATGTTAAAAATATAAAACTTAAGAAAGTATTTGTTATCACTTTGTGCCAAAGTAAATAAATAGTAAATAAATTTACTCTAGTAAATAAATAAATTATCATTGTTGAAATGTGTATATTTTTTTTATAGACACCCGGTGTTTATAACAATTTCATATTACAATACAATAAATATCCCTTGGGAATATAACTGTCAAAACAATTCCTTATGTAGGACTGGGTTTTCAAAATATTTAAGGACTAAAACAAATGTTATAAGTTATTGTCACTGAGCGTAGCGAGTGGAGGCGGGAGATAACAGAAAATATTACATCTTGGCACTAAATATTATTTCAAGCACTTATAGTAAGAATTTAATATATTTTTAGTTTATTAGATTTTAATAACTTTGAATCTTTTACCATAATTATTATCAAAGAGCATGTTTTGTAATTATAAACAATGTTTGAACAAATATTGCACAAACTGTGTAACAAAAACTCTCGCTATTGATACAAATTAATTTTATAGATTTCTAACTATGTCTGAAGCACCTGAGCATTGTATAATTGTTTTAACAATAAACGTTTTTTAAAAGAAAAATGCTATAAGTTTGTACTGTATCAACTTATATATATGAAGCTAAGGTATTAGCTAAGGTTATAATACCTTAGATTCGCGACCCGAATTTATTTTACTCGTATTGCTAGAACTCAGTACGTCGTTTAAATTTAATAAATTTGATTAAATTATACCACCTATTGAGGAAAATAGGACTAGAGATTCAGTATAAGAAGATAATAATAATGTAAAATTAAAAAAAAAAACATGAGCTTTATAAGACATAAAAAATGGGTATGATTTTGCTAGACAAGAGCGAAGCGAGTTTCTTAGTTGTAGTGTATCAAAACCTTGAAATAGTCATTAAGAACTTGGTGTCTTTCAATAACTAATTATAGAAAGTTATATTTTTGTCGCTTAGAGAGAAATGTTTTTTGTAACTTTGTCATCTAAAAAGAGACAAAATTAACGTATAAGGTGACAAAAGTAGGCCTATTAGATTATAAGGTAGACAAATGTATACTAATTACTTTATAAGGGAGACAATAATATACTAATTAGCTTATAATTTTATTTTAAATAAACTATTTTTTTCCTATAAATGCTTACAGATATGTAACAGAGAAAATGGATAATTACCAAGGAAAATGAAGAGCGAATTCTGTTTCTATCATTATTATAATTTCTTTATACTATGTAAAATATAAACACTGTAAAAATTTTAATATGTTTTCCTCCAACAAGATAATATAACATGAACTATTCCATATCTCTTGGGGTAATCCCAGGTTGATTTACTCTAGCATAAGCTCTATGTTCAGAACATCATGCAGTCTCATGCAACCTAAGCTCAAAATGGAGAAATCAAGCAGCGTATCTCACATGATACAAAGTTGGCAATGTATCTGATAAACCCTGACTTTAATTATTACTTTAGTCATTGAGACAAATATCCAGTAGCTTAATTCTTAATTAATTGCATAGTTAGAATGTACCCTACAACTTTATAACTACCATCAGTTTATTTTGCGCTCTAACACGATATTCTAAATATAGTTCTTTATGTATCAAAACTTTAAATTTATTAGTTGTGAGTTAAACTAAATCAAATTAGGATGAACTGTCTCATGTATGCATAAATTTAATTATTCAATTGTGTGTATATATATGAGTGTTCACATCCATATAAATTTAAAAGAGTGAATACAAATAACAGCAAATTTTTGGAAATTTAATAGGATTAAAGAAGTTAATTGTGATCATATAGGTCAATTTTCTGGCCGAGAGCGTCCAACGTTTAGTGATATTCACAGACTAACAAAGAATTGTTTGCTTTTCCGATATAATTATAATATGCTATTTGGCATGTCGTCTTGCCTTGTACATTTGTGAATATTTCAGTATAGCCTACACTTCCACCTGAAATACTTGTAACATAGTTTCGTTGGAATGTGCTAACCTGCAGTGTAGCTGATTTGCTGTAAATACCCTAGTCTACTGTAAAACAATGCAAACGATCATAGTTGTATCACTACATCTATAATGTCTTCGAGTTGAAGGATATTCAATACAAAGGTGACCCTTTTAGATACAGACATGTCTCATTGTCAGAATATGATTCATGTTGGCAGATTGAGCTCTTGATCCATGGGCTACCTCTCCAGAACATTTTAATGCTTAAGTTCCAAAATTTGCCTCAGCTATAATGACGTCAAAGAGGAGGGTATTTATAATGAAGGGCTCAACAGATACCATAATCTACTTTTAAAGAATTAAAGCTTATGATATTGGTTTTTCAATAAAAAAGCAATGAAACATAAGCGATATATGTGACACACTTCAAAAGAAACTCACATGTGATTTTACTCACATGTTTTTACTTTTTAGTTTTTGACCGCTAGGGTTTGTCCTGGGTGTTTTTTATTAGGTTTAGTCTCAGAACATAGGCCTAGACATCTAGGCGTGTGTTCTGTCTGCATGTTTTAGTTTGTAAATTAGGCACATGATAACGGGAGTTGATTTATACTCTCGAAAAGTCGTGTATTTTTTTCTTATATGATGGCAAATGTCCGAACAAACAATAATATTAATACAAATATTCCATCAAGTAATAATTTTAAAAATAGCACCATTGTTTCTTGTAAGAAAATAAGTGAGAATGATTAAACAATAATCGAAATTTTTCTAGCAACTAAAATTTCAATAAAAGTACTTTCAACACGACTTTAACGATTTGTTTACATTATTTCCTCAATTAATTCTATCGTTCTACATCATTCTTAACTTACTGAAAAATTCCAACCATTTTCTGAGCAACATTTCCATTTATTTAATAAAGCTTGCCCTCAATGTTGATTATTCAGTCACTTAAAAGTTTGAAGAGACTTTGAGAAACAATTATTAAATTACAAGACAAGACAATGAGACTTTCCGGAAGTTAGGACAAGCAACTCCTACTGTTTGTTATTTATACACTCGCCGTTTCCATTTAATGAGTCAGTATTTATTATTATTATGAATAGAAGCCCTAGATACTTCAGCCTATAAGGCTTTTTGTGTACTTCTTATTCCAGACTAGCTTATTTCTAAGCCCATGGTTAGGGGAAGGATTTCTTAGCCAGGTTGCTTGTTGATTTAAAGGTCACATCTAGGCCAAAGATCAATGTCTTCTACGTCCTAATGCCTTGCACTTTAGAAGTATATGTTCTACCGTTTGTAGGTGCTAGTTCCATAGTCTGCATTTTAGGTTTCCTTAGAATAATCCCATGGTATTAAGATGCTTCTTGAAATCACCTTGGCCTGATATGTCACTGTATGAAATGACGAACTTAGAGAGTTTCAGATCTAGTTGGATCAGTGACCCCTAAGGATTGACCGTGGAGTATTTTGCCCATCGTTTCTTAATTTCTAAGTTAACTCATTATTTTGGACTATTTTCTGCCATGGCTTTGTTATTCCGGCTAAGGGTTCAGGACCAATGAAGGATTTTTATGTTCCATTTTTCCCCAGTTTATCCGTCTTTTCGATGCCTCTGTGACCTAGTATCTATATATATATATATATATATATATATATATATATATATATATATATATATATATATATAAGATATAGCCAAGTACTATCTGGTTTTGAGTCGAAAGTTTAATTAAGGTTCGGTGACAATCCCACACTAGTGATGAATAGTGTTCGTGTGAGCTTACAGACTTTAAAGCAGCCTGACTGTCCGACAATTGTTTCTTTATATATATAAAAAAAAAAAAAAATTAACGAAAGTGCTTAAACACAGATTTTAATCTCCTTCATAGCAACTATCATTTCAATTAAAGTACCATTTAACAAGATTGTAATGATTTGTTTATAATACTAACAAAAACAATTCAATTATAACTTACTGAAAATCTCCAACAATTTTATAATGTTAAAAACGTTTCATCTAAGCAACTTTTAAATTTAATAAAGCTTGTCCTCAATCATGATTCTTCAGTCAGTTATAAGTTTGAAGAGACTTTGAGAGACAGTTATTAAATTTCCAAACAAGGTTAAAGACAATAAGTCATTCCGAAAGTTAGGACTAGCTCCTAACTCATACTGTTCGTTTAATTATACATTTACCGTTTCTACATAATCTGTCAGTAAGTAAGCGAGCCGAGTTATATACCTTGTTAATATTTTCTGTTGAATCCAAAGATAATAACTACATTTTTTAAATATTCTCTTAACAAAAAACTGAAACAAATGATGGAGAGTTGGCTATAAAACAAAATGTAAAAACTATTGCGAAGCTTACGTGCACACCCTGTAATTCAGTTGTCAATTCATGTATACTTACATTACTGTTACGTTCAAAGATTTCCATTTTTCAGTCTTGGGACCTCAAAAAGTAGTGACTTAACCTTCACCATCTAAGAAGTAATTTAGGTCTTTTCGTACGGAAATAGGTTAAAAACAGTAACTAGGATCATCCAAAAAATGTAGACTGAAACGAAACATGTTTCTTAGTTAGTGTGTACAGTATTATTAAAACCTTGACTATCATTATTAAGAATCGCTGTCGTACAAAAAACTCAATACTTATTTTGTGTAATGAATATTTTCAGAGTTTATGTGAGAAGGTTTTTCAGGTGGTTTTTATCTACCAAAGAAAAACCATAAAAAAGTCCTAAGTGTCTCAAAAAGAAATAATTCTAATTATTATTAATAATTTTTAAGCCAGAGGAATACAATTTTATAAGCCAGTGCAGTTGTTTACCAACGTTGATGTTGTGGATCGTTGTAGCAAGAAGTAAGAGTACATTTTAATAATTGAAAGAGCTAAAGAAAATAAAATTTTGCATAAACCAAGCAAACACAATGTACTTGCCAGCAGAGGAAGGCGAGAGACCAAATATGCCACCCAACATAATCATCGGAAACCTCCTTCAAAAGATTGGAGCGCTTTACTTATCTGTGATTTGCTATCATCTGGGATAATGTAGAAAATTAGAACGAAGTCGTTGGCAACAAATTGGATATATTAACACATTTAAAAGTATACTTTAGATAAAAAGTAAGAAATTGACGAAACTATATCTCTGTAAGTTCCATATTTATTTACGTCCCAGAGATATGAAGATGTCACAAAAGGATGAGATCATGAATTATGATGGATATCCTAGCGGAAAAAGATGAAGAGGCAAACTGAAACTGATATTGATTAACGAGGTTGAGGAGGGTTCAAGAAAACTGATCATCATAAATATACAAATCCAGGACTAATGGTAGTCACCACATAGGCGGTCAAGACTCAAGCAGCGCTATACTGTCAAGGAGAGAGATATGATGATACACTTTAGGGGGTCTAGGTAGTTAATCTAACCTCAAATTAATTGTGTATTTATTATAAGAATCAGATGCTGTTAAATTTTGTAGAATTAGTTGTTATGGTAACCAGTGTGAAATGGTATAATAATAAAGAAACAGACAGTTGTAATGAAAGTTTCTGAATAGTTAATGTATTTTAAATTTCTGATCAATTAAAACTTTTGTCTCATGTAAAAATAAATAAATTCCATATAATTATGTGGACAAAATCGTAATGATCAGTCAAATAGTTCTCGAAATACAGTGTTTGTTATATATCTGTTTAAACCCTTTGTCAACCCTTAAGTTCCCAAAACATCTGTACCTGATATAATAGACCTTCATACGACTTTCGAATATGTAGAAATGTAGAATATGTACGACTTGCTTGAGTAGAAAGTATTTCTTTTGATAGAAAATTTAGAAATGTCGGTTTCATTAAACATATTATTTCATTGTTGGGCTTATATCACTGCTATCTTGTCAGTGGACAAATAACAAACATTACACAAATTGTGTATGAAATTTCCTTGTGTAGTTGGAAATAAAGTTGAGCCTGGAATAAAGCGAGAAAATAAAGCACGAGGCTGGAGTGGAACAAGGAAATGAAGCATTTTAATCGCGAGGAAATGAAACTGATTCTCTCAAGTAATTTTACAGAATGTACGTTCTCCACCTTTAGATTATCTCCCTACATCTAACAATCGATGTTGTCGTTGTATTGTCGAGAGTACATAGATGCCTGTGTAATATATTGTTATCAAACGTAAATATAACTCCGGATTATTACAATACAAATAATAATGTTTGTTATATCAACGGATACTGAATAAACTACGGTACTGTTAATTGGATGATTTAACGTAGTGTCAGAAAATAAATTAACGATGTAAAACACTACATTGAGTTATTCACAAATTAATCTATAAATCTAAAAATAATAATCATAGCTCTTCCCTTCCAAAAAATATATATTCCACGAGAGAAGAAAAATGTAAGTTTTTAGATTAATCCGTTTTCCTCGTTTATTTCTTACGGAAAATAAGTAGATGTAGAAGAGTTTGTTCTTAGCAACTTTTTATGAATTTATTATTAAAATATTTTAAATGTATTTAAATATAAACCTAAATTTGCTCGTGTTTTAAAATTAATCCTAAACTTATATCATATTTAACTTAAATCGACTTTATTTTTTCACATTAAAGTATTAGTTTTTTGTTGTTAATATAAGCCGTAATTATCACCTTAATGAGATTTTCACACTGGTTTGTTTCATTATTCTTTACATTTCAAGCGGGGATATTGCAATCAATGCGTTTATACACCCTTTACGGGTGAAGCAATCCCGAGGCACTCTACTGGATTTTCACCTTTTTCATTTAGTCTTGCGTTTAGTCATTTCAACATTGAGTCTCTCCTTCATATTTCTTATCTGATCTCTCTTGAACAACTCTTGTTCTCTTCCGACACTGACGTTACTAAAGTATTTGCCGTTCCTTTTTAACCATCATAACCTTATTAGGCTATAATCACCGAGGTGTTTTTCGCCTTTAAACAACAACAACAAATTGATCATAATCATTTGAGCCAATTTTATGAAAATGGTAAATTTGGGTTTTGTTTTAGTTATGGCAGCTACTATTATTAAAAAAAAAAAACCATTTATTTGAATTTGAAAATAATTCGAAATTTTACATTTTACCGCCTACTTAAGAGCGTTTTTCTAACACAAACATGTACTGATTTAAATATATTCACTGAGAAAACATTAGTACCAAATTACACCAATGAGTAGACTTGTTGAACATTTCTTGATGTTAGGGAATGACGTTTCCATAAGGGTGAATCACAACAGAGAATTTTTACTTAGGCTTATCCAGTATACAAAGTATCGAGTAAGTTTGGTAATCCCAAATAATATCGACCTAAATGTTTTGAATAATTTTGAAGATTCATTGTCCAGGAAACCAAAATGTAATTTTCGAAATGCCGTCCGTCCGTAGTCGTTGTCGTCTCTACGTAAGCACGACAGAGGGCACAAACATTAAGATAGGAACATGACATTTTGTATAAAGTCTTCATATAGAAACCCTATGGAAATTCAGAAAAATCGAATTAAAAATGTCAAAATGGCTGCTAATTTAAACACTTTTTTTGTTTTTTGTTGTTATTCAACTTATAAAATAGCAAATTTCATAAAAATTTGGAGCTATCAATTTTACACAAAAGTTACCCCCCCCACCTATCTACAATGACAAATAGGATAGTTATTGTCAAAAATGTAATTTCGATCCCTAATTTCCCAATAATAACATGTGATATTCGTACAAGGGTCTAGCCGACTTGAAGAAAGTAAAAATATCCACAATTACCAGTTCAGAAGACCTGTGTAACAACTGTTTTAAACATACTTTACTACTTAAGACTCCTTGATCAGCAATACAATGGTAAAATATCCTACAAGGCCTTACAGGAGACCACCTTTGAGACATTACAATTAATTGTATGTAAAACTATAAAGTTTATTTGCTTTTTACGAATTGCTGATGTTTATATATATTAGTTACCTTTTTTAATAGTCAGAGCAATTCTTATTTTGTTGTAGAAACACTACAGCACTGTTTCGCTGACGAAGCCGGCTGTGAACGGCGAAACAGCGCTGTAGTGTTTCTACAACAAAATAAGAATTGCTCTGACTACTAAAAAAGGTAACTACAGTTATATATATATAAAGTGTAACAATATATTTCCACGTAGTAAGAAAGGTTCCTGATGTTAGAGATTTGTTAAAATAGTTTGCAGAATGGTTTCTTTAATGAAATTCATTGGAATATAATACGATCTGACCACTTTACTTGTGACAAACATGAAGGTATCCAATATCTGCAGCTTATCAACAGCTATATCATGTTTGATTTTAAAATCTTATTATTACAAGCTGCTGCGTTAAGATCACCCATTATTTTAATATTGGAAAAATAAATATTCAGGGCCATAAGATCAAGGGATGTGTGTCTTTCTATGTCACATTACAGCAATAAATATTATTAAACCAGTGTTTTATTTATGGTTTAATTGAAAATAGCAAAATATTTCACATTTAATTATGTACATTAATTTCACATTTATTATAGGATTATGTTCTACAAGATTTAATTAAAATACCAATGCGATTTCTGTACGTTTTAATCAAATAAGAAATTCTCATAACCAGTTCAATTATGGAATCCAGTTAACAAATCTTACTTATAAATCTTACTTACTCCATTTTTAGTGTACAGATCACTAAGTGAATATAATAAAGTACCTTACTTGATATTGTAAGGTAATGTGCTTTATTCTTAGTTTTGATTTTATTGGCCTATTTTGTGGAATCTTTCACTATATCCCATTATACTAATAAACATTATTAAAACACTGTTTAAATTTACATTTCATTATATTAATTTATTGTTTAGTTTGACATTAATTGTACACTTATTTTTTGTGTGACTGATTAAAATTATGTAGTTTTTCACATTTAACAAGCTCAACAATACAAATGATAACGTTACTTTGGTACAAAGCTTAGAATTGTATGTAGAAACTTGTAATCCGACAATTCACTTGTAGCAGGAAGATATAATTCTGTCTGTAGTGTGAAGATAGTTTAGTTATTATTATTTGAAAAACAGGATTAAGCTAATATAAGGTTATGTCTAATATGTTGGAAAAATAACTATTTATAGCGTTGAGATCAAGGGATGCAGGAGAATCAGTTTTGCTTTTATGACCTAACTGCTTAAATACACATGACATTTGATCTGATAATTTGTTGTATGATAAAACGTAATAAATGTGTCTTAGTTTTGACACATATGTATGTCACATTACAGTAATATATATATATATATATTATTAAAACACAGTTTAAACTAATAATTCTATTTATTTATGTAAAATTGTACATATTGTTTCGATGACGTTAATTTAAATAACATAATTTGTCACATTTAACTAGACAAATTTTCAGATTATTTTGTTACTGATTTTACAATGGTAATGTTTTCACTCTAGTTGGAGTTGAATGTAAAAACTTGTAATTCGATAATATACTTGTAATGCATAGATATGATTCTGTCTTTAGTGTGTAGATAGATTTCAAAGTTTAGTTATATTAGAATAGTATTAAACTAACGCGCGGTTATGTCTAAATTTGCAGTTCAACTGTTTTAAACCATCGGAAATTTGTAGCTTTAATACTCACATGTTATAATGGAGACATAGATTATTAAATTTTACGTATTTGTTAAATAAACGTATGTATATTTGTGTTTTAATGAATTTTTGATTGTGATTTTTTTAATGACATATATAAACAATGATGTCATTTATAAATGAAATTACATATTCATTATTGTATTTAAGTAAATCAAGAAATCGATTGACACTGTTAGAATTTTTAAGTTCAAAGTAATTGAAATGGTATTTAAGTAAAATTTTCGTATTATCGAACCTAATTTTGGAGTACATTTATCATCAAACAGAGATTTATTTAAAAGATTTAGAACGGGAAGTGTGTTTATTTCGTCCTATTATTTCGTGTGTTTATTATGGCGTGAACTATGAAGTAGAAAATGGAATTTAAAATGACTACATCGTCTATTTGACATAGACTAGAGCGAAACAAAGTCTAAGTAAATGTATTGATTGCTAACGATATAAATGTAATTTAAATTTATATCTTGCAAAATATAATCATGGGAAATTGCAGATATTATGATTTTCAATAGAAGTTCTTTTAGGCTTCTTCATTGACCTCACAACTCGGCGTGAGTTTTAATCTTCTAAACGTTTATCCATTCCGCTCAGTAGCCGCCAGCCAATCTTTTTTTCAATTTCTGCCGTTTATCGCTTTTAAATCCTCCTCGACATTGTTCATCCACAGTTTTATCTGCCTTCCTCTGTTTCTTCTACCTACCGATTTCAACTCTATTAGTTTCATAGTCCCATTGTTGTTGTTTATTCTCATGACTAGAAAGTTTTTGTGTTTCTACGTATCTCATGATATCTCTTCGATACACTAAAATGCATTGTAATTAAACGCCGTATAGATCTTTCAAAGAATTTTTCATATGTAAACTCGGCCGTCTCTTCGTCCTTTTTTAAAATTCTTAGTCTCCACTCCGACAATCGGTTTCATCGTGCTATATACATTTGGCTCTTACGTTTTCTTCCAAGAATTATTTTTTACTTTAGTATATTTATTTGTATGGTTGTATTACCATGGGTTTTCGCTAATGACACGTCTTCTGGTATCTTCTCTGGTTGTTTTGCCAGTGTGTGATTGTGATCCTATATACACAAAACTTTATCTTTGTTATTTTTTATTTATCTTAAGTTCTCTCTTTTGCATTTTCTCATTCAGTTTGTTTAATGGCTTTTCCACATATTCCTTTTGGGTACGTAGGTAAAACCAAAGACATTTATAATTTCACTCACGTATCTGTTCGTCTGTCTGTAAGTCGCAACCAGTCTGCATTTATATTCTATGTATTGTCCCACATATAGGAAAAATATAACGGTAACGAAAAAATGACCTTAGGGTGGTGAAGGGGCTAAAATTATTCAAATGATTTTTTTAAAGTATTATGCCTGGGGTATCAAATAAAACTATAAGTTTTTCCGATTGTGATTGTTTATTTGACGGGGGAAATATATGTTTGGTGTTAGACCAAATTTTATGTGTCAGAAGCATGTCCTCACCTCTTACACGGCGTAACCTCTAAAAAAAAATTTTATTTTAATAAAAATGTGTAATTCAAATTATATTTCATTGTGAAATCTTATATTGTAGTTTTTTTTTCTACAACATATGTAATCGCTCATTTTGAAATGCGTAGCGTATAAGGTTTAAAAGCAGTTTTCGTGAGTGATGAGAAACAATTCAATAACCATTAAAATAAGGACTGCATTTTCATTGATTTCTCTTTGTTATATTCTGTAGGTAAAACCAAGAACTCTTATCAAGTCAGGAGCTTGTCTGTCTGTACTATTTACAATGCCGTTTAAAAGACTTAGACTTTATAAAAATATCTGTTCCTATATACCTTCGGACCCTAAGTCGTAAAGTTTTAAATAATCATCTGCATGATATGTAGTTTAAAGATTGATATAGTCTATTATATCAGTCTATATATTTTTTAATTTATTCTAATACGCCAAAATCTTTGTCGTTAATCACCTCATAGATCTTTCGGAGAATTTATCTATGGACAACTGTAAGCATTCCTTACTTATTTGTTATTTTCTCGCATAAGCCGATCGGTCTCATTAGTGCTGTATACTTTGGAGCCGCAAGTTTTATTCCAAGACATATATATTTCATTTTCAACGTATATTATAAGAATTTTAATTCTTACTAATTACAGAATTTATTCATTATTGTTAAAATGTGTATTTCAAATCATTATCCTTATGTCTCAAAAAAATTATTAATATTATTATTATTATGCAATTCAGTAAATTTGTATGGCTTGTAATAACATCTCATTCCACTAATAATTCTATCTTTTAATATCTTATGTGATTTTTTGCGTGTAATTGAATTATTATCTTAATTACTAAAATATTTTTTTATATTTACAAAGCTATAATTTTCCATTCTGAGATTCTTGTTGTTTTATTAACGTTCACATGTCTTATGTTTGCATTAGTTAGTTTGTTTTTTTATTGACCTCAAGTTCTCTCTTTTACATTTCTCATCCATTTTGTTTAGTGACTCTTTCTTCAATCTTTTTTATATGTTCGAGTTTACTATATCATCTAAATGTTCTTACATAATTTCTATTTTCCATATTGCTGTTTCTAGGACTTGTTACATTTAAGGTATAGAGTAAGTATACAATTACTACTAATAACTTTATGACTCGTTGACCGAGCGGAGAGAATTGCTGCTGTTTAACTGGAACATTTATTATTCCATCGGTATATAATTTTTTTTTATTTGTATCTTCGATACGTAGTTAAAATAAAATGCATGAATCACTTGTATTGAAATTTAGGAATAAAGTTCGTGGCAACTAGGCTCAACAATATTGGTGCGGTACTAGGTTTCTTTATTATATTTTATGATTTATTAAAAAGTGGCCACTCAAAACATTTACTGCCTTTTCCAAGAAATAGATGCTGGTGTTCCGACTAACAATAAATCAAGCGTTAAGAAGTATTAAAAAAATGTTGTTTACGAGGCATAACGAGCTGTCTTAAAAAGAATCAAATAATATCTAAATTCGTCTCCTGGAAAATAACTACTTTTTTTTGTTGTTTTTATTTATATTAATTAACATGGTTAATAAATTACAAATATATTATTATTTACAGTTAGAATGTATTGTTTCCTGAGATTTGAGCCACCATCAAAGAAGTACACTAGCATGGTGGTAGGGTTCTTTTTCAAATAAGGCCGTCAGTATTTTAAGATTTATATACATGATGGGTATTACGGTGTGATTACGATGTATATAAATCATAATTACAATACAAGTCGCACGCCACTATAATAAAACAAACAACTTTTATTAAATCTCCCTGTTAGTGGTGTTTTGTTCAAGTGTGGTATTCTTTCCTGATCAATGAAAATTTATGTTTGACACGTCTCATCAGGCAGGTTCTACAAGAGCGTGTTAAACCTTAAACCTTCCAAGGGGAGAGGTGTAAACACTAGAACCTCTAGGTTCATTTTTAAAATGTACCATGTGTTAGACATTCGTAAAGATTTAAATCACTTAAAGAAAATAAAGAAGGTAAAATTTAATCCTTAAAATTAAAAAAGGTAATGAACGGTAATTTGTCATTCGAATTGGAGCATAAATCTATGAATATAGGTCGGTCGATGTGCAAGCAGGCGTCTCTAAGCGGTATCGATGCGGGCTTTCCACTGTTCAGGATTAAAACTACATTGTTCAGGTACATACATGGTACCTATATATATTTTTTAATACAGATCTTCATATAAAATGACATTTTAATATGATCTTATTCTTGGTACTTTATTAAAACAGAAGTTTAGATGATGGCTTTCAATAGGTGGAAACAGATTTAAAGATTAAAATCGCCCTAAAACTATTAGATAAATTCAATCAATACAGGCTGCAATTTTTGTCTTTTGAGTATTCAGAATCAATTAGTTAATTTTCTTAACGAAGAATATTATAGTTTTACAAATGTTTAACCAGATTAGTACGATTTGTCTAATGATGTTAATTATTCTTCATTTTAATAATATTGAGTTTCAAAAAAGTTTAGTTTTGGTTGTAGGACTGAAAATTGTATAATTGCAACTACTTTTGAGATCCATTATGTCTTAAACGGTTTTTAAAATGTATCTTGATTAAAATTATTTTAAAATGTGATTTTATATGAAATGATGTAATAAAAAATATATGTTTACATTTTGAGATTTCCACTTGCACCTTCTCTATTCTGAATTTTGTCCTATCACTTTTTTAATGTTATTTAATAGTTCCGGGACTTTTTGGACACCCAGCATATGCAGATTGTACTCTTTTTGTGTGTATAAGTGTTACCGTTCTAGTGGTCTTCAATTTTGTTGGCCACATTGATTTGTGTCGAATTGTTTAACGGTCGTGTAGGTATATTTATTGTAAACTAACCTAACCTAAACACACCTTGACAACTGCTCTAATTCATGTATAATTTGTACTCAACTCCTTTACCTATTCGTTAGTTTCTATCTTTTCTCTAGACGTCCTCAAGCCATTATATCGAAGGAAAGGACAAAGGTCTTAGTGCTTAATCATTTCCTCTGTTATTAGAATGTCTTTCTCCACTTCTCAAGTGACCCCGGAATGTGAAAAATATAGTTGTAGGGAGTCAGCGCTTTCTGAGGACATAACAAATTGTGTGCTTTTCATCTAAGATAGTGAAGACTCATTGATTCAAGTATTCATTGATAAGTAGGGCAGAGTATCCTACAGCTTAAATCCTAAAAGACATGCACTAAGTCTAAAGATTCCATGCTTTTTGAAAAACTGACTCTGGTAGAAGTAAATCTTGTGACTATCATATTTTTACCCGGTCAGAATAAATGGTGTTCCATAAAGCATACCCGGATTTCGGATGGTGTTCCTTCGACTTTCGGCATTATCCACATAGGTGCAGGTTTCGTTTCTGGTAACAAAAACCCAATCCCTTAAATCTGCTTGTTATTAAAACCGCGTATTTTTTATCTAAGCGAGCAGACCATCTGATTACAAACATCGTCTAATGGTGGCAATGATCTGATTACATATCGCGATAACGTGTGTGCATATGGTGTCTGTTTGATGTATACAAGATATTCCATCGTCATTTCCTTAAATTACCCAACTTTTTCCATTCACAGCATTTGAACTTAGTAATACATTAAGCTCATTCCGCTCCCACTACCCTACTGAACTTTTCTTTTGACGAGATATACAAGAGACAGGGAATATATTTGTATGTATTTTTAGTAGATTACTTTTTAAGGAACACTGCGACATCTCCGCTTAATCGGCCTCATTTCCTTTTAAAAAAATACAGATTTCATCTCTATTATATTCTAAATAATTCAGATTATTCAGTACTAATCCTAATTATTTTTTTTTTATTAAAAATTTTATAATCCATAATTCCACTTCATTGTTCACTACAACACTTCACGTTAAGTAAGAAAAATACCATTATTTTTACAAAATAGTAATTATAAATAAAAATTAAACAAATATTTTAATTGGTTTTGTATTTCAAATAAAAAACTTTTCCATTACTTATGAAACTATCATACAGTTTTCTTTTTTGAAATTATAAAATGACAGAGTATAAATTATTTTCTACATCTTATTTTTATTTTTACATACTACAAAGTCCCTTAGTTTCCCAATACACGCTGTTATTTGTTTTTGTCTGTTTATAGATATACATATTATTATGTATAATATTGATTAATATTCTATATATAGCACAAACGTTTATGAATATTGTTCATTTTGTAAATTGTAAAATGTTATCTGAAAAGTGTGAAATAATTTATAAAACTGCCATTGTGTTCAGAACATATAAATCACTTGCAGTTGTCACTTTCCTATAATACATTCATTATGTACACGTGTTGTATGCCTAACATGTGAAACATACACGTAAAACTTTGTTATAAAGAGGTTGTTTCTGCATTCATTTTGAATAGATATCACTTGAAAATTAATACTTCTTATTATAGAATTTCTAGTCTAAACACAATGTATATATTGTGTTCTTTCTTATTGAAACTTGGTCACGTAACTATGTTTTGTGTTTGTTTGTAAACGTTCTAGGTTCTACAGATCATTGAACAAGTTCTTTAATCAGTGAAATAGATTAATAAATTTCAAACTTCGGTCTGTTTTTGCAATAAAAAAATTAATTTCCCGTTTAAGGACAGTTTTTTTTAATGATAATTTTCTCTCGAGCGTCGTCCAATATAATACTGTTAAACAACTATTTTGTATTTTTTGAAAATTTTGTTTTCAAAACAGACAGAAGGGTTTTATTGAAATGAGATGAATCTTTGGATGCAGTTTCCTGAGATTTAGCTAGGTATTGACTCTAGAAAACCTCATTTTAAGGGATTACATAAATATATCTCTAAACAAACAAAAATCTAATAACAATATATTTAGCATTTAATTATTTTAAAGAAAACGAGCCTAATATTTTGATGAAAATGAAGGTTTACCATTGTTAACGAGTACGAAAGAACGGTTAAGCTAAGTTTAAGTTGGGAGCGAATGTGTTATTTCATTTTGGGGAATTAGTAACCAAATAGGATATATTAATCTACTAATAACGAAAATAATTGTAAAATGTGCATTTATAATTTGAACAAAAAGAGATTTACGAAGCAGAAATGTAAGAATGAATATGTTTACCTATTTAACTTGCCTTTCTTGCTACAATTTTGAATTGTCTAGCCCACTCATTACAAATATAAGAAAGCCAGTATGCACATAGAAATCGACAGAATGTAATAATTGAACAGATGTTGATAAATTTGGTAAAGTATAATGATTATAAGTCCTAAGTAATATGTCAAATATGACATTTTGATATTGTTAGATGAAACACATTTATAGTTTGAGCTTTCAGACTGGAATTATTGAGTAATGAACATCTGTAATTACTGTCACTAGCTATGCACGAATGCACGATTATCGAATTTTCCGTACAGATGTGATTATTGTCAGAAGATGTGAATATAATTCCTAAACCGATTACAATTATTTATTTTATTAACTCTTGCACGCAAATGTCACATTTTGTTTAGAATTATTAGTTACTTTACTTTCCGCAGCTCTACAGATTGGAAGTGGCATTTAGCTTCTTTTACATATCGCCTCAACGCTTGTCTTCCGCTGATGGGCCTTGTTCTTATTAGACATTCTTACACCGTTAATGTTTCCCACAAACGGCATATACTTTCTAAATATACTCTAATCTCCTTGCTCACATTTTGGGTAACAGATTCTTCAGATTGCTCTGTTTTAAATTTTTTTAAAGTATTTATGCTGTAAGTCATTATAGTCCACGTCTCAAATCTATGCGTTACCAATGGATTAAAATCTTATATAAGTTTTATGGAGCGTATATATAATTAACTTCAGGTGACATTTGTTTTCATTGTTTAGATTGACTCACAGTTACAACCCATTGTAGCTGTTACAACCGGCTTTCCCAGTTTTTTCTTGAATAACTGTGCTATATTTATTTGTTGTATTTGATAACATCCCTTGTGTGTTTAAGCCCCATAACCAGGACCGTCTTTAACTACATCATAGACTACACCTCTGATTTTGGAACACCTTCTATCCAGAAATGGAAATAATATTTTTACTAGATTCCCTAAAGTGATTTTAATTGGAAAACGTAGATTATATATGAATTAGAAACTAAAAATAATGTTTCAAAACGACAAGTTTATTGTCAAAGGACAAAAACTAAATATCTTTTGCTCCACTGCACTTTAGCTTCAAAACAAAAGTTATTACTCTAACTGATATTACTCTAATATTGTTTATCGTAAAGTATTCGTATAAATGAAATCCTAAGGAGATTTAAATGGCTTTATATGACATAACTTGAAGTTTCATATCCATAATATTGTCTCAGAGACTAATTTCTCTACTATTTACTTCAGATCTGCAGTATGTGAGATATGGATACTACTACAATGTCTCAAATATAAGGAAAGGATTTCATGCTGCAGATAACTCTTCTGTGATAAACTGAAAACAATCGCGATTCAACTGATATGATTGGACGCGGGTTTATTTTGCTGTTTTTTCCTGTTTCACAAATACTTAGTATCGCAGACAGACAATAAACAATATTCTTTATTGTTTATTGTTTGTAGATATTGATATATTGAATTACATAAATTTTAAATTTATTTCTAGAAAACATGTATTTCTACAGCATAGTTATAAGAAACAAAATTGGTTTTAATAATTGTGTGAGCTTCATTAGGTTAAAATAAACCATATTTATCTCTTACAGTTTTTCTTTAAAACTGATGATTATGAAGAAACAAAATTTTGAAGGTTGACAAATCATTTTAAAAAAATTAGGTCAGATTTTATATTTTATCAAATGAAAATTTCTTATTTTAGCATAGAAGACAAATGTACAAAACCAGGTTTCCATTTTTTTATTTATTATTATTATTTTTTTTAAATTGACCATTAAAGGAGTTGGAAAAGATAGACAAAACAAAATTATCCCCTCAAAATATGAAATACCTTTTGTCTAAAACATTTTCATTCAAAGCTTGCTTTTTCTTCCTTTTTCGATTATCTCAATTTAAATTATGAACCCTATATGTGTATTACATATTAAAAACCCTACATATTCAGAGCAAGATAAAATATTTTTTCAAGAAAATTTACGTTGCTTTCAGAGACATTATTTTGCTACAGCACACAGTGATTGCTGCTACCTCATTTTTATTTAACAAATAACTATTTCGTTGTTGATAGACGTATTAAGACATACACATAACAGATGTGATATAGTAAAACACAGACAACTGTAACCTAGAAACATTGACAGCTTTATCAATTATTTAACAATTTTCCTCGTGTTTTACTTAAATCATTGTCCAATTCTGAATATAAGAGCTGTTTGTATAATATTAATGCATCTGTAACTTTCTTTATATTTTTGTTACACCATTCTTTAATAGTTAAATTGTTTAAATATTTTCTTACTTGTTCACTCTTTCTGGTTTACTATTTACTTCCTTAGAATTAATTTTGCTATTTTAAAATGGAATTTCACATTTGTTTAATTTGTCTTAATTATAAAATCCTTTAATTATCAGACTGTCCAATTAACAACTTCTTTGAATCAGATTTTTGTTTTTAATAACTTAACATCTCAAAGGTCAAAGGATGGAACTTCTACGTGTGCAAAATAGAATTTATGACATCAGCGAGACCTATGATTCTACTAACCATTGTGTTTTGCTCGTGTCTATCCAATTTCATAAATAGGGACAATTATTTCTTTTAAATATATATATATATATTTTTTTACTTTTTGCAAATACATAGTAAGATTAAGTGACGGGTAAAAAAATAGCAGAAATATTTGTTTGAGTTAACTTGTGTTCCAATAGTCGTTTCGAAAAGTTTGCCAAAATGTATAAAGTTTGTATATGTTCATATTTAGTTTTTTGTATAACGCGATACATTTATTTTTCTATATTTTAGTCTCATGAATAATTCGGAAGTAACCGAAATGAATTTTAAATTTCGTAAGAAATTAGTACATTTTTATTTCTAAATGTCTTCAATTTCTTATTTTAAAATAAATTTCTTTCGTCCAAGTAATTTTTAAAATGATATATTATCGTAATTCTAAGTAGAAACAAGTTGATGGTGGACATCATGGTACTTACCCAGCCCCATCATACATTCAGATTCTCTAAACGTAATGTCCAAAACTTGGTTTCCTGAGCCTTAAAGGAAATATGAAATTGTATTGGTAGATGAAAAAGTCTTACTCATTATGCTAAGTTTGTTTAAAACAGTTGTTACAAGGTTTTATGACCTTCATGATTGTATTTATCCTTACATTCTTGACGTCGGTTAGACTATAACGAGCCTATAGATATGTATATATTAAAAAATCTTCATTCGCTTTGCTCGTGGCAGTGTCTCGGGCTCGAAGCTGTACAATGAATAATATACGATATTCGCTACCCTGGTGTAGATTCGGCACTGCCTGATCTATTAATTATTATTTTCATGGGATGTTAGGGTTCGAAATTACAATTTTGACACTAACTTTGGTATTTGTCGTCGTCGAGATGTTGAATTGGTACTATTGCATGCAGAATTCACATCGGCAAATTGTTATCTAATTTTAGTACGTGATAAGTTGAATAACACATGAGATATAAACCGTTTAGAATGGCCGCCATGCTGACATTCTTCTGGGCTTCAGTAATAGAGCACACTGTAGTCCCTTATATAAAATGTTATGTTCCTATCTTTATTTTTGTAACCGCTATCGTGCTTACGTGTAGATAACAACGACGACGAATGGACGGCGTGTCTAAAATCACTTTTTCAGTTTCTTGAGTCCATGAAAAGAAGAAGAAGATTACCAAATTAGCCCTATACTTCGTATACTGGCCAAGTAAAATATCATTAATATAAGGTTTAAAGTTTAACATTATTATTATTGGCGATAAATCCAAAATAGCGAAGGTGGATCAGAGCCCGTATTTCAAAATATTATTATTACATATAATAAACATTAAATTTCATGTTGAACAATATCTCTTCATTTATAAAACGAATCATCTATCTGTTTCTTTGTTTGTTTGTTGCAAAGAAATGAATGCGATTTTCACGCCAAGTTTATATCATATTTACCTCCAATATAACAATATTTGTATTCACATTAATACAAGAACAGATTTTTTGACATGTGTTACACATTTTCTTACAATTGTGAGTAGTTACATCATATATTTGTTTAGTAATTATGTCGGTATATTGTATAAAATATAATTGAAATGTAAAACGTTTTGGGTGTAGTAGTTTCTAAGTTATACACATTTTTCCTGGCAAAAATTAGGAAATCCTGATTTTTAAACAAGTTTGAAGATTTTTGTTATTTCAATTACAATATTATATGTTAGTACTAACTTTTATGTATGATTTAAACACTATTTGGAATAGAAAATTACATTTAAATCGGTGCAGTAGTTCCAAATTTTCTCCTTCTCCTTCTTTTTACATTCAGAGACAACATTTTATTAATATAATAAGAAGAATTCATTTTTAAGTGATATCCATTCACAAACTTTTGCATAATACGTTAATTAGAATTCATTCAATTATCTGAAGCCTAACGGCAAAACTAAATATATTGTTTATAAAGGGCCCTCAGGTAAAATGATTTGTCTATACAACTTCTCGTATTCTCTTCTATGATCTTTTTAAATATGTAAACAGTAAAACAAAAGTTGTAAAATAGAAATAAAAACAAAATTTTATTAGTTATTAAACTTTCTGTATTCTATCAATTTAGCTATGAAAGTTAAAACCATAACTGTGTGTAGCTTTAAAAATTAAATAATGCAAATAGTACAGTCCACGCGATCGGAGCCGCGGGCAAATGAATACTATACACATAAAACCAGATATTCAAAGCTAGTATTTGATAAATAAGTTAGTTTTTAGTTGGTCTACAGGAAATATATCAGCTTTATTTTTCACAAAAACAAATAACGGAATAAAACGTAACGTGTATTTAGATACCCTATACCATGAAATAATTCTCCATAGGATACCTTTTCTTATTCATCACATAATGTTAAATCTGTTTAAAAAAGAATTAAAACAGTTTGCTATTGTAGTTAAGTAAATGGGGCAAGACCTATAAATCAGGATTAATTGAAGCATGTGGCAACATTTACTTTGTGTAAAACACGTTACCTTAGCAACTAATTTATAATGAAGGCCAATTATTTAAATCATTTGCACAATGTGTATTTAACAAAACAGACAGTAAATTATAATTTATTTACCAGATTGGTATTTAGTGATATATTTCATAGTAAAAAGTAACCCTGGTTAACAAAATGTGACTGTTTATTGCTGCTAGAACACTCCTAAATAGCGAAGAAAGGCGATGATAACCACTATGGTTTTTCGCCTTTGACAACAAAACTATAAAATTTTATAGGAACGCCATGATTCAGTTGTTTATCTTTATTGGTTGATGTCGATGCGATTTGGTTGTCCTGTCGCACCATTTATTTTATAATTTTTTTTAAGGTGAGGAGAAAGTCTTCAAAAAAAGAGAAACATCCGATCTACCTAATAGTGTGATGGTCTTGCTCAATAAAATCCGCCTTCTTTCCTGTTAGTATCCTTCTCGAGTAGGACAAGGATTCAATAATGGTGTTCCATGTACCAAGGTGATGAGCTCTTTCCATGAACATGCCGAGAAGATGAATCTGAAAAAGGAGAATGTTAGGTATCCACGCGAAGGGCGAGGTAAAGACTAGGCTGGGACAGAGTCCAGTCCCTGCGCGAAGGGAGAAGTAAAAAGATAACTGGGTGGTGCCTAACCCACTCTTTCCTTTCTGGTAGGCAAAAAATGTACCTCCCAACTCTTGCAGATTTATACTATACAAAATTTTCTTTATACTATCAGCTGTTAGTATTTTACGCTGTCGTTTTCATCCCCCCTTCGGCCTCATTTACTCGAGAAAAGTAATTGTCTCTTCTCTGAGAGCCACTTTTGTATATCTGGTTTCTTCCAGCTGATGTTGGGTAGATTATTTTTCTTGACTGTCTCGCTGTGGTAGGACGCATTATCCATAACTATCACGCTGTCGGGGGGGGGGGGACAGGTGTAGTACACCTGAAAACCATTCTTCAAAAGCAGCGGCGTTCATTTCGTCATGGTATGTGGCAATGTCCATTTTTGCTGTTTTCTTTGCCCGAAATACCAATCGAGCGTCGTCGCTTGACTCTGAAGGACTCGTTGTGGGACCTCTCAAAAATCCCCTTTCATTGCCAATGTGGACCACAATGTGTCTTCCACCTTTTCCAGGGACGTTCTTCAGGCCCGTAGTTTCACCATTTAAATTGGCTTGTTTTTCCGATTTAATTTAACTAGGCGTCCACGCTTTTTTGGTTGTGTGCCCGGCGTTGCACCAGGTTTCATCTAAAGTAACCTTTCTCATCTTTCCTAAATTTTTTAATCTTAGTCAGATACTTTCTTCTCCACAGCACGATGTCATCCCGTTCAATAAGTATGAATCGGTGTTCCCTCTTCGTAAACTTGAATCCTAAATCCAACATCAGTCTTCTAGTAGTCGATGCACTCATATCTGGAAGATCGCAGTCTTCATTTATCATATCGTTGATTTTTTTTACTGTAGGTGGAATGTTCTGCCTAAACAACGAATGAACTTTTCTTTTAATGCTAGTTTTTTGAAAATCGTCAAATTTCACCATTTTTGTCCTCTTCCCCACTTGATATGGCCTTTTTCTCCCAGGAGTCACAGGAGGGCCGTCATTACATTCTCTCCTTAGCCGCTCAACGGTCGCTGTACTCGATCCTGTCAGCACACTTACTCTCTCCGCCACTTCCTTCTTCGACAACCCAGGATTCTCCATGCGTAAAACACCGTAAACATGTAAAATGAGGCGTCGTTCTCCACTGGAGTAAGCCCGTTTATCCTTAGGAACTACGTACTTCTCCGATGACAACGCTCTAACTTCAGCCATAGTACTCACTTATGTACTACGTTCACTGGACATCTCGTACAACTAAACTGACCTTACTAAGGAAACAGGGAGCCGAGATCACAATACCTGACTCACGGTGTGACTCACGCTCATCCCTTACTGGAAACAACACTGTGACACATCGTTTGAAAATGACATTAGAAAAGATTAAACTTGTGGCTTTTAAATTTAAAAGCAGAAGAATAAAAACCGGATGACCCCTTTGGGGGACGGCCTACAAGGACAGACCATACAAAAACAAGCTTAATCAATTAGCCCATACAATATAGGTATTTATTTAAATTAAATCTAATATAGTGGAGGGATGAAATCTGTATTTATGTATGTTTTTAAGATAAGTTTACTTAATTTAATTTAAGGGTACACCGATGTAATTAATAATTTTAACATATTTAACTGTTAAAAAAACACGATTCATGTCAAATTTGGTATCAAAGCTAACAGAAAAACGCGAAAAATTAAGCTATCCAATTTATTTTCACGTTTTTATTCAAATAAAAAAGTTTGTGTAATGGTACTGGAGCCAGAAGTATGACTCACAGGCCCAGGCCGCGCGGTGTTATAGTTTAGAAAGTATTTTTGTCAAGGTTTACTGAAAATTTAAAAACCAGCAATACACTAACTGAAGAACTAATATAATAAAATTATGCAAAGGTAAAAAAATTTGGAACTTTTTTTCTTTAACGTAGATCTTGTGTGTTATAAAATAAAAAAGGTCATTAAAGATTGAATCAAAAAACACTTAAGCAATTCATATAAATAGATTTAATAGGAATTTATATCGTGAATTTAAATTTATGCTTCTGAAGTTATTTCCATTTGAATTGCATCATTTATTCACTAAACAAATTTATACTTTTATATTCTTTCTAAGAACCGACTCATTTCATCTCAATTTCGTAAGATCACGCCTTATTGGTTCTATCAATATTTAATTCATTTAATTTATAGAATGTATAAAAAAGTTAACCTTCAACAACAATAATGTTTCGTTAATAGAAAATAATTAAGCATCCTAAATACCTAAGTAAATATGTTTACAAAAATGTTCAAAGACTAAATCATCATTCTTGCGCGTGGTCCGTCATGAATAATGTTCTCAAATTAAAGAGAAAATCAATTTTTTAAATCCGATTAACCCACTTCATTTTGCACTGTCGTTCGAAAAAGAATTAGATTGAAACATAACGGGCTTTCGGAATCCTATTGCTCAATTTATGTACGGCATACATTTCGTATTGAATTTAAAAGCAATCAATATTTGCTGTTGAATAACTGAAATCAGATTAAATAACTCATTTAAAAGAGTTTTTACCAGTGTGATATTTAGAAATGTAAACTTATTTAACTATTAAATAATCAAGGATTTATAACTACTTAAAATCAACCCTCTACACTTACCTCGCCACCCCTTACAATAAATCACCTAGCTGACAACGTGTTACTAAAGCTAAAGTGGGTCCAAAAGCATCTGTCTTGTGTTGTACATACATTACCCTCACTTGTGGTCAGTAGAGGCATACATTACTTCTTGAGCTTAGGGTAGGTGAGCCGCGTATTCCTAGCTTTGTATATACAGGGTGTAACAGACCACTCGTGCTGTAGGCTTGAACTAGGAACAAGAAATAAAGTTTAACTCCACTAATTTATAGTGTATACAAGTATTATGTATATAACTATATTGTATATAGCAAATCATATAACAATACTTGTTTTAAAACAATTATATACCTTGAAAGAGCGTATCCCTTTGAGGACCAAATATTACTAAAGCATGTGTTGTAAGGTTCATTGTAAACAAATGTGTAGGATTATATTTCATTTCTTTTCCTAACATATGTGTAGTTCGGGTGGTTTATGTTACACCCTGTATGATTAGGTCGAATTAAATTTTTGTTTTCTATGTGTTTATTGATAGAATATACATATTAAATTATAATTAAAATTATGGAACTTAACCTTACCTTTGCTACTTTAATTTGAATGTTGATCGGTTTAATCCTCACTTAAGTCAAAAAGTAAAAGAGCAAAAGTAATTTACTACACATTTTTCAACAAACTTTAATATAATAAACAAAATTAAACTATTATTAAAATCTGTTTATAAACAAAATTGGAACAAAGATAATTTTTTACTTATTCAATAAATTACCAGAGATCTAGTAAATAACAATTACAAGCCCATTTACACGTAGTCGAACTCATTATTGCAAATGTATAAATGTTTCATATAAATTGACCATTTATTTAAAAAATGTCATAAGAATAAAGAAGTGAATTTCTAAAATCCCATAAGTGATTTTAACCAAATTATACAATAAACAGTATATTAATCAATGTAATGATCGTTGTTGAGGGTGGCAATCAGCATTTGTTACCCTCTCAGCATTATTTATATAATTTAGTCCAAAGGGGTAAATTAAAAGGTCCGTAGACCACTTTATATTAAATTTAGATACAAATAGAAAATCGGAGTTTTTTTCAAGATAATTCGTGATAAAATATCACAGAAAGGTTAACTAACACAGAGATATCATTCCAAAAGTAGCTTAAATATATTTCTAATCATAAAACCATTAAGTAGTCAAAGAATGCTTTCCTATATCTGACCTACAATCTCAGTAACATAAAAGTAATGCTAGCATAAAGTATTTAGGTAGATTATAATTTTTTATTGAACTTGTAATTAGTCAAGGAAGGAACTTCTTAAACGATGAATTTTTGGAACTAAAATTAACAGTAATATAAACAGCCCGCCTCCCTCTTCATTCGACTATTTCACAATTTTAGCCACATCAGTTTAGGATGAAATGAAATTCACACCTGATGCCTCGTACTAAGTTTACATTTTATATACAAACCATCATCTTGATTTGAGTCAGTTTTTTAAACGGTAACATGTTTCTATAACACATGATTAACTTGATTTTTTAACGGCGAATTCAGAGTCATTATTGTTTTTTATATCTATCTCCTATCTCCAGGTATTCATGTAAAACTATACAAATTTTACTTCCTTTAAATAATGTCAAAGACACATTTAATGATTTAAACTATTTGCGACACATAATAATGGATAAAACTTAAATGTCCATCTCAGTGGTAGGTTCTAATTTGTATTATCTTGTTATATTCATTTAAGCAATTCAGGTAGATTGAAAATATTAAGTAAAGAGGTAGAACATGTAATATGAAAACCAAATTAATGTTAAAAGAGGGATTGTTCATAATATTCTAGTCGCTAAAAGGTCCAAAAGCTAAAAGAATTGATTTATTGGGCCCGTTCCATTATTTTTGTGTCAAAAACTTCACGACACATGTGAAAGTTCAATAAAAATGCAAATCAAATTAATTATGTACAGTGTTTTTACCCTGATATAATGTTTTTTTGTGATTTTTTTCCCTAAATTTGTTGATACTTTTATTTTAAAAATAAAAAATGTTTACTTTTCATTTCTTTCTTCATATAACCAAAAAAATCCTAGACAGTTAAAATGTTAATTTTACAGAGTATAAAAAAGTGCCTACGCTTTGCTATAACTTGAAATTTTAAGTGCATGGCATATTGGAAATATGACGCAAGTATTTTGTTACCACCCCTCTTCCAACGATATAAAACGAAAGATAAAATGTTTATTCCTGAAGCGTAGATAAAAATATGTAAATTAAAAATACAGCTTTTGACACTGTGTGACTTGAAAATCGTCATTTAGGCTTTGTCTGTCAATCATATTAACAAGTATAAACAACAATATTACTGTTTTATTTGTTATTTATTGTGATATTCATCATGGAGAATAGTGTCATGTCAGAGCATGAAATGTTCACCACCCTACTCATTGGTGTAATTTATCACCAATATTTTTTTCGCTGAATATATAAGAGGTGATCCTGACTTTGAGACACAAATGTATTATGTGAAAACGGTTTGAATTAGAAACTTGGTGTAAAATTTTAGTTTCTAATTTACACTAGAATAATGTAGAGAAAAATTAAAATAGTCATTTCTTATAGATTGTACATTAATTCAAAGATTTAGCAATTTTTTATTTTTGTAGGTACAATTTTATGATGTATTTTCTGGTATCAAAATGTCGGACAAAAACACCACTATTTCACTAGTGTGTTTACATATCTCTGTGGTACAAAACAAAAGCGTAAATAATGTGTAATCTGAGCGTAAAATGGATCCGTTCTGAGTGTTATACTTCGGTTTTTGTTTATAAAGATGATTTATATATTTAAGAATTACATTTGTGATATAAATGGAAAAAGGATCCGATTTATTAAGAATTATTGATTATCACATGATTATGTATTTTTGTATGCATTTTAATTGTTTATGTTTTTTTACAAATTGTTTATTTGGTTTGTTCTAAAAAAAAAAAAAAAAAAAAAAACAATAGTAAAATGAAGTTTCATGTTCATCATTTTGTAACGAAACCAACAATCATAAATGTTTAAATATAGTCTACAACATTGTTCAGTTTTGCGAGATTTTCATTTCAAGTAGAATGCGGCATCCCTCTACATTAAAAAAATTGTACATAAGAAAGTATTTGAATTTATTTTTTAAATTGAAGTCGGAAGACTTGGAGGATTTTTTTAATGAAAAATAACTTATAAACGTCATACTGTGATACATAATTTCAAAATTCCGTTTATGCCTGGTTCTTTTTCTATTTATTTTAATTTGTTTAAAGCTTGACTAACATAAAATTGAATAAGTCACATATCTTAGTCTGCCATTTGGAAACAATGACAGATTTAAAAAAAAAACTTTAATGCAAAAATTCTTGTTTATCAAAGAGGTATAATATAAATTATTTTACTAAATAAGTCCATAGGTAAACAAGAAAGGTTATAAATCAATAAATGCCTGTAATGTGACGTGTACAAAATTAATTTAAGTGGGATGTGGTTTTTAATATGTTTTATACAAAGCTGAGAACTGTCTAACAAAGTCTACACTATTCGTTTTATTATGTAATAAATACAAGTTGTAAAAATATATGTGATTCTAGAAATCTTTAAACTTCATCTCTAAAACATTTGGACTTATAAATCTTCTGAAATAATTTACTTTATTAATTTTGTAAAAGTAGGCTTCACGTATTTATTAAAAACCTATCTTAATTTTTAATGATTTTATTGGATTAATTTAATACTTGGTATGTTAATACTCGGAAATGAAACGTGGAATGAGGATAAAAGAAGGAACTGTTTTCACCTATTTCCTTTCTTTCCTTCTAGATATAACCGACAAAAGTTATTGGAAAAATCCCATAAAACCTTTTAATGTTTGTTACAGTGTAAACGAAACTGGATATGTGTTACTATATTCTCTAATTTTATGTGCGTGACTATACATACCATATTGGAAATATAAATCGTGTATTTTATAACCACACCTTTTCTGTCAATATAAAATTGAAAATAAAATGTTTATTTCTGAAGCGTAGATAAAAATGTTTCATGGATATGACGAACAGTTTTTGACTTGTAAATCATCAATTAGCCTTCGTCTGTCCATCAGTCAAATTAACAAGTATAATAAAACAATGTTAGAGCTTTATTTATAGATGATTGTGTGTATAAATATTTTAATTATTGCGACCACTCTCAGAGAAACGTTATCGCCCTTAAGATCAAATAATATTCACTTTTTCAACCTATTGGAGAAATTTAACACCATGTTTACTCAGTGAAAATATATATGAGATCATACAAACATATCTTCAATAAAATTATAAAGAATATAATATATTACACTATTCTTAATAAAATTTATTCCTCTACATTTCTTATGATTATGCACATATTAGTATACGAATTACCTTCACTTTCTAAATACAACGAAAAAATTATAAACCGCCAAATTTATGGTTACTTTAAAATAAATAATCTGTTAAGCAATTTTCAATCTGGTTCTCATGAGAAGGGCACGAATTCGGCCTTCTTTTGATATGGACGTTATTACTTATGCTATTGATAAAAGAAAAGTACTTTTATAATTTTGTTTGGTTTATATAAAGCTTTTGATTGAGTATACCATTCCCTACTTTTAGGAAAATTAACAAACTTGTGGTTTAGTTTGGTTTGTATCCTATTTGACTGAAAGGTATCAGTGTGTCAAATTTGGATATAAGTTGTCTTTCTGGAACTGTATCTTTAGGGTTGTTCCAAAAGGTTCAATATTGGGATCTCTTTTATTTAGAATTTACATAAAAATCTTAAGTGTTACGTCATTCAAAGATTCATTAAATGCTGATGACTTACATTTATTTCAGAGCTTCAGATAAGGACGATGCTTGTGTTTTATTGAAGCTTGGTTCTTAAGAAATGGGCGTACATTAAATCATAATAAAAATAAATCCATATTATATTACTCCGACTTATTAATAAAATTCATCCTAGCACTGTACCTAAGCTTATGCTGAACAAAAATGAATTAAATTAAATAACGCTTTAAAATGGAGTTATCTTATAAACAACACGAGCAATGAAGGTTTCGCTGACGTATACTCTGGAAAAATTAAAATAATTGTTACTCTTTAATGTCAGAGTGCAACTAGTAAAAGCATTCTTTTTTTAGCATTTTAATTATTGTGACACAATAATAAAAATAAAATAGTAAATAGAGTAAAAAGATTTGTTAATGGAATTCCAAAATATCACGGGTTATGTAGTATTATATATAAATAAATAATGAGCTAGTTATAGTTTAGTTATTGTAGCTCATATATTACTGAGGATGAAGACTTTGCTGTTGAAACGCGTTTTATTAAGTAAATGTAATTTTTCTGAGATCTTGTGTTCGAGTTTTTTTTCTATAGCATTGCAGATTTGAATAAAAGAAATCTGATTTAAATCTGAAAGAAGTCTGAAGTAAAGAAAAAGAAATCTGATTTATATTTTAAACTGGATTTTTATAGAAGAAAATATTATACATACAATAAAATAATAATGGTATAAATACTAAATAAAAGTAATAACTAGCCCTATATTTTATCAACATAATTGGTTTTGTAAAGTTGGTAGAGCCGGTAACGTGTAAAAAGATCTTGTTCACTTAGTATAAAACACTTTTATTTAACCATGACATCAAGGGAATTGTAACTGAAATAAACATGATTCTTCTTTGATGTAAGTATATTATCTTTTCCAGTAGCCATGCAGTTTCCTTTTTTTCTAATATAGGCTACAGTAGGTTTAGTGTCGTAGTTGTTTGATTCCAAAATACCTTATTCTCTGCAAGAAATGATTACAATAGTCGAAACTTAAATTCTTTCAGGATTCTTCAAGGAAACACTCAAATATTACCTGATACGTTTCCTCATGGAATCATTGCAGTGAAGAATATAATTAAATTTGGGTAAAAAATTACAAACTACAGGATTTGTAACAAATACAATAAAGAATAATTCACCTTATATTGTTACTACAAAGATGGAAGCCGATATTCAACAAATGATTTCCACAAATCTAAAACCATCTGTACAAAAAATGTTACAAAATACACGTCGTACAGCAAAATAATGTATTGTTTAAATGGCGGATTGTATCGTGTAACATATGTGAAATAACTGACGGAGGTATAAAAACAGGATAGTTTTAACTCCAGTAAGTGGCTTTTAAATAATACCTATGACGCCAAATTACACCCAATGATTTATGACGGACTAAGAACGGTTTTATCTTCCATGTCAATTTGCAAAACCCAATTTGTCAGCATGAAACTCTCACACGAGAAATTACTGCAAGATATAAATATCTGCGTGTGGTTTGCTATTGTTATTGCTAATTACATCGCGTGGCCTATATTTTTGTACAGAACTGTTTGTACAGAAAAATATTATTGAATAATTATACGCACAGTTGGCTGTCTTGAACACTTCTAGGATGGTGACTTGTCACACCGTCTCGCTATTCACTGGTTCTTGTTTTAGTGGTTTTACAGAAGAACGAATTATCAGCACATTTTATGACCTGCAAGTCCCCCGTATTAGTCTATGCGTGGTTTTCATTTGTGGGCTTCTTGATAGATAGAGTTAATAAAACAAATTTTGAACGAACTAGAGGTAAATACTCAAAGCATTATTGAAGCCATGATTAATCGAGCACAAAAAAATCCTAGATCTGAACAGACAGAGTTCCTAGATCTGTTGTAAAAATAAAAGTGTAAACTTTAAAAGAATAACTAACTACAATTACTTTGTTTTGTTTTCGTATGGTTATCTCATTCATAAAAACAATGTATTGTCACATAAGTGGTTGCTGGGACTGGGCTTCTTTTACTAATAAGCTCATCATGCTTAAGATAGTTTAAAAAACACTTAAGGTTTTATGACATAAAACTAGATTAGGTGTTTTAGTTTTAGAGAAAACCGATTTCCAAATGCATGGATAATGGATAAAAATAATTTACTTTGATACAATCTTTAATCGTTTCCCCAAAGGTTTAAAAATTGTTTTACTTAAAATAAACAAAGAATTTAGAAGATTTTTAATAAGTTTATCAATACAAAATACTCAAGAAATGTCAACGCACAATATCTTCAGAAAATGTAAAAGTCTACTTTTTAATAATAAATATTTCAAACCAAGATTTATTTCAACTGGAATAAATGTGAATCTTAGAAAATTATCATGAAACCAACCATGAAATTAAACACACATGTTTTATGGATATAATCTGTTTAATCTACTATAAGGGTACAAGACTGTTCTGTAGGTAGTAAACTCCAAGTCAGCATCAGAGAACGTTTGCTTGTCGTAAACATTACACCCTTCCTTCTAATTTGCAAAGTCTGTCTCAAACTTATGTTGTGAGCTTTATTAAAGGCAATATCAGAGTGAACAATAAAATAAAGTGGAATGTTTTACTGTCAGTGAAGTTTTAATAAAAAAACACGTAATATATTATTATCAGAATTATTTAAAATTTATTGGTCGTCAGGATTAAACATCGTACTAGCATAAACTATCTCAGATATACCAAGCTCTCTTATCTAACTATATACACAATCCACATGGACAGTCACGCACAATAAAACAGATGTTGTGCTCAAAACTTTTGGAACTAAAATCATTTTACAGTTAACTAAATTCCAAGTTTGTAAGATTTTTTAACATATTTTTTGGAAAATTTGGAAAATGTTTAAATTATTAAATAACCTATTAAAAAAGATAGAGGTTGATAAAGTGGTTAGTGCTATCGTTTTGGATCCAATAATTCCGATTTAGTTCCATGGGGTTCAAACTTTACATTGTTGATGAACCATCGTCACAAACAATTGAGGAGCTTCAGTTGTAGCGAATTCTGGTTACTAAATCTACACTTAAGAAGACTGGAATTCGATAATCTGAACTAATGCCCATTAAAAAAGCCTTCTATAAGCCCAAGGCCTACAACGGGCTGTTGAACCTATAATTTATTATTTGTTTAAATTATCAAAATAATATACGATTAAAAAATATAAAAGACTTACAGATTCGTAATACTCTAATTTTTAATACGAACAATGGCAGAATTTGCCATAATAAAGAATTTCCCACCTTCTGCTACTGTAACAAAAACTAAATCACCATGTCCTGCCCACACTATAAGAACCTCTACAGACTTGACAAAGTCATGCAAGCGATGATAGGAAAGGGTTTCTTTGAAATAGAAAACACGATACAGCCCATTGTTTATCTTTAGCATTGTCAAAATAATGTAAACTTTCATCCTTGTACAATAGTACTGTTGCTAAGTGACCGTGACAAAAAAAAAAAAAAAAAAAAAAAAACGGGCGATATTCTGAGGCAGATTTCGTAACTTTATTATCTATGAAGTGGGAGTCTCTACTGAAATTTCAAAAGTCTATAGTTTTATTGTATTTACTTTTTTAATGGATATTCCTAAGTGTTTTGATGCTAATAAATATTTTTAAATTTTGAAACTTTTTCACGTGTAAGTAACTACAAAAAGATTTTGAAAAATGTTCAAAATCTCAAGAACTATTAGTTCTGGAAAGATCATTAATGTGTCATTGAAAAGCTAATTATATATGTTTTAAAAACTTATAGATATAAGTTACCAAGTGTATATTTTTAAGCGGTTCCAAAAAATTTTGAAGGAGCATGTTTTTACTTAACAATATACAAATATTATAGGGTAAAAATTTCAACTATGTAGCTCTTATAGATTCTGAGAAAAATGTATCTTTACTAGCCATATTTACCATGGGTGGTATAGGCCCTTCCGGTTCCCCTAAAAGAGAGACAAATAATTATACATAGTTTAAGCAACAAACAAAAATTTTCAAAATTTGACATGTTTGGATCAATATTTAGTAGGAACTCCCCTTCTAACTGAAGAAACGCATTTTTGTTTATCGAGTACAGTGAAAAAACAAAATTTCTTATGGGTCTGATTAAAATCCAAAACAAATTCACATTCGTTTTATTAATGGTGCACTACTTTCATGCTACCAAACTAAATCGTCGTAGTATCGTGCTGAAAGTGCAGTGATTCCAGTAGGACGGAGGAAAATGGAAGTATTATTTTTCTTGTTGTTTAAAGGTTTAAAACCTTTCGTTAATCATCACTTTATTAAGAAAGGAAGAAAAGAACATACAATAAAGACACATAACCTTCTATACCCTAACAGAGACAGGGTGGACAAGAAGAAGAGTTGGTCAAGAGAGACCAGATGAAAGAGACGGATGTAACCCAAGACTACAAGAAGTTGATCCAGCTAGGTTCCTTCGAGATTTCCAAGTCCATACTCACTATAATAAAACCTTGAGGGTTGTAGGAGAGAGGAGTGATTTCCAGAGGAGACGTTCCATAACTGGTAGCAGGTTATGCAGATCTGTTATTATGTTACTATTTTTTATTGATTACCTCGAACTAGAGTGTATATTAGTACAAATAGGGACACTTAACACCCACAGGTCAACGTACAAGAGCAGCCACTATAACATAATAATTATAACAGACGACATTTATTTGATCGAGTTATTTTCTTTTTTGATTCTATTATCGGAGGAGTAGTGAATGACATGGAAAAAAGCAACACCATCAACGGAGCGCGCATCATGATTGAAATACCCTCCTTTTTAAGGAGTGTTCTACGAACAATGATCAATGTTCATTTCAACAACCTAAGTTATCTTTGATCAAGGCATCTATAACTAAACATTACTAATTTGGCAATTAAATAAAAATTACTGTTTTGTTAAATAAAAATTAAAAATTACAATTGACCTGCATTTTAAATTAGTTGTCATGGGAACTTGTAAATTGGACATGTTTCACTTAATCGTCTTGTTCCAGTTAATCAGATACTTTACTAAAACTGCAAACTATTCTAATTCTCAAACACATTGTCCGACAAATAAATACATTATGTTATACTTACAGTATAATTATTGTAGCTCATGTATCACTGGAGATGGTGACATTGTCTTTGATTTAACAAACGCATTTTTGAGAAATTGAGTTCAAGTTTAATTAAAGTTTAAAACATCTCTCAAGTCAAGCTTAATTAATTATTACATGCTTTACTCTAATACAAATACAAGTCCGAGAGCTTAATATTTTTTCCAATGTTTTTTTTTTTTTTTTTTTTTTTTTTTTTTTTTTTTTTAATAGTGCTGATTTATTGACTGCATGACTGCAAGTCAACTATAAAAGTAAACTTATTTATCGTATACGTACTAGTTATGGAAGCTTTAATGTGTGCAAATGTTTAATTTGGCCGCAGCTCAGCTCGCTTGGACTGTTTAATTTGCATATTTAGTTTATTGTGGCTCAGGATAGCATATTATACAATCAATGTTTGATTTTAAATTTGATAGAGACATTTTAATAAGCTAAATCTATTAACATATTTTTAATATTTTCTATTTACATATTTAAGAGTGCAGGAGATAAAAAAGACACGAAGACAATGAAAGAAACGTCTTTTAACCTGAGCGCCTTTTTACGATCAATGTTTTAGTTTTACTCTTAAGTTCCAGTAAATACGTATAATTCTAAACAACGTGTTAATTATGTACCGAAATGTGTGTTGTTGAAATATTTAAAGTATGAGAGAAAGTTGAGAACTATTGCACCGATTTTAAATATGTTTTCAATTCTAATTAGATTTCACATAATAGCCCAATGTAATGACACATAAAATATTTCGTGGCTAGTGAACATTTAAAATAAATGCGAAAAACGTGTCTAAACATCTGGTTTTCGTGTTATACATGTGCAGACAAATATTGTAACGAAAACAATTTTAATCAAATATAGAAAATAACCAGAGAAGATGACGCAAGAAAAAGAAAACCAGCGTGCAAATTAGATTAGTAGTTTTGGAACTGAACAGACATAAATGTTTATAAATAATGTTTATAAACTGTATATAGAGTAGTTTCATTTCATAAATGTTTATTGTTTAACTAATACAAACATATGTAATAATAATACTATAACTAAATCAGGGGTCGACCCACCTCCGCCTATTTTGAGTTTGTTGCTAATAATAATAATAATAATAATAATAATGGTGTATTAATGCCATTTTTCTACTTATTATTATAAGTATGGATCATTTTAAAGAGCACAAATGATTTATTTTTATAATCTACGAAACTGAGTATATTTTCAACATTTCAATTTCCGATAACGTTCAAGGTTAATATCGGTAACTTCCAAATTACTCACGGATTATAAAGTTAACCTTAAAGTTTGACACGTTGGTTTTGTCTCTAAATCTTCATATATAACAAAAAGGTAATAGAATCTCTTGCATGTTTACAACGGAGTCTGTGGTTCAATTCCCGAGCGATAACTCCCGAACCGGAATTTTGAGGAGTTTGGCGATCAACATGTTTTTTGGGATTCAAGAAGCTACTTTCAGTAATATTTTATCAAAATTTATTTGGCTCGTTTAAGAAAATCGTTAATTTGAGTTTTGATCTTATCGCCGTTACCCTCAAAATTTGAGTTATAACAAAAACAAAATAATAATAAACCCTCTAGTTATGATAGTACTCACGTAGAGAACCGTACATGACATAGGTTAAAACAACATTTTTGGGTTATTAAAACAACAACTGAACTTATATTTATGATGGTTTTTCTAGTCACAAAACTCAATCTCTGTTACGTGTATGTTAAAAAAGAAGACGGAACATTCTTTGTTTAATTATCTACTAAAATAAACAATTGTTGGGCAAAACAATTGCTGTTACTTCAGTAATTAGAAAGACACGAGTAACGCTACGGATAACACTACGCAAAGACCAACATCTGATGTTAACTCACAAATTGTATTTCTCTCCGACCTTTGAAATGTTAAATTTGTGACTAAAATAGCTGATTAAAAGAAGTTGTTAATTAGAGAAAGAAGGCTTCTCTAATTACACTAATTAAATAGCTGTGAAACTTCAACACTTCAAAAATAACATAATTAATAAATACCAAGTAAAATTCCAACTCTGTGCAGGATTAGTATGACTGAGTATGATTTAAGTTAATCACAAGGAAAAATGTTAAATCATTTATAAATATGTCAATGTTTCTAGGTTACACAGTAAACATTAATCTTGACAAGACTGAGCTGCAGTTGTCGGAATTATATTACATCTAACATGTGCATATCTTGACACCCATATTTGCAACTATATAGTTATTTAAAATAAAAGTGAGGTAGTAACACTTTGACGTTTTAAAATAACGTCTTTAAAATTCCAACAAAAGTAAATTTTCTTGTACATGATGTAATATTTTATGTTGTTCTGCAAATATATATTTCACTTTGTATGTAGGGTAGTTCATTTAAATTAAGTTAAATGGGTATCTCAAAATAAACGGCAAGATTTCAATGAAATTGTTTATCGATGGGAGAGAAAGAAAATGACAATTGAATGGCCTTTTACAAATTATTTTAAGGTCGTGTTTTGTTTTAATAGAAATCAATCTTCATTTATGGATTCTTCTTTTATGCTAAAAAATTAGGAACAAAATAGGAAACAATTTTATATCTGACCTCATTTTTTTTTCTTTTTAATATTTGCAGAATCTTCCAACATTTGTTTCTTGAAAATCATTACTTTTACAACAAAACTGTAAGAAAAAGTTTATTTTAACCAGGTTTAGGCAATTTTTTATATAATATTTTGTTTCCTTATGATGAAAACTCTTTTTACTGTAATATTGTTCATTGTCTGCATTACTAAATGTGTGTGAAAAAGTAAAAATAGCAAGTAAATCCGTTTCCAATCACGTCAATTTATAGCTTACTTGTCAAGTGTTTCAGTTTGTTAGATATGAATTAAGTGTTAATGGAGTTATCTGCAGCTTGAAATTCTTCTCTAAGATTTCATATATTGCAGTGTGTCCATATCTAATATAATACACATTTAATAGTAGTGAAATTAACCTTGAGGTAATAACATAGGGATTTGAAACTGATAAACAGTCCTTTGTGACAAACAGTATTGCAGTGAACATATCACGACTTTGCAGTAAAATCCATCGGAGCAAAGTGTAATGTGATTTAGTTCTTTGATTTAATTCTTTGATAAACCTTGCAATTTTGTTCCTTCATTTTTAGTTCCTAACTCAATTTTTTCTCATAAAATCCTATATGGGGAATCTAGTAGAAATAATATTTTACATTTCTCAATAGAGGGTTTCAAAAATCCAAGGTGTAGGACAAAATGACGCTGTTATGAAGGGGAGGGATATATGGCTTCAACCTAACAGAAGTTGTATAAAGTACGACAAATAAATATAATTAATAATCGATATACTGGGAGGCTTGGCGTCAATGTCTACCATGAAAATAAAATGTCACAAGAAGTTAAGAAATGAGCAATGATGAAAACATGATTTTTTTTTTCCAGATAAATTTGATGATATTTAAGGGTCTCGCTGCTCCATAACACTACATTATGTAAGATTTTATTCAGGCCAGTGGTAGCTCATGGTTCTGAGACGAGGAATCAAAATATGTTTTAGTGAGTAAATGTTAATCCGAAGGATCTTTGATTCAAAATGGAAGATGAAACAGTGTAGAATAATTAAGAAATACCGAAAACATTGACAATCTCTGCCAACAATATACAGTATAGTGAGAATCATTTGGTTGGGATATGTATCCTGATAACTGTGTAGAGGTTGTTTAAACAATTGATTGTGGGAAACGTAGACACTGTGAGGTCAAGGGGAAGTCGTTGAAGGTGGTATTTTTAAAACCTTAAGATATGTTTCCTTAAAACCTAAACCTACTGAAATCGCAGAAATCTGGAACCAAAAACACACAGATTTATCCCATTTCAATAAAATCCTTGAACCTATTCTTAGATAAAATTTACAAACCTACAAGAATTTTTCTTTAATATTATTAGATTGGACAAGATTTGAGGGAAAGGTATTTAGTAAAATGTTTTTTTTTGTGTGAAAATGACCGAAGTTTGAAATTTATTGATCGATTTATCTTGTTAACGAACTTGTTCATGGTATTTGTAAAAGGTAGCCTTTATACCAATTTTAAACAAAATCGGATTTCCAGAGCGTTTACTAAAATAAAATGCAGCCTAAAATCTCCAATGGATAAATAGGATAGGGTGAACATTTCATCTGTCACGTGATAAAATTTTCACGAAGGGGATCAACAATAGATACATTTTCTTTATGCTAGAAATTTTATAATAAGGTAAATAGATTTTATGTAATATCCGTTTACATCAAAACACAATAAATTGCAGTAATTTCTTCATATAAAAGAAATATCATGTAGATGATACACATGTTAGTTTTACATCACGTGTACATAATAGATACAGGAAAGTATCGACAACTGCAGTATAGGCTGGGACAATACATGTTAGGTCTATTAGGTAATTTATATGTTCTGGAAACATTGACTAATTTATAAATTATTTCACATTTTTTAGTAGACATTTCTCAATTTATAAACTATTCATATAACTCTCTTATATTGTATATAACCATGTGTCCCCTCCATCCTCTTGTAAAAAAAGACTCATTGGGCGTATTTATAAGAACAAAACAGGTACTGATGGAACGATTTCATTTTTCCTACCAAAATGAGGGTTTTTGGAGGAACTGTAAGATCAGAATCTAAATCGCAATAAAGCGATACCTTAAATGAGAGGTCTTAAATAAAAGTACAACAATAGTGCAAATTAGAAGTATCTATGTTGATCCTATCCAAAATGACGGCACGTTTATCATTGTGGCGAGACACCATTAAAACGAAAATGTTTATTGTTTGTTGGTAGCAGGTAGTAAAGGGTTGATTGCATTTAGAAACTGAATACATAAAATTCACATTTATGAAATAAACAAAGTATAAATTAATATAACTAAATGAAGAAACATTACTATGGAAAATTATTTACTACAAATAATTAAACAACAGAGTTAAATTATGTATTACAAAATACTTATTAATATATTGAATACTACAAAGTAAATGTGATTATTCATCCTCAACTATTCATTTTGAGAAATAACAGAATTAGAACTTTATAAATATAAATAGGTGTTGTCTTGAAAGGAAATGAAGCTGTGAAATTGAGACTCAGATGAAATGATGTCGCAGTTGTTGCTTAACAAGTAATTTAATGAAATTGCATACAAAGATATTCCCTCTCTCTTTTATACCTCTTCAAAAGCAAAGTTCAGTAGGGTGTAGTGGAGCAGAATAACCTTAATGTATTACTCATTTCAAATGTTGTGAGAGGAATGAAACTAGGTAATTTAATGAAATGAAGATGAGTAGATAAAAAAGAATTGGAATTTCTTGTTTACACCAAACAGACACTACACACATACGCGTGCGTGCGAGATACGTAATCATACCATAGCCGTAACTAGATTGTGGTTGTGATCTGTTGGTCTGCTGCTCGGTTATAGTGTAAGAATAAAAATGTTTTAATAACAGCCAGATCTAAGAGAGAGAGAGTTGGTGACAACGAAATCATATCGAGATTAGGTGCTGGGACATTGTGATCGACGTAAGATTGTCATTAAAGGAAATCGTTGAATAGGCCAAACGAAAACACCAAGGTAAAGCTACTTCTCAGTAGATAATGTTTAATGACGGAGGACCGAGACAGAGCCATTAGGTTTAGTTGGTAAGTCGGAAATGTGTATAAAACCAACCTGAGTCGATCCTTCGCGATACAAAAAGAAATTGGTTGAAATTCACTGACTCCATACCTTGCAAGTGACTTGTGCATTCCTATACATTCCTCATGGTGTTCGATGATGCAGTGTCAATCGCTTTAAGGATAACGTCTATTCATTTTTTGATTAATGTAGGTTAGAAGGTTGATTGACGTGGCACCTAGAACATACGAAAATCGAACATGAATATTCATCCAATAGAAAGATCTGAGATGTTAATATAATGGATGGCACCCGTTTGTACCTGAGTCAGTTTTTTACAAGCATGGATTATTTTTTAAGATTTAAGTTACAGGATATCATTCTCACATTGAACTACTTATCAATGAATACTTGAAGATGTAGAGTATTTGTACACTGCCTACGATTCTTTGGTGAAAGGCCCAAACGTGAGCTGTTCAGACAGCTGCTGACACCCAACAACTTTTTATTCAGTCGTATCGTGATACATGGAATGAGATAGGTCGACAATTGATTGTGAAGGAGCTACGACGCTTGGAGCATCGGAGGAAATAAGGAAAAACTATTGCCGAATTCTCTTTCCTTGACATAATGCAAAGCTGAGGTCTCGGAAAATGATCGAAACTACCAAATCGGGTACAAATTATACACACTCAAAAACTGGGGCCCTTTAAGTGTCTAGGAGATTTCCACGTGCAGAGATATTTAAAACCGCTAGAACGGTATCACTAGACATAAAACATATATACTGGGTGTCCAAAAATTCGCTTAACCAATAAATAACATATAAAGGAATAATAGCACAAAATCGAGAATAAAGCCGTCGTTTTGGAGCTTGTTGTATCTTATAGACACCCCAATTTAACAAGCCCAAAAAGGGTCACAGAAATGCAAGTTAAAATTTTCAAAAGAATATAATAATTTTTATTATATAATCCATATAAAATCACATGTTAAGATTATTTTATTCAAGATCCTCTTTTTAAAACCGTTTATAAGATAATGGATTTTACAAATTGTATCAATTATACAATTATCAGTACTAAAACAAAAACTAAAAATTCTTTGAAAATTAAGAATTATTTTTAAAAATAAAATAAAACTAAAATAATTAGACAAATCCTGTTAATATGGTTAAATTTGTAAATGATAATTTTGTTCGTCAAATTGAACTCTGAACCTTCAGAAGACAAAAATTGCAACCTGTATTAATTGAATTTATGTAATGGTTTTAAACGGATTTTAATTTTGCAAAACTATCACCCCTTTTTGAGAGCTATTAACTAAAAACTATTAAAAAAAGTACCAAGAATAAAATCGTGTTAAAATGAGATTATATATGAAACCCTGTAATCTAAAAAATACGAGTGTATAGGTTTTTGGTATGGCGAAATTAGGCTGTTTAAAAATTAGTAGTCCATTTTGACTAATAGATGTATCCTGATTCTTGCTTTTCTGCAGATATACGTTAAAAAATTTATTTAAGAGTTCGGAGACTCTGTATGTGTTTAAAAAACTGCATACTACATTTAATAAGAGTGTTTTTTAATGTACATTTCAATATAATTCTCTGATAATCCAGAACAGTGGGAACCCGCATAGATACAGCTTAGAGACGAATGATTGCACATCGACCTATATTCGTAAATTTATGATTTTGTTTCGAACGACAAATGATCGTTTATTAGGTTAGGTGCATTAACTTTTATGATTTAGGTTTTAAATTCCTTATATTTTTAAGTGATTTAAAGATTTACAAATGTCTTGCACATGTTGCATTTTGAAATATTAACCTCGTGGTTCTACTGTTTAGACCTCGCACCTTGCAAGGTTTAATAGGATCAATAAATCGTTCTTGTAAACCTGATGTGGCTTCTGCCTAATGGGATGTGACAAACGCAAATTTTCAATGATCGGAGAAAGAATACAACACTTGAACAAAACACTACTAACAAGGAGATTTAATGAAGTTTTTTTTTTTTTATTGGTGGCTTGAGACTTGTATTTAATTATGAATAACATTCATTGAGATCACAGCGGTAAAACCCATCATGTATATAAACCTTGGAATACTGACTGCCTTATTTGAAAAAGAACCTTAACCCCACAACAGTAGGGTAAATCTTATAAAAAAATAGCCCTACTATGTTATTAGAAATATATTTGACATTTTCTAACCTTATAAAACTGAAACTGAAAACAGTTCAAAATGTTGTTATTTACTCCTTCTTTATGACTGCTCTTTATGCCTCGTAGACACCTATACTTCTGAAACCGTGATTTATTTTTAGTTGGAACACCCGCGTTTTTTCTCGCTACATCACAGTGTATGTTTTTAGAGGACGCCATTTATTAAAACATATAAACAAGAATTAATTCCACTTTCTACTTCACAGTTTACATCCTAGGACGAGTGTAAATATTTAAAATTAGTCTTAGTTTAATGAGAAATGTACCGTAACGTTAATTTTGATAATATAGATTTAAAAAAAGAATCATTTAAATTAATTTGACCTTAAAAATTGTAACAGTCTGAATCACTTTCTTTTTTTAAATATATATAAAAAATAAATTAATATGTAATTTCATTTATAAATGTTATACATGTCATTAAATAAATTCAAATGTTTTCTATGATTTCTCGTGAGTACGAAAGAATAAATTTCCTATGGATTATAAACAGTTCCGATATTAGTTGAACTTCAAGTTTAGACATAACCGCACGTTAGCTTAATTCTGTTCTTCAACCAATAATAACTAAACTTTGTTAACTATCTACACATTACATACAGAATTATATCTACACACTACAAATATATTATAAAATTACAATTTTCTACATTCTGCTCTAACTAGAGTACAAATATTACCTGTAAAATTATCTCCTGTAACAAAGTAAACTGATTATTTGTATGATGATCTAGTTAAATGTGAAAAATTGCGTAATTTAAATTTTTAAAACACCAAAATAAGTGTCTGTTAATTTTATTATAGTATATATATATATATATATATATATATATATATATATATATATATATATAAAATTAATGTAAATTTAAACAGTGTTTTAATAATATTTATTACTGTAATACGACATAGTGAACGATTTGAAAAGTTATGTAAAATTATAAATATGAATAAAGTACCTTGCCATATATTATTAGGTAAGGTACTTTAATCTATTCATTAAAGTACACTAATAGGTTCATTAAAAGTAAGAAGATTCGTTAATAAAATTCCATAATTTCATTGGTCTTGTTTGAAGAAAATTTACAGAAATCTTATTTATATTTAAAATTGAATCTTCATAGGACTAAATGTTATGTATACAACAAAATGTAACAAACTACGTTATTTAAATTAACGTCGATAAAAGATGTGAGTACAATTTTAAATTTTAAAGTAAAATGAAATATATATTTAAACTGGGGTTTAATAATATTGTATTATTAATATAATATTGTAAGATAACAAATCAAATGTTAAGCAATTAGGCGCCGATAAGAGCAAAACTGATTCTCCTGTTTCCCTTGATCTCAATGCGTAATTTTTTTTCTTCAACATAATCAACATAAGGCTGATCTTAATAATACTAATATGACGGGAAAATTGGTCTACTAATAAAAGTAATATTTTAAAATCAAATTGTTTAAAACTTGATCTACCTCTGTCGATGAGCTGCAGATATTGACAACATTTGTGTCTCAAGTAAAACAGTAGCATGAAGGGAACTTTTTGTATTTTGTTATTGTTTTATAAATTTGTTTTGAGTTTTGTTTAACTTTAATGCTGTTAAACGAAAGAGAGGATGTAGTGGTCTTAACTTTGCCTCTAAGAAAACCCAATAAATAAATAGTGAAAGAATAGAAAAGTTGATATAAACGCACAAGAAAAAAGATATATTAATATAATTTCAAAATATCACACATTATCCAGCGTTATTTATTTGAATATAATTTAAAGGAAAATAATTTATATATGAAATTTGATCTTTATAGAAAAATTGTTATATATATATTTATTTATTATATATATATATATATATATATATATATATAATAAAATTATATTGCCGTAAATACCAAATAAAAGTAGTAGTCATAAAATAAAATTACTGTAACATATACAATACTAAATAATTCGCCTTCTATTAGGATTCTAAAGAAGGTGGCCGATATTAAACATAAGATCTTCAAAATTATAAAACCATCTGTACTATTGTTAGCTATTACAAAAAATTCGCGTAAAATACTCGTCGTGTCGAGTCGCAAAATTATTTATTGCTAAAATGTGGATCGTATCGTGTAACATCTGTGCAAAAACTGACGGAAGCAGTCAAAGTGATTAGTTTTAATTCCTGTAACTGGCTTTTAAATAAAATTGTTGACGGTATGTTACACACATTAATGTATTTTATGACAGATGTAGCACGATTTTATATTTCTGGGCATGTCACTTTGCAAAACGCAAAATTCTTAAGCTAGCTGCTCGTGAAACCTCTTCGGCTGGTGGGCTCCCAATCCCATGTAGGTGGTTAACGGGGGTCGCACTCGTATATGATGTGAGGTTAGGTATTGCGTGAGCAACCTGATGACTGCTCATCACACGTAGCTTGTAGCTTAGGGAACCATGTTAACCTGAGTCCTAGGTGAAGGGAGCGTTCTAGATAACGTGTCGTGCACAACACCTCACGGTGTCGGCTCAAAAAAACTGGGGGTAAGAATTCCGGTATGCCGGCTTGTAACCAGCTTCAGTTGATGGACTACCCAATCCCATGTAGGTGGGTAATGGGCGCCGCCTGCGGTAATGTTGTGGGGGAGTGTACCGCTTGAGCGACCCAACGGCGACTCATCAAACGTGGCTTTGAGGACCATTCCGACATGTGTGCCATAGGAACATACTCAGCCTGTTCAGAGGTTGCGGCTTCTAGAGGCATGTGCTAACGATGGTTTCGTGGTGGTTGTGGTATGCTAGTGGTAAATAGTGCTCCTTGTACCTATTTTTGTGAATGTGGGCCTGTTGTTGTGCTGAAAGGCTCTGTGAGCAGGATCTCTAAGTCATTCGGAGCTAGTTTAAGTTTTAAGATTCAACTCATTATAACATGTTAGTTTAGTTATAAATACATAAACTAAGATTTATAAATAAATAAATATGCTACTATACTATATGTAAACAAAAACATAGAACAATAATTTTAAATTTAATTAAATGTAATTAATTAAATTTAATTAAACATGTGTTCGCCTAATTATTGTAATATTATGTGACGTTTAAGTGTATCAACCAAGCTTGCCAGAAAGAAAACAAAAAAGTTAGATCCAAGTTAAACTAGATATACTAAGTAGCAAGTTAAATAAAGTGTTTGTATTTCATCTTAGCTTTGACATCTCATCTCTTTTGTATTTAGTCCTAATTTTGACTGCTCAGACATTATTTTAGGATTAAGTTTGATTCTTAGGTTATAAAATTAGTTTCAGTTTCTAACATGTCCCTAGGCTCTTAGGAAATGGTGGTGTTTTCTCTTTTATGTTCTTAGTTTTACATTTTTTAACGAGAGTTAATTAAATGTATACTCTCGAAAAGACATGTATTAGGTTTTATATACACAAATGATTAATCATGTTAATAATATGAACAATCCGTCATTGTCAAATAACTTTAAAACCTGAATCAAAGAAAGCTTTCTTTATTATTATAATTCATAAGAAATACTAAGAAAAATGCAATAATATGACCAAATTGCCGGTTACTTTAACAGCTCAATATGCATACACTATTACGTCTTATTACATCTATACAAGGAATTTCTTTATTTATAATTATACATATTTATAAATAGCTATTATGTAGAAATACAGTTAAAATGCATTACAAAGATTAAAATAAAAACTTATTTTTGTTGGACAAAGTTTTCTAACAACTAACACGTACATGTATTTTTTGTGATTATTCCCGACGGAACATTTGAGTTCAACCTGATTAACAGTTCTAGTTTTAACTCTTTGAACTAGTTTTATTAAAGTTTTCTCGCAGCTCTGTTTTTCTTCAGTTGTAACTTTTTTTTACAGGTTAAAAAAAAAGTGAAGAATATACGTTATAATTGCTACATATATATGAAGAATTTATTGTTTATTTCTGTGTATTCTGTTCATTCGTATATTAAAAGTTGCAGAAAATAAAACACAATTTAGAGACTTAAAACGACTTACAAGAAAGAATACAAACCTTAAATAAGCACCAATATGATTAACAAATTGAATAACTATAAATATACACAAACAAAAGAACAGCACGGGAATGTAGATAATAATTAATTGCCCCTTATTAAGCTGTATGAAAGAACGGGTGGTGGGGGAAGCAACACGATGTAACGGAACATATTAAGTAGGACGGCTCTGATATGCGTATAGGTTAAATTTGCAAAACGCCACTATCGATAATGCATACCGAGTGAGGTAATGTATATAAACATTCACAGAAGAAGAAGTAATAGTAAATATTATCACTACTATGTACGCATAAAACAACACTCACAATGAAAAAAAATGAAGGTAAATGAATTATTGATAGCTTTCTCTTTGCATTGTGATATTGATTTACCATTCTTCAGAATCACTTTAGTAAATATTATGCTGTACCCAATTATTTATATAGACCCATGCATGTTGATGGTTTTTGCCTGAAGAAGTTCTAAATTGGTTGGCCTCGTTGGCGAGTGACTCAAATTGTTGGAAACGTAAACGACCCGCCTAGTGTTATATTTTACTTTAATTTACAATGTTACATAAAATATGTAGAAGATACATGACAGTTATTTCAACTTTAGAGGAAATCTCAAAGATCAAAACAATGTAAATGTTATGTAAAAAATACTATCGTTGATGTATTGTAAACCTCTAAAGTACGAAAAGGTTTTAGTTCGTATATAAAAACATAAAATATGTAGTGGGGAGTTTCATTTTTCAGTCACTACTTTTTAACTGCACACTGTTTTGAGTAAGTCACTGTTTTAAGATGGAAAATGAAATTATAAACATTTTACACACACATCGTTCGGCTTAGATGCACAGTACTTTATTTTCTAGGAGAAAAAAAAATCATTAAGATTGGTTGAATCGTTGAGTATACAAAAACATACAAAAACTGCGTAAAAACACACACAAACAGACGAATTGCCAAATCAAATCATCTATAGGACCATCCCCAGAGGGTCAAAAATTTAATAAAATTGAATGAAACAGAACATTCTTTCGCATATTTAAGTTCAATTCAAAATATTTCTAATTAATAATATCTAAAATAAAATTTCCGCCCTTTTTTGTTATGTGCATTGTCTATAATTTGTATTTATTCTTTACATGTCTTAAATATATTGAAATGAAGAATACAATAAGATCCACGTTTATAAAACTACAAGAAACAGGATTTCAGTGATTCAGTTTGTAGGTAATGTGTCTTGGTAGTATAGACATGATTTTATTAGAGCGTAAAATACATATTGATTCCGAGAAGGAAGATTATCAACCCGTAAGAAGGAGATAGTACACGAAGCTAACATATGCAAACAGCAGTGTAAGAGAGAGATAGTAAAGGTCTAAAGTCCAGCCAGGGAATGTCAACATGACTTTTGAGTTACGTCAGGGATATTAAACTAGGGCAGTTGTTCACTAGCATTACCGAGAGTGTGTTTAAATACTAGTGAAAGACAATCACATAGTTGTTTTGTTTTATAGATGGGTAATCTTGTATAAACTGTTAAATATTGGGATTTAGAAACCTAATTTTATTGCTTTTTTAGATTAAGGATAAGTTTATGAATGTATTAATTAAATTAAATATATCTTAAAATTAAAGGGTAAGAATCTATTGCAGCCTCAATGCTATTACTCGTAAAATGAGAGATTTGAGGGTTACAAGATTTAAATAAATCAAAATACTTGGGTTTGACGATGATTTTTAGTTTTACACACAAAATTATGGAATTAAATATATATTTTTTAAAATTATTTATAAGAAAATATTATATTCAATTTAATATGCTAGGGAAGTTAGAGATTAGTACTTCCAATAATATAAAAAATATTCAACCTTCTGGAGTTAATAAGTTTGGATAAGCAATCTAAATGTCAAAAAATGAAACTTACTGTAAATCGCGTTTAAAGTTAATGATTCATCCTGAAAGGTAAGTAACTTTCACAACTGTAGTTAGTTGCGAAACCTCTTTGTAAAATGAATTCAAACCAACTTTCACAGAAACCAAACACTGTTTGTTTAAAATGGGCCCAAATTCCACTTAACCGTAAGTTGGAAAGAACTAATTTTTAGACTAAAAACCTTTGACTCAGAAATTTGAACTCAGAACCTTACTTTTCGCTCTTGATTAGAGATATAACGACTTAAACCATTAAGCTACCAGACAACTTAGTAATATTTACTATTTTACAATATTTGAATACCCAGGTTACCTTTATATATGCTATTAGGAATACATTTATACTGTCTGAACACACATTTAAGAAAGTATTATATTTTAATTCTATCCCGATTTTAAGCCTAATTGCATTATAGTTTGGCATGATATCGTAAGAAAAATATTTAACAAATTGGAAATAAGCTTATAGTAAGATGAAACCGTGTCACGGGCTTAGCTTTAGAAATCAACACAAATTTTATGATCGTCGTAAAACTGTGAAGGAAAAACACTGTTCTAGATGACCAAGAGCAACATGAACTGATTAAAATACCACAAAAATGTGGAATTATTCAAATGTGTAGAATGATTTAAATTAATAATATAAATTTGAATCAATTGTTCGAATGATTTGAATAAGAGAAATACATGGGATAAAATGGTTCCCAAGAATTAATGCGGGAGCAATAAATCAACCGAAAAGATTTATTTATTTTGTTCTTACTATGCGTATTGAAAATAACGCTAATTTGTAACCAAAAAATGTCAAAACTTGTGAAGAAACGTGAATTGTTTTAGCAAGATCCAGAAATAAAACCTCAAATTGAGAAGGCTTACTTCAAGGTTAAAAACAAAGCTCAATAATTTTTTTAATATTGGATATAATGTCCATAAATTATGTATTCCTTCAGGACAGAAAGTCAAAAAAATCCAAGAGCTTGACGTTTTCGAATCACTTATAGAAAAGATACGTTATTACACAATTGTATAGAACTATAAAAAAACGTGGTTATAAATGTGTAATTTGCGATAACGATTCCTAGAAAAAAAATTAATGTATAAGAAAGTAATAGAAGATAAGTAGTTCAGTTGTATGTATGTTTTACATGTAATTCTAATAAAATTAAATAAACAAATATCAATTCCTCTCAAAGTCAAACTCCATATTACATAACCTACTTCATGTTTAGTTGTGTTGGCACCTAGACCAAGTACTTATTTAGAGTACATGAGATTTATTGAAACTACGTCGCCATTAACACAGGTACATTTACTCTAGCACTTTTATGAGACATATAAATCCAGAAAAAAGGAATGGGGTCGTGTAAATGTACTTAACTACCCAGGATTCTGGATTTCATGCAGCGTCTCATACCACTAATTACATTGCGATAGGAATAAAATAAAGTTAACATCAATCGTTCGATAAAAAGGAGAAAACATGTTTAGAATAATTTTATACTGGCATATTTGATTGGATATGATCCGGAAAAACAAACACCAAGCAAATGGTAAACGCAAAATACAACAAAAGGCCAGACAGATCCCATCTAATGCAATACTATATTGAACTGTGTATTTTATGTTATAGAATCGTGAACCAGGAATTTAATCTTCGTAGAAAAATATGAATCAAATCTTTTAATTGGACGTGTTATGTTATTGTTTTATAGTAATAGAAAGAAGCGAACAAGTATGTGGTGTAACGGTGAATGGATTCTTCACAACGAAAAACTCCTGTCCACATAGCAGTGAGTGTCCAAACAAACGTTTTGAGTCAAAATCGGTTATCTCATATCCACAATATTCATTCGATCTCCCTCTATGAGTTTTTCCTCTTTCCCTCACATAACACTCGATCTCCCTCTTTCCAACAGTTTTTGGTCCCAATTAACATCGCTGTTGTCTCACATTCACAATATTTATTCAATCTTCCTCTATGCAAGGTTCTAATAGTTTACGATCAAAATCATCAACGTGGCTGTTGTCCCACATCCACAATACTCATTCGATTTTCCTCTATGCGACTTTCCAACAGTTTTTGGTCCCAATTAACATGGCTGTTGTCCCACATCCACAATATTTATTCGATCTCCAGTTCATGCAACGGTCTAACAGTTTTTTGTTAAAATCAATATAGCGGTTGTCCAACATCCACAATATTCATTCTACCATCTCCACTATACGACTTTCTTCTTATATGGTATTGAAGAGAAACGTTATACTGACTTAGACGAAATGGAAGGGTAAACAGTGAAGGCTTTGAACAACATCAACGCTCAAGACTTCAGGGATGTTATTTACAATGAAGCCCTTGAGATTAAGTGTATTAAATCAACAGAAGAATACTCTGATAAGTCTAGAGTTATAAAACAATGTAATTCATATTTTAAACATTATTCTGGTTATTTTTGGGTAATTGAATATCCCCATCTAAATTTTATTAGTCTCTTGGACAACATGATTTTCAAAACCAATATATCAGAGATAAAATTAAAAAATGTTCTAATAATAAACAATTGATGATTTGTGGATAATCATCACAGAATACGTTCGGAATGTGTACCTTAATATACTGAACATACTTAGTCGTCGATACCACAATGTGGCGTATCAAGAAATGTCTGAAGACTAGGGAGGAGCAATAATTGTAACTAAGTTATCACAGTAAGTGATCAGTTTTAGTGTATTTACTGTACTGTAATCATCTGATGCTAAGAGTTTTTTAGTTATCCTTTACGTTCATAATCTGAACAACAAATAACAAACACGTGACCAAACATACCAACCGCAGTCACAACAGGTTAGCAATACGTAGCATGTTGTAACAATTTTAACCCCATTGTTTTATTCTCAAAGTTCTACTACTGATCTTACGGCACTGAGTGGAAATGGCAGCGAACAAGGAAACGAACCAATAGAACACAAACTATAGGGGTTTTGTATATATCTAAATATTACATATTGATATTTATTTAAACTCTTCAAATCACATAAAATTTATGCTTTCAATTAAGACTGAATATAAACCTACAAACTATATTTACGTTGTATTGTTGCGTACATCTAATTGTTGTTTTGTAGCTCATGTATCACTGAGGATGGCGACTTTGTCGTTGAAACGTGTTTGATTAAATAAACATAATTTTTGTGATATCTTGTGTTCGAGTTTTTTTCTATCTAATATTATCTCACATATCTAAGTCAAGCTCAATATTTATTTATACATCTAAAATGAAAAACAAAGTTAATTTCATATTTAATACAGAGCAATGGGTACGTCCATCAAGTTGAAAATCCAATTATAGAAATCCTCTGCTGGCTGTTCCCTTCACCATTTACTTCATTTGTGGGGTCCATCTTTAATTACATTTTGATTTAATTTATCTGTCACATATCATGTCATATTAAAAATATATTATAGAATCAGTCATAATAAACTGGAATGTGTAGTGTATGTCATATCCATTCCCAGTATCTGGGATTTTTCTAACAGCTGTATAAATAATTGATTTCATTTTATGTAACAGTTTTTTTTTCGATAACATAGTTATCCTTTGACATACAGAAAAATATTAAAACGTTTTTTTCGTTAAAAGAAAAATATATTTTTGTTCTTATAAATATATAATGTTAATCATTTTCGAGATGATTACTACACTAGGAATTTTAAAGTCCTCCATTTTCAAAACGTAAAAAAAAATATTAATCGTTTTCTAGTAAACTGTCAAAAAATTTGATAAAAAACGCGTAATTAAAATCTTTACACAATATGTTATCCACTTCTAAAAACATAATGTGTTTTGAAAAAACATAAAATGGCCAATAGTCAGATAACAAAGCTTTTCCGGACCGATGGATATATAAACTTTTTGTCTTATTTTTAATTCTAGAATCACCTCCTGAATTATTTCCTTGCCATTTTGAATCACCCTGTATATTATTTTACAACTATCGATGTATTTAAATCCTGGAATCATTAGTGAATTGTCTTCAAAACGGACCTCTGGTGGGCCTCGGTTGATAGTGGCTCGGTGGAATCGCAAGCGATTAAATTATAAGATAAAGATAATTTATTATATGTTTTAGACTAGCGAGCACTTAAAATTTCCAAGGCATGTTCTCCGGCTTAAAATGAAGCGCGCAGTTCAGTGGATTATATGTAATGTAGCCTACGAGTCATAACAAGCAATCGTATACAAAAACTGCAAATTGAAAATGAAATAAATTTGAACTGTTTTCTAAAACTTTCTGGCGGGAACTATGTAACCCATACAAAAAATCAAAATCTTTCTCACTATCTACTTGTTTGATGTTTTCAAGTTTCACTGGATTACAATTATTTCAAATAAATTATAACTTCCATAACAGTTACACTGTTACCACAGATTGTTTCCAAGACTTTATATAATTATTAAGTAACTTGTATACATATGATTGAGAATTATAGGAAAATATAAACAGTAGTTTGAGCGTTTACGATTCCATACAATTGGGTTACCAGCCACTGTGGCTCACCAGTAGTTTGTTTGCCGGTTAAAGTAGACAGCACGATAGAGTTTAAATAAAATTATGGGATCTAAAACTTTTTAATGTCTGGGTTTGGTCATTCCTATCAGGTCTCTCTTGACCAACTCATATTTACTTCCAACTCAGACACTCATGGAGGAGCAGGTGTCGAAATAATTGTCGCCTTGAAATATTAAACAAACTACCATAATATTCACTACCATTGTGAACTACAAATCAGTTGTAAACTACAATAAAAAAGTAAAGAGCAAGGCATACTTTTAGTATATTTTCCTGTGCATGATGTTTTGTTCACATGTACAGTAGCTGTGATTGTTACTTCTTGGCATATGCATATTGTTGCGTCACGTCGTACGCTAATAGTCAGTAGCCACAGTGCATTTACAAGAAAGCTTCGTTGCCACTTCCATCGAGTAGTTCCTTCGTAATATTTCCATACGATATTATTTATCATTATTAAAATATTTACGACGTATCTCCTTGGTGGATTTTCTTTTAATAAGCTTAACTCACAAAAAGCAACGTTGTTATTAAAATTATTGCTGAGTGTGTTCTACGCATCTATTTTTCTCTCTTCAACCAGGTTAAGGGAAATAAATGAAACTTTATTACATTGTAAAATGTTTTATAGCTAATCCTATTTTGGAGTACGTAAAAATACATTTTCATTTAAAATGAGTGTTTTTTATATATCTGTGTGTTTCATTAGTGGGGTTTCATCTTTTCAGTGAATGTTTGTATTGTCTACTTAATTCAATTCATTTTTTATTCTTCCCTATACAATTTACATTTGTATAAGATAGATCACTATATATAATTTTATAAATATAAAAGAAATCACACAAAAATAACAATCATAATTAATTAATTCAATGATTATATAAAGAAGGTTAAATTAGTAACAAAAATACAAGTAGTTTTAAACATACATATACTTAAGCAAATGAAAAGTCATTAATTAAAACAATTGTTTGTACTATAATGCAATTTTATTATTTAATAGCACGCCTACAATCAAAAACAAGGACATTATTTTCTATGTATGGGATTTAAAATCATGATACATAAACTTCCTTACCCAGTAAAAAGATCCAATCAACAGTATTGGAAACAGTTTTTCAGTTTTAAAAAGTATTCTCATTTTGTAGAATAATTATCCTAATGACAAGTTTATTTATAAATATTGCACCTGCTTGTGAATGAAGTTTATTATATAAACTCAACTTGTGCTGATTAGGACGATAGTTGTAAGCGTTCCTGGTGCTATAATTGTGTACATCCTTATTCTGAACATGATCACACTTAAATTTAAAATAGAGAATTATTCTCAGTATACACGTACTGAATGCCCAGTTCTCTAAAACTATTTTTACAAAAATATTATTTAGTTAGTCCTGCTACAATCCTGGAAGATATTTTTGCAGGGCAAACACTCATAGTATATTCTGAAAGAACGAATTTCCCCAGAGTCGAATTCCATAGTTTAGGTATGGAAATATTAGACCATAGTAAACTGTTAAGAGAAATGAAATGTTACAAAAAATTTTACATTTAATAGTACAATTATTCCTGAATTGACTTTGTTATAGTATTACTGAATACTGATATAAGGATTGTATAAATTCAATGGTAACTAAGTTAGCGTTCGTGAAACTTAGTTTGTGTTTTTATTTTACTATTATTAGATATTTTCCTCTGTTTTGAATACTCTGTCAATGTTTAAGTCAATTATTTTTTTATGTAATTTTTTTGTATAAAAAGAAATAGTTCTAAGAATAATTAACTATGACAATTTAAATATATGATCGAAATAAATGTTACCAGAAATATTATTCATTTTACTTTCTCGTTCTATGAATAAAGTTATGTGATTGGTAAAAATGTTGATTCACAAATTTTGCAGAAATATCTGTTTGAGGTTTGCTGAACATCAAAATTAGTTGTTTTTTGTTGTTTGTTTTTAATAATGTCGTTTTCCCGTCTTCGCGTCCCAAACGAGTGACCCAAGTTTATAAAATTAGGTATGTGGTATAAAATGGACAAAATTAGAGAGTTATTACCAAAATCTGTGAGAAGCTGCTATTGGAGTAATATTCAAAATATAAATTTTCTCAAATCGCCTCTAACGTTTTTGCTAAAAATGTAGATCAAAGTAAAAGTTATTGTTTAATTTGAGAAAAATACTTGTTTCTAAGTTATCCGTTTAAAATTTAAAATGGAGTTATTATAGAATGTACTTTCTTATTTCGGATCTAAAAATTTCTTCTTAAAAAACACTATTTAAATAGTTCAGCCAAAACTTGACACGAAAAATATAAAAGAATGGAATTGCATTAAAAATCCGTACTCTAAATATAGGAACTGTGTTTACAGTAATGACAAACCTTAATTAAAAAAAAAACTGACTGAATATTTTGTCATAGTACCTTAAATTAACTTATTTCACTTGATATATTTAGAACTTTACTTATATGCTAATCTTAAAGTTTAAAATAATCAAGATGTTTGATAATTACAGACTTGGCTACATTTTCGGGTAGAAATTTAAGAATGTAGAAAGTTGGTGTCAAATATTTGTTTAGATCTTAATAATGATAAGAATATAAAATTTTACCAATAGAGATAAAATTTATTTCTATGTTTTTCCGTGTATTTAGTGTAAGAAAATTAAATTTTATGACTAAAGAAAACTTGATTTGTAAGGCACAACTAGAATTGGGTTGGAAAAGGTTAGTGAAAAGGACAAAGAAATCGGTTTCTCCTTTTGGGCTGTAGAAACGATATACCTTTTATTTTTTTGTAGTTAATAAATCTGAAAAGAATAGTTACAGTTATTTTTTCTACAAGTGTTTTATAAAAGCGAAACCTTAGATGCTAGTGGTTATTTTACCTTATTTCAGCAGGAAAATGCTTAAAATGAGATTTTGTTATTTTTAGAACGAAAAGATTTAGATCACTACAGGAAACCAAATGAAAGAGTATCTAAAGAGCGATGAATTGGTTGTCAGTAGATGAAATTAAAAGAAGAAGAAACGTACTAAGAGGTTTCATGATCGACTTCAAAAGATTTAGTACTAGGACCAAGCTGAAGTGCAACATTCTACTTGCCAATGGGGAAATACTACTTGTTTTATTTACATACACCTAAAGAATAACGTAAAAATACAAAAATTTATATTTGAAATTCTTCTAATAAAACTATATGGAAATACAGGACAAAATAATTCTATCAACATGAAATTCTATTATTAAATTTGAATAATAGAATATATGTTCTGTTTCTTAAAATAAATAATTAGAAAGATAATGGACAAAATAATTATAATTATACATCAGATAATTTAAATATATTTAAAAGGGTAGGCTCTACTGTGGTACAGTGAATAAATGAAGTTATTTAAAATAACAATATATCTTGATAAGAAAAACTGCTTTCCTTCCTATAAGTTAAATTGCTACGTTTTTCAAGATGCTCATCCAATTACTTATACCGCTGTGATCTGACCCTGTCTTTGGTAATTCAGACATTCAACTTCATACCTCCCTGTGCTTTATAATAATACGTTGTTTGATTAGAAGTGAGTGTAGATACTGCGATGGACTGGATAAGTGCCAGTGCGTATCAATGGGAATAAAATAAAAATATATTAGAATGTATTGTAAGTCAGAAAGGCAGCTTTCAAAGTCTGATAATCCTAAAATGGGATGAAAGAGGCTTATGAAAGGTTGTGTTTCTTCAGCAAAACTAACCAAATTCAATACAGAAAATTTACATGTTACGAGAAAACAAAAGAAATATAACAATTTTAATATTTTGATTTGGTTTTTAAATATTAATAAGTTACAGCAGTAACATACAACGAATATATAAAAAGAAATTTTAAGTTATTATTGATGTGAAAGTGTTATCCAAAAATAGACATCGGAACAAATTAAAAATTTGAAAGGTAAGAATATATTAAGTTAAAATCTGTCAATAGGAGATAAACCAACTATTACGAAATCATTTTAGTAATGTTATTTAATTTAAAGTTGTTAATAAACCTGAAAAGTCATTCTTGGACAGTTTTTTTAAAAATAAATCTATAAAATAAAAGTGTTCACCATTTTTTTATTTATTTTTTTTTTTTTTGGCAAGTGATCTTGCTCCAGTATCACTTCTTTTACACACGTGATATACCAGTACTATTGGGTTACACCACTATGAGCATCTCTGCAGATAATACTCGTGTATTTGTGGTCATGAACAATCTGGAAGATGCAACTAGTATGCTGCAATACTTTCTTAATATAATTAATAAATGGACAATGAAATGAAAGCAAATAGGTACATGGTAATTTCACTAACAGTACCCGGTGCAGTTACTATCATCTTACAGACAATACCGCATGCAAACTCAACAAAATAACTTGGTATGACGGTGGACACAAACGCATAATGGAAAGAACATGTGGAAAAGAAAATAAACGAATTAAATATCAAATTTAGGAAGCTAAAATGGCTGTTGTGAAGACACTCCCAGAGCACAATAAGTTGCCAATAACCAAACAAATCGTAAAGCATGTTTGGGCATAATATTTTTCACGACTTAATAATTCAAACTGTTATAAAAGAATTCAAGATAAACACCTCAAAACATAATAAAAGACTAAATGAGTAGGCGAGATGCAAAGTGGACTAACCCCAAAAAGTTATATTTGAGATATGTTGGGGTAAAGTTAAAAATTTCCTTATTTTTTATGTTAAGAGGTAGGTCAATGTTATCTTTTAAATTATATTCATAAATATTGTAAACATTATGTAAGAGGTGGTGAAACATATTGCCTAAATCAACAAGAAAAATGAGTAGTCCATTCTCCCTTTTAATTATTGTGGGATAGTCCAGTTGACGTTATAACTTAGTCCGTTCTTCATTTACACAAAACCCAAATCTGTTCAACATGGACTCAAATGAAGGATAATCCAGAATGCTAGGTAACTTTGTGGGTTGGTCCACTCTGTCTTTCAAGGAAATTCAAAATTGCAACTTGGAATAACCCATTTTACTTAATATAAGATAAACCACTCTCAATGTGTTTAGTCCATTTGAACAATAAACATGGTATTTTTCTCTGCATCAGATGGCATTGCCAACTCCGTGCATGTGGTTTATAAGCAGGATCATGATTAATTTCAATTTTAATTGGTAAATTATAACGTGTAAATTATTATATAGGTTGTAGTTAATAATAAAAAATAACTAATCTTTTATCTTCACAGCACACTTCCATTTTCCATTTTAAATTTAAAAATACCTATCTTGTTATCAAAACTATCTTAGGTCTACACTTTTTAAAATTCATCACTTCTTGTAGGAAAAGTTTCTACAAATCACTACACCCAATAGACGAGATTTCAGCGACCAAGTCGTCTTCCTCAGTTGAAACATATTACAGTATTTAGTTAGAGGTGGTGTCGAACTATAGAGATGGTAGTTCTATTGTTAAAACGTTGTCATGGTGACGTAATGATTTCCTGTGATGTGATTTGAGTGGTTTGAATTTCTGCTTTGAAAAATAAAGTTCTTTTGAGAAGCATATTATAAATATTAAAACTTTGTCACTGATGTCAGTACTTGTATATTGCCTAATGACGTATACAATATCTTTACGACCTTAATATCTTCAAAAGTCCCATAATGCTATTGTATTCTGACATTACCGCTACCATTAGCATTAATAACATTGCTGAAGCTAACGTAAACTGTTGGGGTGCATCATTATGTAATCCTCAGTTTACTTGAATTTACGTTTAGAGAAGGAATTAATATCTTAGTAGAATAGTTTATCTTATGCTGTAAAACATTATTAAAATTAGTCACTGAGTCACTGAATGAACGACTAAACTTACAGTATTTATCTAAGGAAAAATCTAATTAATGCATCATAGTAGAAAGGGATTCTAGAGACTACATTTCCTAAAATTTCGTGTTATCTTCAGAAAAAATATAGTTTGAATTAATTTGCACAGCAAAGAACGTTAAAATAAGGTGTAACGACACCATCGAGTGAAGCGAATCAATTTTACAATTCTAAATGTCGTTATTCAGTTGTTGATTAATGACAAACCCGACAGTAGTCGTGGAATCCGTCATGTGAGTTAAATAAGCTTAACTAAAATTAGGGTCATAACTTAAAGTTCACATTTTTTCGTACAACTTTTCAATAACTAAATTTACTTCTCGATTGGTTATTGGAAATGCCGTATACTATACAATGTGTATTCATCCGTGATATTTTGGCCTTCGAACTTCATTGTGTCTCTTCAAAGAGAGTTGGATACGTATAGAAATAAAATACTTTAAAAAAAACATATATTTAAAAATATATATATAACGTCGTAATCTAAATAATTTTAAACAATGTATACAACAATCTTATTATGCTACCATTTTGAAATTTTTAGGTTAACCTTACGGGTTAATTTCACTATATACGTTTCTTACAAAGCAGAATACAAAATAATGACATTATGCCTTGATATTAATAGTTCAGTGCCAAGAAGATTTGTATACGTGTAATGACTGAGAATGATGGCTTAGTAGTTGAAACGTCATCTTCATCAAATAAAGTGTTTATTATGAAAAAAAATGTGATTTCTTTTCATTTGATCATGACTAATGAGTTTTATTTATGAACAATTAAAAAGAAAATTTTTAATTACTTCCTTTGTAAATAAAGAATAGTTTTCTTGTGTGTTTCAAGAATTCTAAAAATTTAACTAGATGTGTGTCTAAATTTTAAGAGCTTTATAAGCCATTACAGCAAACTGTCAAGTGTCAATGTACAACATGTTGTATAACATGTCCTACAAGTCTTGCAAAGTGACGTCATGCTTTTGTATAAATACATTCGGGCTGAAGTACACTGTTGGGAAACGAACTTGTGTCACCCAGTCAGCGGAGTAACAATTACATCGGCATAGAAGTATGAAGGCCTGTTCTGTAATCTATAAGACTTATAAAGTTTGAAGTACATTGACAGATTTCCATTCCATTCTGTCACAAGCTATTATCATTTAACACGACATCTTTTAAACTTCGACAAACTTTTCTTCTTCCTTTTCTTATTTCAATTTAGACATTTGTTAATACAATATAATGTCACTATATTAGAATAAAAATAAAACACTTTTGTAACCCACAATTTTTGTTTATTGCACAACTAGTTTCAACCTTTACAGGTCATTAACGAGAGAACCTATTTATTTAGTGATGACTTCAGTTAATATAGTGTTATAAAAATTGTAGATTATAACAGTATTTCTTCTATTCCTAATATAATGTTTGATTAATTTTAAAATATTATCACTAGTTGCGTTTATTCGTGATTTTAGAATTAAATGTTTTTATGAGATGAAAAAAGTCCAAATACTGATATTGCATCATATGACTTTCCAGTTGGGTATTAAACACGCCAGTATATCATTGCATAACACATTTTAAATTGTATGATATGTACCGGGTAAATGAAATCAAAATGTAATTATAGATGGACGCCACACATCAAGCAAAGGGTGAAGATAACAGCCAGCAGAGAATATCTATAATTGGATTTTCAACTTTATGTATAAAATATGAAATTAATTTTACTTTTCATTTTAGAAGTACAGTACCAATATATGATACAACATAAATAAACTTGTATTCTTATAATTGAAGGCGTTCTTAATTCTTGTTTAGTTATGTTTAAATGTTTATATATACAATACTACAAGGATAAAGTAAATTAAAAATATAGTTATCTATCTCCGATTCAATTGAGATAATCAAGATATCAATTCGTAGTTTTACAGTAATGTTATTGAAAATACATCATAATTTTCCCCAAAATACAAAAAATTCAGAGCATATTTAGTTTAACGTTTCACTTTCAACTGAATGACACGTACAACTTTACTAAATTTATTTTGAAACTTTTAAGCGTTCTTAACTATCCTTGGTTAAAAATTCCTGGGTCATTTCTATGTAAATACTTAGTAAAATATTTTAAAAGTATCCCACTAAGTGGAATTCTAAGATCTAAGGGGTGAGATCACATGGTCAGCAATTGAATCATAAATCTATTTTTTTACAATTAATAAGCTCGACAAGGGATACTATTTTGTAAAAACATTTCTCCAAAAATGTGTTCCTATTATAGTAAAATAATAATATCGAGTAAAATCAGCGTGGTTGCATTTAAAAATCTTTAAAATTTACGTGTTGTAATTTTTTGTACATTTTCATATGAAATGTAGTGCATCCTGTCCAGGTCAAAATCTATAAACACTGTTTGTTACAGTTTCAATTACAAGCAAGAGATTAATATTACATTTCTAACTTTAAACTAACCCTATATAGATATTACGGGCACATATCTTTCACACTTGCACATCATGTATGTCTTCAATGGATATGGATTTATTAATTTTAGTTTTATCCAAGTTTGGGTACTAATGTGTAACACACGGAAAAACCCAATGTAATCAAACGGATTTGAACTTATTCAGTATTTAACGGTTCACAAATTCGGATTGTAGGGAGGGAAGTGTACTTGTCTTATTTCACTGAACCCTCTGAGAAATGTAAGACTAGTACAAAGGTAAAGCTTGTAGTACTAATAAAATTTCCCAATACAGCAATACAGTAATTACTTAAAATATTGAAGACAAATATACAAAGTCCTTTGAAATCTGCATTATTACCAAAAAAAATGCTTATTTATTTTAGTTCAGACAACACTTTATTCCCTCCCTTAAAGATTCCATACTAAAACATTTCTGTTCATTTGTCTCTTTTCTTCTAAATATATGGTCCTACCATCGGGTATTTCCTTTTCTTAATTATCTCGTTAATATATTCTTTGGTGGAATGATGTTGGGTTTATTCTAAAATATGTTTCTTCTTTTTATCGGACCATCGATGTTAACGTTAGTTCATTACTATTTGCAATGAATTAGTGATATTAGACGCAGCGTTAAATGCAGAATCCTGGAGTAGTTAAGTGCATTTATACGATCCCACAACTTCCCTCGGGATCTGAGTGTCTAATAAATTGACACAGTAAATGTATCCGTGTTAATGGCGACGTAGTTTCAATAAATTTCTAACTCAGAGTAACAGACATATACTAGCTCTGAATATATTTGTGGAAAAAAAGTGAATATGACATATTTGTGTGAGGTGTAAACATTGAATTTGTACGTTGTCTTTAAACATTTTCCAAAATAAGTTCTTTAAAGATGGAGATCTATGAAACTTACAAATCTAGGCAAAATAATAATTTGTCTTACCCCTCGTCTTTTGTGTTTAGTGTCATTGTAAGGAGAGGCCAATCACTCGATAATTTTACAAATCTTTTGAAAGTATCATATTTTCATACCTGTATTCTTTATCTACTTTTAATTGGTTTTACTGATTATTCGGTTTCCAAAACAAAGTATTTTTCAAACAACAGAGTGCTTTGGAAAGAGGTCTTAGATGTTGATCTTCTTTCAATAAGCGCAAAATATTATGACTATAATAAAACAATTTGATTTTTTTAAAATATATTGTCACTATTAAATACAAACATAACTGCAAATTTGTTGCTCTATTCACGTGCACTCAATCACTCATTACTGATTAATAAGTTTGACGACCGATCATACAAGTTTTATCCTATCGTAAGCACCTAAACCAGTTAAAATAGGTTGAACTCGACGCATTTATACTTATTCATATTTAGATTTTGTAAATATGGTTGACCTTTTATTCCACATATAAGGTAAAAGTCTTCTTTGTTATTTAAGATTAATCGTGATTTTAAATTAAGAAAATCAAAACTGATTTCAAAATTCGAATTCAGCTCTTCTTAAAAACACATATTTTATAAACAATCATGAAATCACATAAATAAGTAATAATTTTAATATTAAATTTGGGATTTATTTTTCGTTTAGGAGATCAGTGATATAGATTTTACCAACAGTTTTTAACCTCCCGAAATATATCAATATCATTCGTTTTATTAAAATCTGGCTCAAAGTTAATATATTCACATTATAAGACTATTTGTACAAAACCCTTAAATTTATTTTGATTATTTTGTCAGAACTTTAAATTTTTTCTGTTCTTTTTACTAACGAAATTACATTCAAATCTCTTATAAATGCCGATAATCAGCATCAGTGAAAAATCAGATTTGAGTCGACACCAAGCTGACAGTATAATTTAAATCTACATAGGTGACTATAATTAATTATTACATCTCTATACTGAGGATGCAGTAAGGATTAAGCACTCCTGAGGAGAGGAATTGTATATCTTAGATAAAGTACAACAGCTTTTTAAGTTCCTCAAGTGTTACGCGATAATCTGTAACGTACGAAAATAATCTACGGGATTCAAAAACATAATGAAACATTAAAAAAATATTTGAGTATTAAATAGTTGTATTCAAAATGTCTGTGAGCTCATACTATGAAATCAACAATTAACGAAAAATCCCATTTTCCACAAGAAGAAAACAATTTTTAATGGATCACATGGGTAGCTCAGTAAATATCCCAGGGATATTACAGCAAAGAGTTATTAATACCACTGCTTCTTGAATTCATTACCTCAAATGTTCGATGTTCTTACTTCCTTTCATTGTAGACATTTTGTTTAACATACCACAATGTGTAAAAGTTCCATCTGTGTAAAGTTGTATGAAGGTGGTGGCTGTCTTTCATCCACCTCTTCCAATTCAACGTTGAGAAATTTCCTTAACAATGAAATCACGAACAATATTGGCATATATGAGACAACAGTTTTATTATCAAGTTTTCATCCTTGATTTGGAGCGTCTACCATGTGACCATTCAAAGTGTTGTCAAAAATGTCATACGTAATACAATAGGTGGCAAAGAAGATGAACTAGAGTTATAAATATATAACATCAATTAATTATTTACATATACAGAATGACTGAAAATAAACCACCACACTTATTTTCTACATATTTGTTATATTAGAATCTCTTTAGGTGAGAGGGCAACTTAAAAAGGGAAAGGTTTAGGTTTATTGGTTTGGGGGGACTGGGAGATAGAGGGTATCTCATAATTTCAAATGATTGTATGTGATACTACATTTTAAACAGCCCTCACGCGTGGACTGAAGTTTGGTACTATCTCGAGTCGTTTTTTCCATAACTCAAGAAAAACATAAAATTACAATGTTCACAAATTTGATCAAGTGTAGCCTCTAAGAATCTAAACGTAACGTATTGGGCCACAGTGTCTCCATAAAAAAAATGCTGGTTCGTAAGTTATCGGCAAAAAATCAAATAAATCGGCCGTGAGGTTGCTATTAAATACGTAGCAACCTCATTAAAATACGTATTTTTTTTTTAAATAAACTCTACCAATTTTTTTAAAACTTTAGGAATATATGAAGATTAAAGAACGAAAAATGTGAAAAAATAAATAATTTTTTAACAAAAAAGACCGACTGGAAGTAAAAAGAACAAAAATAAAATAAAAAATATATTCAACATATTAATGTGTAATAAATATAATTTAAAAAAATATAACATGTAACTAAAAAGTATTAAACAATAATGTGTTATAATAGTAATTCCGACTTTGTAATAAATAACTTCGTGAAATGTAAACTGATATTTACAGACACTAAAACGAGTGTTTATATCTGGTTTTTTTTTTTTTTTTTTTTTTTTTTTTTTTTTTTTTGAAGTCGACGCCACGATCGATTCAACGATGTAATTGCTGAAGAAACAAAAGTTAATGACAACCCCCCCCCCCTTCTTCTCGTTGCACTCAATTTAATGAGTACGCCTTTCGAGGTACCTTTTTTTCATAATTGACCGTTTGAACTTTTCTAGTGTCAAAAAATAGGACTAATCACTATTTAGCCTTTATACCTAAAATATATCGTGCACTCACAAGAAAAATACCAAACTGTATTTTCGCAAGTATAGTAGTAAGAGAAAACAGACAAAATTTCAAAGAATCGTGTCATAGAGTATTCGGTATAATAGCTCATCGCTTGAACAATCATGGCGTCGACTTCAAAAAAAAAGAAAGAATAAAAAACAAGATATAAACACTCGTTTTAGTTTCTGTAAATATCAGTTTACATTTCACGAATATAATTATTACGAAGTCGGAATTACTGTTATAACACATTTATTATTTAATACTTTTTAGTTACATGTTATATTTTTTTAAATTATATTTATTACACATTAATATGTTGAATATATTTTTTCTTTATTTTTTATTTTTGTTCTTTTTTAGAAGTCGGTCTTTTTTTGTTAAAACATTATTTATTTTGTCACTTTTAGTGCTTTTATTAAGTAGCTTTCAATTTATTTTGAAATAATATTTTTGTTCGACATTATGACTGAAAATGGGAAACAGAAATTTTTTAATCAATTCTCGTCGAGCTCATGCTTGTATGATATTCGATGTATTACTGGACATTACTGGAAAGGTATTGGCTTGGTGTAACTTTTTAATACTAGACAAAACATGTATTAAACCTTGTAAATCCAATTAATTCTTTCAAATTCAACAATATTTATTTATTGCTAGTACTGGCCCAGTACTAACAAAAATGTCATATAAGTACTGGCTAGTTAACATAAACGATATATCATTTTCAATATTATTCAATATTATCAATATTAAACAATAATATTTCCAACTAGTCGTGTCAACCATTTTGGCATTGTTTTGCAAATACTGGCCAAGTACTGGCTCAATCAAGTCAGAAATGAAATGGGACCATCTCGGGACCATACCCTTTCAAATGAAACCACCCCCAATGTCAGGTAGAAACAAATCTTGACCACGGTCGTTAAAAATTTCGATTTTAATTAAACACCATTTACTCTGAGGCCGTGTTTATGGCACAAGCAAGGAAAGTTCAGGCCCTTATTTTAAAATATTAATATTTTTTTCAAACGGTTACGTCCCTAGATTATATTGACTTTTTATTAACAACTATAAAATAAACATTTCTGTTGATTATTAGTTTTGGTTAGAGGTTGAAGGAGTGAGAGAGTTTGTGGAATATTTATGCACCATTCATTTTTTCATGTTAATAGTTCTTTAATATTTCCATTGTTGTTTTACTCATACTGTGCTGAGTATCTGAATAACAAGTTACAATTTATGAAAAACCAAATTGCTTGAAAACTTTAATAAAAATTAGTGCAAAGATGTTAAACAAAAAGTAACTGTGAACGAGGAATCAAGTTAACCTCAACTGTTGTGTCAAGAATAATTATATACTGTACATGAAGTTTTACAGCTAAAAAACTTTTCCTTAAAAAACAATTGCTTTGTACTATATTCTAAATGTTTGCAGTTTAATTGTTTTTCTTAATAATAACTGTCTATAATTATACAGATACAACTAAAGTTCCTTGTGACAGATTAATAAATCTTAAATATTACGTCTTCAAAAAACTAATTTTGAGAACAGTTTAATCACTTCCTGCCGTTATATTGAACGTTTAATATTTTCTCTGTTGCTTTTTACTTTCACACATATTATATGCAGTAGAGGAAATTTTGTGTTGAGTAAAAAGCGGTGATGAGTTTTAAATTAAAATTTTTTTTGGACCCAATGTCCTAAAATGGTTTCGTCATTGTTATACAACCCACACGATTATAGTAAAGTGTACTTCACTTTATTATTTATTAACAAATTTTACTAAAACGTAGACTCTAAGTACCCAAACAAAACTAATTGAGCACCATCTCCACAAAATACCAGTTTAGGAGTTATCGGTAAAATGCCAAAAAACCATTCATGGAGCTGTTATAAAAGACATAATTTTCCAAAATAGGCTCTACCGTTTTCGTTCGAAATTTGGTGGAATGTAGAGTTCAATGACCCAAATATGTTTGGCTAATTACAAGTTTAAAATTATCCTTGACTTCCAACATTTATAACTCCATTTCAATCAAATACAACTTTAACTCTGGTAGAGTTTATGTCACTAGTGGCTGCTCGAATAATAAACATTCTTTCAACAAAAAAGAATCTTACAAATCTTTGAGTAATTATCAATAGATAAGAAAGTGTTTAACTAATACAGTAAAAATCCATTTTCAATAGTATGTCGTATGTAATACTGCAATTATTTAGAATGTGAAGCCAAATGGACAAAGCCGATCGCAATCTATATCAATACAAAACATAACTTAAATCCAAATATCCTAACCAAAATCTTTGCTTTATTTAATGTAGTCCAGATTTAATGTTTATTCCCTCCCTAAGCAGAAGCACCTTGGAGAAGAGTTCAATAGACTGTTACGTAATTCCACCAACTAAGTTTGCATTGAAATTACCAATAATCTAAAACACATACGTTCAACTCCGACACTTTATGTACTCTTATTAAAATGAACCTCTCTCGTGTGATCTAATAGAATAGATTATAGACGTTTCTATGTTTGTGTAACCTATATGGAATTTCCAACTTTTCTATGGTTTATTAAATATTCAGTCTAATTAGACGAGAGTCTAGTTTGCAAGGTACATTCAATGCATTGTATACATACAATGCACCATAAACCATAACTCGTCTTATGAGATTGTATATGAGATTTAAATTAGTCTCAGAACTTTTTTAAATTACATTGTGATAGCTCACGGATTAGTGAAATTTTAATTAATATTATTTCCCATTGTATAATATTATTATATATTTGTTGAGTATCATGTAGACAACGCTCCATTTACTAAATTAAATATGTAAGTAGGTTTTATAATATCTTACTTCGAATGAATTAAATGTGCGAGCTAACCATATAAAGAGTGTAGTGTGTGAAATTATTGAATGAGTTTAATAAATCTATAATCCAGTTTTAGTTCATATTAATGAGAGTTGTAATTTGCTTCATTATTATGATTGTAATGGTGTAATTATTGCTGTTATACTTCCAAAATTAATCCTTAATAAAAGGATACAGCAAATATGTTTGTTTTATTCGTTAATAATATATATATTTTTTTTTTTTATTTGAAAAAGGCATAATTTACAAGTATTGGTCGTATTGATACAAAGTAAAGTGTGTTCAATGGTTTATCCTCAAGTAAAGCTCATAAATCTTGTCCTTCAGAATAGAACTGTCACTTTTTGATAAAACGCTTAATTAATTAAGATTGAGAATGGGCAAACGTCTTAACCAAAAAACATAGTGTGAAGTTTTACCTTGTTATTTGCATTTGAAGAAGTGGATAATTTTTAATATCGAATTTGAGAGGGCGTATGGTATGGTATTTTTTCCAATGATTTTTGAAAGTAAACATAGGTAAAGTTATACCACATTTGAATGGTTTCGAAAAATTAAACTTTCTAGCATGAAATTGTGTTTCTTATCTCTCACTATTTCAAAATGGTGGTGTAAAATCTCTGTGAAACTGGATTTTAAATTTATCTTGGTTATGATTTTTTGTTAAAAAATCAAATTGTCCACAACATTAATTGATCCTTAAAATGATTTCTTATAGTGACAGTTTTTGTTTTTTCAATTAACAAACCTGTTTTACAAAACTGAAGACTTATTTGGCCCCATAAACAATAAAAAACACGACATTTCATTTTTTTAAATGCACTTTGAATTTGGCTTTTGTTAGTAAGTAATTATTAGTCATCGGATGCATAAAAATGAGGTCGGATTTTATTATTTATTAATGAATTTTATTAAAACTCAAAATAATGTTTAACTCCATCATTATTCCACATCCGTTGATATATATCATTGCACAGTTTGGTAGTTCTATAACTTCCATTATTCTGCTTTAGTACATAAAGTATTGTCACAAAGCGTCATTTCTAAGTTTATTTTCAAAAGAAATCTTTAACCTTCAGTAAGAACTTTTCCCACAAAGAAATAATAAAAATAAAAAGACTGAAAGGTTTTCTGTGATACGCTCGAGGTAAATATATACGTATTATTTATTCACAGTACGACTGTGGCTAAATTTTCTTTGACAAACCAACCAAATATATTGCGTCTGTGATAACAAATTGAAAAGAAAGTGTTAATAGAGAATTGTTTCTTTAATCTGGAGCTTTTTATAGAACAAAACGTAATTGTACTTTGTTCTCGTAAGAAAATAAACACCCCTTAAAGGTTGCACTAATTTTATCATATACTAGAAAACAATAAGAAACATTCTTTCCAATACAATTTATAGTCAGAACTTATAGGTCATAGATAAAAATGAATCATTTTCGCCGTCTTAGAAAGTTGAAGAAATGTATAAGTCTATTTTAATTACATTTAAATAAACTATGAATATGTATCAGCTAAATCAGTGTGCCAAATCTTTTTTTTTTAACTAAAGAGTTTTCTTTCCCATTGTAGAGCCTCTATCTTTTTACTGAATCAATCCATTTAGTTTTACATTATAATTCCATTGAAAAAAATTCTCACATGGAAATTTTTCTAGTGATTATAATTGTGACAATCCCGAAATAACCTACAGTATTAGACTCCTCTCTTTCATCTTTCCTCTCAAGTCATTCTTGATTAAATATTGATATCATCCTACTATTACGCTATTATTCATTATTCCAATGTACAAGGACTGGAGCGGCGAGGTTGTAGTTTTAAGTCACAATAAATAAAACAATTTAGAAATAACATTTTAACAAATGTAAACATGTTTAGTTAATGAGGAGTTTATATATTCTGTACTGTATGTTTTGTACAGTATATAACAAAGTTAAATCAGTTGTAAAAACGATATCCAGATATTTTATCTTGAATTTACGTACAATTTATTGACCTTCTACACATGATTATATAAATTAAAATGGTATTGCTGAGCGAGTGTTTGCTCCAAAATATTATTTTAGGCGTTTATAATAATATAAGAATAAAATCATTTTAGTTTTATGAATAGAAACATGGATTGTGTTATACGAAGCTCGACAATCATTCCTAGAAGTACGTTTAATGTTAATATTCTTTATTTAATTTTGATATTATTCTTTGGTATACAGCGTGTTTATACTTAAAAAAAATAGTAAAACAATGGCAACAGTAATAAAATAATTTTGTATTTCATACAATTGAAATGAAAACTTAAGCCTCTACATCTCACTGTCTCATCACCTAAGCACAAAATTTCATATGAAGGTGTTATTATGAGAGTCAGTGACCAAAGTGTTATACGATCGACATAAACTTCATTCATGTAAAACATGATAAATTGTGTATTCATGATTTGTACACAAGAAAGCATCCTTTTGGATCAGCGCGAGCGTACCTTGAAAATTTACAATCCGTCAGTTTTGAAAATAAGGAATCAAAGGAATTTTGCATAGTTTTCTATTGCTAAGCTAGAACTAACAGTCAAATCTAATTTACATAAAATGATGGCCTATCACCCCTCCAAAGCCACAGAAGTTTCAACCTATCAGTTTGATACCTTAACTGAAAAATGGAAGTTCGACTTTAGCCCTTTGATTATAATAACCATGTTATTGAAATGTACATCTGAGTACTTAAAGGAATAAAATAAATAATAACGATTATTATATGTTTAGTTTTTATTTATACCTCAATGTAGTTAGGAATTATATCAATTAAATTGCGAATTTCACCACAGTGCTAATTGAAGATTGTAGAAATTATAATACGAGGCTTCGAACGTTACAAAACTACCTTTGTAAAGAACAAAAAGCTCCACCTCTTTAGTGTGTTGGTGCTCTTTTCTCTCATGCACTATATTTGAAAATAAAAAAGTAAATAAAAATCCATCAAATTTAGATTCATTAACCTTTTATGTTACTAATTTTATATAAATAATCTGCAAATCTTTTATAGCGTCACCATTTTCACTTCCCGAATATGTAAAATTTGCATTTAATTCCATTTTTAAAAATTAACGAAAATGTTTTTTTGGGAGACTGTTTATGGTAGCAAATTTGTACTGCACTCTAAAATTAGATTTAAAATGACTGATCGCATGCATTTATTTCAAGTAGAAACTGAAATATGAAGCTTATTCCGCTCTGAAAGTGTTTGTATAAGTAAACTTATATTTGTCTATTTCCATTTTGAAATTTCAATGTTGTACATAATGTTGATTTGTTTTAATGTTTAGAAATTGTTGAAGAGGAAAATGGTTATAAATCACGTGTCACATGTCACACGTTACGATGTTACAATTTACAAAATATACTCAAATCCAATATGGCAGTTGGAAATTGTTAATAACATAAAACCGTGTTCGAGGGATAAACTTAATTTGTTTTAAAATGGATATGTCGAAAATTGTGAAGGGAAAATTAAGTGGGAAACACTATTAACCAACTGACAACTTGTGGAAAAATTGGTAGTGAGGATACTTTTTAGCCACCCTACATAATAGAACACTTTTTTAATGAACGCCGAGTAAAGGTTATAAAAATACGTTACAATTCAAAATCCATGAGCCTTGTGGTTAATAACAATATGAAAGAAGCAATCCTCAAACCACACTTAAAACAATAACACAATTAACATTAGAAAGTTTAATTAAATATATGTGCATTTATGTATTGGTTTTTATCCCTCTAAGGATGATAGCCATGTTTCCCAAATGTCTATAAAGGTTTCATTAAACCTTCTAACGTTAATTGTATAACGGTTATATTAGTGGTTTGAGGATTACATCTTTCATATTAGGATTACGTTACTATAATGTTTAGAACTACAAACCTTATATTTTGGATTTGTGGTGCACAAATAATATCTCATGGTAAACACATCAACTAATTAATTATTCCAGCAAACAGAATGTGTTTGTAGAAAACATTTCATCCGTGTCATTGTATAGCAGAGTTAGTTTACACCTATATTATGTAAATAATAATTACAACAGGTGTTTCACAGAGGATATCACAAAATTTACAATTTACATATTCGAAATGTTTTTGAAGATATTCGTTTTAAAATTAATTGCATTAAGGATCGTGCACATTCAATGAAAAATATTATTTATACACGCAACACGAAATTTATTTTAAGGAAAATTTTTCTTTTGACAAACCAAGCAATACTACTCCGAAGTTTAAATATGACAAACGATAAGTAGGCCTACAAAGTTTGCAAATATGTTTTTCTTATAATTACGGTTTTCTTACAGAATTAACTAGAAGAAATATTTTGATTTTGCTTTCGTGAGAATAAATTTATACACATTGACATTTAAGCTGTCTTCGTTTTTGTGGTATTTAGTACAAGACCGTATAATAAAGAGAAAATGATAATTAACGGACGAATTGTTGTTGATTTGTTGTTTAATTTACGGCAAAAATCTGTGTGGTAATTATTTTCTTTAAAAAAATAATAAATAACACAAAATAGAGACGTCTAGCTCTCAAATACTGTAATTCCCTTTCAAAGAGACGGATCTAACCCAAAACTACATGAAAGGTAGGGTGGCTCGGGTTGTTACTCACCTAATCACTGTCAGTGAGCAACTGAAGGGGTTAATAAATAGTCTTGTTTACGACTTTCTTTACTACTGACGTGGAATTTAATGTCTTACGCTTATTTTAGATGAAACTGATTATATCAACAAAATAAATTTCTCAATTTTATTGTTAACTTCAACACAATTATTTGTTATTGCAATTTATTGCAGTGGTGCTTTAAAACTGTGTTAATAAATATAAACTTGAAAATTTGCAATGTACAACTAATCTCATGGCAACTAATTAACCAACTATTAATTAACTAATCAACTAATTATTCATGCGAACTTGGTCTATTTGTAGACATCATTTCAGATCTATCAATGTATATATACATATTATGTAAATATTGATTATATCTGGAAATAAAATGAATATACAACAATGTAACTTAAAATTAAAATTATATGTGTATATAATTAAATATTTCTTTTATTTTACACACAGTTATAAAAGTGGATAAAGTAGTATATTAATACGTCAATTGACACTAACCTGTGCAATGTCTGCTGTTCTTAATTACAGATCTATGGTCTAGTTTTCAGTTTTATATTTTAAAATTGTTTTACTATACAACCAAGTCTTACAACTTATCTAGTAAGTTGTGATTGATCTCTAATTCAATCACTTTATTGAGGGATACTTTCCAGTGACTATTAACACCTATTAATTTATTAATTACACTGAGTGGATAAAGGAATGTCAAAAGACTTTGTCCTTTTTAAGCGGCTCACAGTTCCAAAGGATTTCGCTGTGGAGTCTAGATTATTGTTTTAATTTGTTTGTGTGTGACAGTGTCTATCATGAAATCACGATGAATGCAATAGTGTCATTAGGAATAAACATCGCGCAACACTCTACTCTGTTCTGGAATAACTGAATCAATTTAATATTGCTTTTACAGCCCCACAGCTCTACACCTGTAAGATCTAACTAGTTTTGAAATTATCCTTCCGAGGTTTGAATCTCGAATTCCCCCCGAGGAGTCACGACAATTGACCGAATGTTATGTTTAAATCAACTTTTTTTTACATATTCTTTCCAATTACTTTTACATCAAGTGCCATGCCTCAATACTTGGCCGTGTTTCCGTGACTTTCCACATACATGTTATGGTACCTGAATTGAATTTATTTATTTTTGTGAGTTTATATAGTTCTATTTAGAATCATTCAGTTTCAATCACCATTTCTTGAGTCAAATACTGATGCAGTTTACAAGTTTCTTCCTCAGTAGTGTCTCTAGCCGTGGTATCCGCAAAGGTCTCCGTGGTTGTTTTGGTGTCCTGTGAGATTGCCCTTGTACATAAAAAGGTAGAAAAGAGGTCCAAGGACATTCCCTTTCTTAACAACCCCATTTCTTAACTCAAAACATTCCTCTTCACGTCTTCTAGTTTAACTCTAAATTGTCCGTCCGATAATTAGGACGCTAATATTATACAAAACTTTTTTGGAAGACCACGCTGTATTTTACAAATTATGCCTCTATGCTATAAAGGTTTGAGCAACGTCTAAAAATAGACTTGAGTTTACATTCTTTATTGCATTGTATTTTCTATTACTTTCGTTATTTCATCAATGGCCGAATGTTTGTCTTTATGATGCTGTGAAACCATTTTAATAGAATGAAGACACTATTGTGTTACAAAATAAATCAAATTTTAGGCAAACTTATTTTATTTTAGTTTCTCACGTAAGTATAGCAGAAAAAGGTATGCGATTAGTCGAAAAGTCAAACTCTATCCGCTTTGAGATCTCACGAATCTAGATTTCAGAATGATATCGGTCTGTCGTTTGTTCATCTACCTGTCTATCTGGCTTGTATACAACTCAAATGCGTAGACGATTTTTATCAAATTTGGTAAGTAACCCTGTTTTGACAAAAAAAAAAATCAGAAGATTATTTCAAAATAATTTCATCATCTCAAAATTTGCGTGCAAAAACACAAATTTACGATTTGAATGAACTATTTTGATCGGTGAAAAGAAATCGGCATTGTTATAAAGACCTAATTTCTCAAAGTTCGCTCTACCGATTTCATTCAAATTTTAGTGAACTGTGAATAATTAATAACCAAAACATATGTGCAAAATTTCAAGTAAAAATTTAATATAGTTAAGGTAAGAAACAAAAATAACCTTGACTCCGTTATTAAACGCTCTATTTTAATCAAATACGATTTATGCAGAAACAAAGATTTTTGACCAGTTGAAACCAGTTTAGGCCCCTATTTAAATATATAAATATTTTTTTTCAAAGAAAGTGTTCATTGTTCATTTTTACATTTTGTCTGACAACTGCCATTCTTGGTGACGGTTGGTTTTTGTTTGGTTTTGAGGTGAGTGTGAGTGAGAAAGTTAGTGCAATGTTTTTTCTCTGTTTATTTTGTTGCAGTGTTAGTTTTACAGCTCTTGAATTCAAAATTAGTTTGTTAATGATAAGTCAGTGAATGTGCTTCATTCACTCTAAGAACAGAAATCATGGCAAAATGAAGCAGACTTAAAGATTGGGAAGTTACATCACTTGAAGGTAAGCAGTTATTCTAACACGATAATAAACTTGTAGATGTTTGTAAGTTAGGCGAAGACTTTGAAAATTTGAAGAGAACGTTTACTGTTCATAGAAAAGAAAGCTATAATTTAAAACTTGTGTTAATTTTATGGTTGTTTTAAGTAAACTTCTCTATGGTTGGAATTATTTAAAGTTATATAAATCTTACTTTAAAAAATGTATTAGTAATTATTAATAGATTTAAAAACGTCTGTAGATATTTAATATGATATTTTACTTGAAGCCATTGTTATTTTGTGTGTATGTAACGGGAATACGTGTGGCATACTTTCTTAATTTTTCTTCAAATTCGATTTTATCTGTCAATCGATTAAATAGTGTGTATACAATTCCTTTACTAATTTTCTGTATTATATAATATTGCAATGTCAATTTTTAAAAAGATAAATAACAAAATAAATAACATTCTGGTTTTAGAGTTGTTTGATAATGATGGATTGTTCCATGTTATTAAAATGGTTTAATCACACGATTGCCATTATCTGTGTATAATAAAAACTAACACACAGAGTTTCAAATGTATAAATCAACGCCCATTATCAAGTGATAAAACTAGACCACAGTAATGAACTTAGAGATAAAACGCGATTAGATCTACTGCTAGAAAGAAAATAGCCAGACGTATTTGGTTCGAAAAAGATAAATTTAGTTGGGAAGAGCCAAAAACAATATACCGGGGAAAACTTATATCAACAAAACTAATTGAAGCGTAATATATAAAGTTATTGGACAATCCTCTAAGCCAGACTAGTGTAGAAATAAGGACATAATAATTTTTTTTTTTTTTAATAATAAAATCGAAATAAAAATTGGTAATGAAAATTTGAATTTAAATAAGGCTGAAATTTTAACGCTTAAATTCCATATCGAATAATGACTCGATCACGGACTATCTTTTGAAGGAGATGGTATGAGATTGTTTCATGCAGTTAGGACATTTTTTATTTGTTTTGTAACCAGCCCTTTAAAAGTCAGTTCCTTGCCGTTCTTTATGTAGTACAGTCCTGTGTCTGGTGGTTTTTTCTGACCACGTTTTTATGTAGTTTTCTGAAGGCTCAGCCATAAGGCCTGGGTTCCTTCTTAGGTTATAGATAGTTTTAGTTTACAACAATACCCTAGGTTACTACAGCTCTAAATTTATCACTTGCTAACGGTATGTGATTTATACTTTCAAAACGTCATGTATTTTTTGTATATGAAAATGTTATGAAATATGTTTGATTAAAACTATTAACTTATCTTGACTCCATCTAGTTGCATAATGTAAGTTATTAAACTTTATGTAAATTAACCAAAATATAGTGCTTTATAAATTCATCGAAACAGTAAACCAAAAGTAACGTTGGACTTAGTTATATTAAAATTAAAATAACAATAACAGTAATTTCAAAGAAATGAATATTTGCTACATGAAAAACAAAAGCATGAAAATCTCGTGAAAAGGTGTAAAAACCGGCTAAGAGTACATTCTAATTCCAAAACCAATGTCACCCTGTTACGTCATTTTATTAAAGTCACTAACCTAACGACAGATACTCACATAGTACAATAGTTTATAAAATTTCAGTCTTCGTAAAATTCTTTTATCAAATGATTTTGGACTTACGTATAAAATAAGAGCCATAAAATCTCCTTAAAGGAGGTAAAGAACTACATAAAAGAGTTTTATACAAAGTGAATGAGATCCTTTTATACACGTTACCGTCTTTACAACCCCCCTTACAATACCAATTGTATTGTTACAATGTAGTTAGGCTATAACTGTTATTTGGTATTTATTGCAATACATTTTATTTACTTGTATAAGGGTCCAATTTTAAATATAGATCAGACTGCTTATTTTTATTTCAAATAAGAGTTTCAAGTTAATTAGATTATTTTGAAGTTCTAGACACAAAACGTTTTTACTATCGTATATTCACTTATGGAATTACATTTACTAATTTTTCAAATGAAAATAATGAAACAATTTCTTAATTTCAAAACAGATCTGTATTGAGGGACATATGTTTTGCCGTTAGGCATTTTTAAGCTATTAAATTGAATACAAAACACGTCTCAAATACCGAAATTGGAAGAGAAAAGAAAGGTAGTGTAGGAAGGGTTGATAAATGATAGTATTTATGACAGAAAGGGCAATGATCTGACTTATGGGGTGGAGGGGGGGGTTAATTTAGAAAACGTTACACAATTATTTAAAATAATAATTAAACTTAATAATCAATTTTAATAACAAGTAGAGGGATTACCCTTGTCACCCCTCCTTGCCCAAATTTACATGGCTAAATATGAAGAAAAATTATTTTTATCTAATAATCCCTTCTTAAACAAAATCGTATACTGGTATCACTATATGGATGATGTTCTATGTCTATTTAACGGTATTACGAGACAATTTGAAAATTTCTTTAAATTCATTCATTCTTTTAGTTGCATGGTTCTTGGATTCCAAGTCACTTTGAATAATATTATATAGGATAATATGTTAATAATAATATTAAATATTACCTTTTAATGTTCCGTCTTGTGACTTTTTTCCGTTCCGCATATGGTGAAAAATACATTGGCGAAATATGATATTACCGTCACTTTTCGCACCAACAATAATATTCAAAAATTATTACGACCCAAACGTGTAATTCCAATCGAAAAGAAGTCGGGTGTTTACAAAATCAATTGTGATGATTGTGACAGTATTTATGTGGGACAGACGGGTAGGGCATTCAAAGACCGTTTTAATGAACATTTGCCGCATACAAACATGCATAAATTAAAATCTAACTTTGCTCAACATTTAATTAATAGTAATCATTCATACACTAATTTCAACAAAAATCTGGTTCCACTTCATATTTGCAAAAAAGGTAGACTTTTGAACGCCTTAGAAGAATTCGAAATTTATAAGGAGTTTAATAACAATCCGTCTAAATTATTAAACGATCAGCTGGATTTTAAAAGTAATAGTTTATATGACACAGCCCTAGGCTATTTTAAACCGGTTTTCTAAATACAGTAATATATTTCGTTAGACAGTTCACGACAGTGTACCATGGACCACACTACGACCTACACGATGAAATTGTCCAGCACAATTAAGTTTTTTAAAAGTGTTGTAACTGTGGTGTTTTTGTGTGTTTTTTAAAACGTGTTATGTGTTTCATTGTGTTTGTGTAAGTGTACTTGACAATGGGATTGCGGTCCCGAAACGCGTCGTAACATTCGAACGACCAAAAAAGTCACAAGACGGAACATTAAAAGGTAATATTTAATATTATTATTAACATATTATCCTATATAATATCATTCATTCTGTTCATAAACGTAGGTACTCGATTCAATATGGAAATTGGGGAAGGAAATAACATCATTTTTCTTGATCTAAATATCAACATAGAAAATAGGGTTCAGTCTATCGAAATTTAAAAAAAACCTACATATACAGATTTTGTTATTCTAGCATATTCTAACCACCCTATTAACCATAAACATGCCGCCTGTCATGATTCACAGACTTATAAGTATTCCCTTATCCCCTACAGGTTTAAAGAATGAATTGAATACTATCAAACAAATTGCAGTCAATAACATGTCAAATTAGTTGATGATATTTTAAATTTTAAAAAAACAACATAAAATATGTGATTTTCTATAAATTATAATTACAATGAAAAAGAAAACATCAAATATTGTACTTATTTTCATTGGTAACATTAATTATAAAGTTGGAAATTTAATATCTAATAGATCATTAAAAACCTGCATTTTATTGCGCTAAAATATAAGGAAACAAATAAATATAAGTTGTTAACAATAAATATAGGAGATATAGCTTAGAATATAGTGTCGTATATAAGATTTCTTAAAATGCTTGCAATTGTGAATACATAAGTCAATCTGGGAGATCAGTTAAGAATAGAATTAAAGAACATGTCCACAGTTGGAAGTATAGCAAATCTAATTAAAATTTTACAAATCATTTAATAGATTCAAGACATAATTTTGATCCTAAGTCAAATGTTAAACTTCTCCACATGGAACACAAAAGTAGAAAACTCAATAACTTGGAATGTTTGGAAAGTAATTGATCTATTTTTAAAAACCATAAAAATTTCCAACCTAAATGAACAATTAACTCATCACCCCTATTGTGTAACTTTTATTTTCTAAAATAACTCCCCTCTATCTCCATACAACAGGTCAGATCATTTCAGGCCCTTTATGTCGTTTTTCAACCCTTCGACTTTACCCTTTCCTTTCTCTTCCAATTTCGATTATTTAGACTTGTTTGGTTGTGAATTTAGTAATTTGAAAATGCCTAACGGTAAAACATAACTCGCTGAAAGAAGCTCTGTTATGGAATGAAATAATTGTTTCATTATTTCCATTAATATGGAATTCCACCAAGAACCGACTGTTGTCACATTAAATTATATAATTTGTTTTAATTTTACCCGTTCTGAGAACCTGCTGTTGCCTTCTAAAAACGACAGAAAAAATGTTAATACTAAATACAATTAATTAGAAAGCTAACTAAACCGACAACCAATAGAAGAAGAATTGGAGTACACTTAAACCGTTGTAAAGGATGAGTACTTGTGAGTTGAAAAGTGTAAGCAAGTTTGAAATAATTATTGATTATGTTTGATTAAACATTATTGATTGAAACAAATGCCATATAATTTTGAGCTGAAAATATCCTATATGCGGATAAATCTTTTTCATGTTGTTTAAAAGCAAAGAACCTCTCGGGTCATCATCGCTTTATAAAAAAGGAAGAGGAGAATATGTAATAAAGATACCTATCTCTAGAATAACCTATTATTGTCAGGGTCGGAAAAGAATATCTAATTCCGTCAGGGTAGGAGTTTAATTTATAAAATATATTTCTTGTGGTCTAAAAGCAACAACTTCGCCAGTTGGGCCCTTCAATACTCAAATAATAGATAATGGTGTCATTGTGGGAAGAGATTAAGAGAGACCTTCTAGGAAAAATGCAATAGAGAGATCTAACCCAAGAACAAATGAAAAACTGTGTAGATCCAGCTAGTTTACCTCTAGATGGGCAGGCCAATATAGTGAGCCCCTGGTTTATAAAATGGGAGTAAAGGGTTTACAGTTAAGGCCATCATGACTTCGGAGTTTCTACGTGTATGGAGTAGAGTATAATATTTTTATCTCTGTGATACATCATAATCACAATCCAATGAGAAAGCCGCTTGTGAAGAATTTTATTTTTAATTCTCTCTGTGAATTGTGATTGCTCTAGTATACAATAACTGTTGCAATATTCACTGTTCTTGGTCTAGGAATATTGTTGAATGTTACGTCAATCCACAACAGGAGTTTTGTTGCAGTAGCCGCATTGAGTTTACATGCAAGATTTACTTAATGGATTACAACTTTCACGGTTACCATGAACAGAATCACTAGTTCCTCATTAGATCACTCGCTCCACATCACATTTTAACATTTTAGTTAGTGTGGTTGATAAGAATGTAAGACGGAGGCATAAAACATTATATTCGACTTTACAACGAGTTTTGTTAAGAAAACTAGTTAACGAAAAAAGTTTTAAACTTTGTGGCAGTTTTATATGATGAGGTGGAGTCTTCCGAGACAATCTTATTTACCAAAAACTGTAACATTTTTAATACACTACAGTAAAAGTAGATTTTAAAAAGGAAAAATTAAAATTGTGGAAAAAAAATTGCATTAAAATATTTCTTTGTTAAGAATTTGATGAGTACCGAGTTCTCCAAGAGTCGTTTTTTAAGAGGAGGGGTGAAGAGAGCATGTAAGATAGACATATGCACATCACATTAGTTTCATTTTTCACAAGTTTTATCTATTCTACTAGGATAAACATTTAGACACAAATCTGCTCTTATCAATTGGTTGAAGAACACATGAGTTTACAGTTTAGTTACGTACGTAAGATATTTTCTTCAATTTTACAACCACGCCCAGACAACCTTTTAAGAAGGAATAATGTTTTGTAAAGAACTAAAATGTTTGTAACAGAATAGAGACGAAGCAATCTCATTAGATGTATCAATAAAAGTATTTATTGCATATAGTGGGCAGGGATTTATAAAACTTTACATCCTTTATGATCGCATTCGGGATAAATATTATGACGGCAAATGCACAAATAAATTATATTATCAAAGTTATAATATATAGGGAAAGAATTTTATTTAACTGGTATTTAATGAATTGGCATACCAGCACATTAGTGGAGAAGGGGGGATTACTTTTTCAGTCTAGAAAATCAGCATTCTATGGTACATCGATGGGATACATTATAATACTTGCTACCACTGTGATCTCAATTAATAGAAAATCTCAATCGTAATGCAAAGAGCAAGTCATAAAAAATTAATTTTAGTATTTTATCTGTGAGTCGTGTATTGTTTAAGTGTACAGTAACTTTGGTATTATTTACTGTTATATCTCAGTTTATGAATATTATCGTGAGTCGCGTCGTTCGCCAGATTGGGTGTAAAAGAAGGATCTACTGAATGCATAAGAAAAATTACCTCTTCTCTGGGTGCCAGGAAAAGTAGGAGTAGAGGATACTGAGCATGTGGACAAACTTGCGGGAACAGGGTAGCCAGCACGCGTTCATAAGTCCAGAACTTTCTTGTGACTTTGGAAACGTTTACTTCAAGGAAGTCCTAATAAAATAAGAAGAGACCCTAAGATCTCACTATGTCCCTAATATACTACATATATGTGACAAAATAAAAATAACATGGAAAACTATGAACATCTATGTTAAGCTTATTCATATCTAAAAAGGCATCGAGATATTTTGTAATCAATTTTGTAAATAAAGTATCCTTAGGGTGTACAAAACAGAGCGTATGATTCTATCATTCCAAACGGGTGAACATGGGAAGGGAAATATTTCTTACAGTACGATGGATGTAAGTTATATCATTAAAATTATCTACTCAAGATGATATGTAATCTGATGCAGAAAATAAGGATTTCGTGAATGTTTGTTTATAGGTATCATTTAAAGTTGCTACCACATATTGAATCAACTAAACCGTCCACTGACTTTCTGACAACTAAAAAACCAAATACAAATTAAATAAGTTTGTAGGCGCCATCGTGGTACTTACCTAGCCCCATCATAGAGTGTAATACCAGATCCCCTAATTTGCAGATGTTTCTTGGTGTCTTCCTATTTGCGGTCAGTCCTGTTTGCGGTCAGTCCTTTTTGCGGTCAAGTGTAGTTTTATGAGGGGACGATCAAGGTCCTGGGGGTAGAAGGGTTTCCAGTTTGCGGTCACGTCTTGAGATGTAGTTAATTTCTTCCCGTCCTTTGCATACCTAGCCACTAAATACATAACAGAATCATTTGACTATAATCACAAATCATGACTAGTTATATAGGTTAGGTTAGATTAGGTTATATATATGACCGCAAATTGGAAAAATATAATTAGGGTAGCCCAAGATATTTTTGGGGTGACCGCAAACTGGAAGATTTTACCATCGACCGCTAATAGGATTGACCGCAAATGGGACAAAACCGTTTCTAGGGCCTTGTACGAAACGTTAAATTATATTGGTACAGCAAAAGTCGTTCGCCCATCTTTGAGTCTTAGCGAGATTTGAAGCTGCATGTCCTGGATTTCGTAACCATACGAATATAACGTTTTCCTGTGAGGTCAAGGGTATGAAATTACATTATTGACAATAACTTCTTGATATTTTACATTGTAGAGAGGTGGGGGTTAGTAAAATTATACACCGAATTGAAAATATACAATGTTTTATATAACTTACCGTGTTATGAGATTAATAACACACGAAATATGAACAAAAATTGTGTAAAATACAATAATTCATTGTAATATACACATGTTTATGGTGGGGGGAAACGCATACGCTATAGGCAGAGTTGGGCAGTATGTGTGGTATACATATGCAGAAGGTAGTGAGAAGTACACATGCGCAGTATACGCAGTAGGTTATCATCTTTCAAATGAGAACCAAGAAGAACGCGATACGCCTTTACAATCTGATCGTTAACACAAATCGCAATGGAAGTTCCGTGCTGTGGAAACCCTTGAAGAACTTCAAGTTCGGTTAGAATGTGATCGTCAACAGCGGCAAGAGCGAAATGCTAGTCTGGCAGCGTTCGAAAAAGCGATCAACAAATTTGGTGCCAAAATCTGTGAAATTTCAGCCAATTTTCAACGATGACATTTGCCGAAAAAAAGCTATCCTACTTGCCCGACGAATTAAAAGATAAAAATTTGTTTAAAACTAAATAGAAGAAATAAAAAAGAAATAAAATTTTCTTTTAAAAAATGGTTTCTAACTAAAAATTAGAATATTAAAAAATAAGAATTTTTTGTTAACTAAAAAAAGAAATAAATAAAGATAAAAACAAAACAAAATAATTCAAACTTAAATTAATTACAAAGTAAATTGTGAGCACGTAGAATTTTAAATTATAATTATGAATTTTAGGAGCGGCCACATTTTACTTTGTAATTTACATTTGAATTAATACTTTGTAATAAGTGGTTTTTTTTTTAAATCTTTATTTTTTAATTTTTTTATAGAATAGTGGGTTTAAAAAAAGTTTTAATTTAATTTATTTTCTATGCGAAAATATTGCACAACTCATCCCTAAAACCAAATGAAAACGGGGCAAAACTAATAGCAGCCAATAATTTTACTTTAGTAATTGGCATTCGACATGTAACCATGAACACTGGACGCTATCTTTTAACCAAGCTTCATATATTTAAATAAAGACTTATCTTGAGCCAATTATTCATAAGTGTAATAATTTTTACTTGATATTTTCATTATGGGTTTGGATAATTAATCTCCACATTAAGAAGTAAAATTTGAATGAAATCAGTAGAGCCGATTTTAAGACTTTAAGTATTGGCGAACCTACATTTCTGGTGAGATGGAGATGTTTTGTTTGGATCTTTGGAGGTTACTTTATCAAAATATTTACAGCCGAATTTGAGAAAAAGAGTATTTTGTGTTTTTTTCTAATTGGTCCTACAAGAGTTTATGGATGAAATCCCGAAATATGGCCAAAATATGCTCACATAGCAAAGTTGACTACTATTGGTCCATAAGTTTGAGCATAAGAGCACTTACGGCAGACTGCGCCATCATTCCAAAAACTAGTTTTATTGTGACAATGAACCTCTAACTATCTTTATCAAACCTTGTTCATTTGTAGCATCAAATGATTGAAATAAATCGTGTAGGTCACAATCTCTAAAAAAAAAAAAAAATGCTTATTCGTGAGTTATCGATGTCATGAGCTGTTATAAAATAAGTAATTGGACTCTCTCAGATCGGCCCAAATAATTTCGTCAAATTTTTATGTAATGTTAGATAAATGACCCAAACCAATATGCATATCGCAAGTAAAAAATTATTAAGTTTTAGGAATAATTGGCAAAAAATAAAATGTGACTAAACCCTTCTTGTTAAAAACAATTACGATTTACATTGAGGATGCATTAATGGGTCAAGGGAAGCATGTTCAGATCCTATTCCAAACACGGCGATCATCGTTCATTATCAATTACTGACGATTACCGAGCTGACATTTTCGGTGACAGTTACTTTTGGTCGGTTTTTATTGGTTCTGAGGATGGATGAGTTTGTTAAAATGTTTCAGTACCATTTATTTACTTTTGCACCAATAATTTTAGAGGAATTTAAAAAGAAAATGTAAAATTCTTCTATTTATAAAGTGGTTTCAAAATTTGGTAGTTTAAAGAGAGGGAAGATATCCGAATCTGTTTTGAAGTTTCATTGAAATGTACTGTCTAGGGTTGTCAAGTTGACATGTCATTGCAGTATACAATGAAATGACAGCCTTCAGGATTAAATTCCACGCCAAATATTTACAGTTTAGATCTCTGTGATGTAAAGCATACCGATTTTAATTTATAATCTTTTGTTCAATTATTATTGAACCGTGATTGGGGATTAAACCAGTGGACTCACATTTGAAAGCGATAATTTAACATAATTAATTGGGAACGTTGATTTGAAATTCTATGTCTTTTAATAACAAACCGTATGGATATGTTTGCCTACTGCCGATAATTCGCAAACAGAATTTGTGAATTTATAACCTAACGGCACTTAACTTCTTCTAACACTTAAGAATGAAATGGGTCTATAGGCGTTTCCTATAGGGAATATATAACCTAACAGCACTTAACTTCTTCTAACACTTAAGAATGAAATGGGTCTATAGGCGTTTCCTATAGGGAATATATAACCTAACAGCACTTAACTTCTTCTAACACTTAAGAATCAAATGGGTCTATAGGCGTTTCCTATAGGGAATTTATAACCTAACGGCACTTAACTTCTTCTAACACTTAAGAATCAAATGGGTCTATAGACGTTTCCTATAGGGAATTTATAACCTAACAGCACTTAAATTCTTCTAACACTTACGAATCAAATGGGTCTATAGGCGTTTCCTATAGGGAATCTATAACCTAACAGCACTTAACTTCTTCTAACACTTACGAATCAAATGGGTCTATAGGCGTTTCCTATAGGGAATTTATAACCTTACAGCACTTAACTTCTTCTAACACTTAAGAATCAAATGGGTCTATAGGCGTTTCCTATAGGGAATATATAACCTAACAGCACTTAACTTCTTCTAACACTTAAGAATGAAATGGGTCTATAGGCGTTTCCTATAGGGAATATATAACCTAACAGCACTTAACTTCTTCTAACACTTAAGAATCAAATGGGTCTATAGGCGTTTCCTATAGGGAATTTATAACCTAACGGCACTTAACTTCTTCTAACACTTAAGAATCAAATGGGTCTATAGACGTTTCCTATAGGGAATTTATAACCTAACAGCACTTAAATTCTTCTAACACTTACGAATCAAATGGGTCTATAGGCGTTTCCTATAGGGAATCTATAACCTAACAGCACTTAACTTCTTCTAACACTTACGAATCAAATGGGTCTATAGGCGTTTCCTATAGGGAATTTATAACCTTACAGCACTTAACTTCTTCTAACACTTAAGAATCAAATGGGTCTATAGGCGTTTCCTATACGGAATTTATAACCTTACAGCACTTAACTTCTTCTAACACTTAAGAATGAAATGGGTCTATAGGCGTTTCCTATAGGGAATATATAACCTAACAGCACTTAACTTCTTCTAACACTTAAGAATCAAATGGGTCTATAGGCGTTTCCTATAGGGAATTTATAACCTAACGGCACTTAACTTCTTCTAACACTTACGAATCAAATGGGTCTATAGGCGTTTCCTATACGGAATTTATAACCTTACAGCACTTAACTTCTTCTAACACTTAAGAATGAAATGGGTCTATAAGCGTTTCCTATAGGAAATTTATAACCTAACAGCACTTAACTTCTTTTAACACTTAAGAATCAAGTGGGTCTATAGGCGTTTCCTATAGGGAATTTATAACCTAACAGCACTTAACTTCTTCTAACACTTAAGAATCAAATGGGTCTATAGGCGTTTCCTATAGGGAATTTATAACCTAACGGCATTTAACTTCTTCTAACACTTAAGAATCAGATGGAGTCTAAAGGCGTTTCTTATAGGATTGAAGTAGAAGTGGGAGTATTCAACGGAAAAACCTTTAGGGGTTCCGTTATAACATTTTGAATGTTATCGACACTATCAAAATGGCGATATTTAATATAATTTTTGAGCTTTTGGAAATAATTACATGAACTCAAGGGAGTAACAGAGGAGCAGTACCACATAGGACTGGCGTACTCAGAAAGAGAGGTGTAACGGAGAATTATAGCAATGAAGCATCCAAGAATGGACAATCTGATCTTTTTTTGTAATCTGAGCCCGTGATGTTTTCATTCAAATAAATTTCAAAACATTCAGAATACATTACTCATTTTAACTGATAACAAGATTTTGGTGTAATTAAAGAATTACTGATTGTGGCTTTTTAAAATGTTAACTTTAGTTTAAGTAAGTCTTTTTAACCCCCCCCCCTCAGAGAGAGAGAGAGAGAGAGAGAGAGAGAGAGAGAGAGAGAGAGAGAGAGAGAGAGAGAGAGAGAGAGAGAGAGAGAGAGAGAGAGAGAGAGAGAGAGAGAGAGAGAGAGAGAGAGAGAGAGAGAGAGAGAGAGAGAGAGAGAGAGAGAGAGAGAGAGAGAGAGAGAGAGAGAGAGAGAGAGAGGTTGGTATCCTCAAAAACTTTTCTTGGAGTTAACAATTTCTTGTGGTAGTAATTTAATTCTGTTACTTGTGGTTTTCCTCATTACGGTTTTTATAGTCTTACTAGTTTCAACCTGAACCGAAGACTTATTTTTTTTTTTCATGGTGCTGTTTCATGTTTTAAAATATTCTGGGTTTATATCTTGATCACGAGAGTTACCCTAATCCATACTCTCGAAACATGGTGTATTAATTTTTATATCCTAAAGTATTGTCAAGTATTCGAATACATTATATTAAGGAAGGATAGGTTGAATTTCATCAAAGCTGTGGATTAAACAATTTGAACGTTGCGAGATTAGATTTTCTCATATTTGGCTCTTTCGGTTGAATGTATCCTCTAAAGTAAAAACTAAAACCCTCAAAGTTCTGCTGTTATAAAAGGGCTAATTTACTAGATTCGAATTAAATGATTTCGTTAAAATTTTATTGAAGTATGAACATAAATTAGTTTGCAAAATCGCAATAAAACAGAATATATGTTTTACCTTAATGAGAAAATATATCCGATCATATGTTTAGTTTTGATTGAAATGTGAAATGTAGTCCCTGATAGTTGTCAGTTTGACATATCATTGCAGTGGACAGATGATATCCATAGCTTGTTAACTTAGTCTCGCACAATGGAAATGACAGCCTCGAATCTCGCGGTATATATTTCATCCGAAATAATTAGAGTTAGAATCCAGTTTCATTGTTCATTGATATTGATGACGTCAAAATTCCATCAAACGTAGATATTGAAATATATTGCTTTTAATAACGAACTTTAGAATCATTGTTGCTTTTTTACAATATGGAATTTGTTGTCTTATGATCTAATGTCACACAAAATTACTCCGTACTGAGTTTTGACTGCTGAAGTTTTGCTTAAGTAAAGAAAACTACGATATTAGACAGGCAGGAAATACAAAATTGCTCTTCCCCACACCTTTTTTATATGTCGTAATGGATGATTGTCAATCAAATAAACTACAGAGGACACTGTGTTACACTCAAAGAAGAAAACACAAAACTAAAACCAATCCTGAAAACGATTATATTTGACAGTTTTTTTCTTTGTTTCAGAATTTTAATCCCAACATTTCTTATGCAAGATACATTTGCAGAGCAGAGTCCTTCTTATGAGCTTTTTGAAATTCTACAAACAATCTTTTTATCGCAATAAAAATCGAGTCTTTCATGGCAGCGGTCCAGGTTCATTTTCATTTTTCCAATTACTCTGGCACAGTACTTTGATTTACTTACGATATAGGTAATTGATTTTCACTTTAAACACAAAAATTTGAATAAAATCTATACATTCGATTTTTAGAAATTAGAATTTTTATAACAGGAGCGATATATTTGTTTTTACTGATAGCTAAAACATCCGACATATTTTGGGAAATACGATTTGTTTTGATCCTTTGAGGTTAAATTTTAGCATATTTTACCAAAATTTTAAGAGCTGATTTTGAATTAATGTGTTTATTTATTTTATGGAAACAACACCTTCTCCAATTTGAGTTATCAAAAAAAAATTCCTCATGTCAAGGGGCTAAGCTACTGTTCACATAAACACTAGTTAAATTTTTTTTTTGTGTGAAAATTTAAACTATGATTCACTAATGGTAATGTAATAGAGATAAATAGGTGGGTAGATCCAATGCTTTTGGGTAGTTCGTAATATTATATTTCATTTGTAATAGTGATTGTTGATTGTAATTGTTTGACAATCAGTTCTCATTGAAGTACATTAGTTAATTATTTATTGGAGGTTCTCGTAGAAGTTATTGCCTTAAGTTATGTAAGTAATTAGTTGATTAGGCAATGCAAAGTTTTGTTATAATTTGATTATTTGGCATTTCAAAATAACACACATGGTGTGCTTTTAAACCTGTGAGGATGAAAACGGGAGTTAAACAAGGGTATATCCTCACACCGACTCTTTTTATTTTGGTGCTGCTTACGGTAGTGAGAAGTGCACATCTGAGGTCAGATAAAGGGTCGCTGTAGGAATGGATTGAGGATCTCGATATTCCTGATGATTTACGTCTGTTTGCACAGGAATTTAGTGATTTACAGCAATATTATGGCTCTCGTCCGAGTGATGCTGCTTTAAGTAAATATAAAAAATGCAAAAGAGATAAGAGTGGAGAAATTTCTATACCTTAGGAGTGTGGTTACGAAAGAGGGAAGAACAACAGATGACGCTAAAAGTCGTATTAAAAAGGGAAACGGAGCCTTTTTCCATCTGTATCCTGCGTGTAGAAATAGAATTTAAAAAAACTAGCGCCCAACACCAATATAAAGTCTGTGCTGTGTAGGGCTGCGAGATCTGGAATGTCACAGCAGCGGTGAACAGGTTGTAGGTTTTTGAGAACCGTTGTCTGTAAAGAATTTTTGGGATTTAGTGGGTGAACAAAGTTACAAATAAATCCGTTACGGTTTTACAAACAAACTTACGGTTTGTGTAAAGATAGAGATCAGCATCCCGTGGAAATGGAAATGAATTGGAAATGTATGGAAGAGAGTGCCATAAAGAGGGTATCAATTGTAATCCCGTGAGGAAACATGGAGAAGATCTGTTGAGATGGAAGCGGAGTATGCTGGCAAAACATGGTTGGAAATAAAGAGACGATCTGCCGACAGACACGAATGGAAGGCGTTTCTGCAATCCCTATCCTCCAGTGGGAGTTGAATGGTCTTTATGACTGAGAGGTTTTTCGCTTTTAAACACAAGGAAACTAATATATGCAATTTTATAAACTTTTGCAAAAACAAAAACAAAAACTCAGTATTAAAACTGTAGTCATCATATTGAATCTGATGAGGGATTTTTTTTATTATTATTTTTTTTATATACATTTTGTTATCAATGCATTTATTTTTAACAATTATCATAATTTCATGTTTTGGCTGGTTGAAAGCAAAGGGGAGTAAAAAAGAGTTAAAATTTAATGGAAAAGAGTCAACATTTTTAGGGAGGAGACCCCATGCTACAATCTTTCGATCCTGGCGTGAAGTCGCCTAAAACACGCTACGGTGATGAATGACTGTGTATGAAATTATCTTTTAGTCGTCCTTTACTAAAATTTCGGTATCGTTACACTATGTCCTTATGCAATTCTCAATTAATAAATTTACCATTTCCCTAATGATTATAAAAGTTAATACGAAACAAATGTATTTATTGTAAGCCCTCCATCCCATCAATCTTACCAGAGATTGGAAAGAACTAAACTGTACAGAAAACTGCTAAACATTACGTCCTGGGGAAGATTCGAACGAACGACTTTTTAGTGGTGCTCTTGAACAGTGAAATAACAACTACAGAGCTATCAGAACACTTAAAAATAGGCAATTTTGTACGTAATGTTTAATACCTTATTTGTATTTCTAGAATAAAAACATATTTAGAGCTGAATATAAGGATTAGTAAATGATAACTCACTAATAGTAACTAGTTGTCTGAAGATGCCTAATTGCGAAAAAGCTGTAACAATATATTATGTTGATTTGTGAAATTTACATGCGAGTTATTTACCTTAATATGGATTTTCACCAAGTACCAACTGTGTTTACACTTAATATGGATTAGTGTTAAATATTTAGTAAAATATTTAATTCTCGTCCTAATTTGTTGAAATAAAAAATATTATGTATTGTATCTGGCCTTTTTATACCCACAAATCCAAAATAAAACTCTGATAACATGTAATAGTTATTCAATACATAAATTTACAATTAACGTTTTAGTTTAAAAATTTAATACAAATAAAATATAAATTCTCAATAGACGTTTTAAACAATTAAATGTATTTGTCAAACCCAAGCCCGTTCATTGTATTATTTACTAATATTTTATCAAAAATTATTAAATTGTCTTATGTGTTTGCTTCCCTCAGTGGTAGACTAACTTCATCTAGTTACCACTTGAAACTTCATCTTTCAACCGATAAAGGAATGCTCACGAGAAGCTAGATATATAATTCCACAAGTTGTCGATAGATAGCTCCACTTTATTTAATTACAATTAGAGCTTCTACTTGTTATTTGTTAAATTGAAATATCCATTGACGATGAAATGCGGTCGTCTTGTAATGTAATTAAAAACTAATTTTGAACTTCTAGTTCAGTTTAAGACAAATGATATATTTGTAGTATTTTAATTCAACTGAGAAAAATTATAAATTTCAGTATGAGGGTTTTCCTAAAACAAACATGTTGATGGGCGTCAACATGGTACGTGCCCAGCCCAGTCATGCACAGCAATGTTTACATAAAAGTACAGAATTTCGTTACTCACATTGCTAACCAAAACTGTTGGGCCTCCCGTTACTGTGTATACAGCTAAGAATAAGTATGGAAAAACCAAATTGTAAAAAAAAAAAGCTATGAATTCAAATCTGATGACTTTTGTATTTATAACTATTATATTACGCACCTTTACAGTCTTTTTTCAATTCCTTTGTTTTGGATGTCGAATAACTAGTTTCAACTTTTACTTCAAGGTCATTTTCAGATCCTTGAAATGTATTCATTCGCATGAACTTCGTTAACACACATATCACACACATATATGTATACACACGATACAAAAATTAACATTAAACCATTTATACTTTTTGATAGATCTGTACTGTCAGGAGACATATCTCGCACTAAGTGTTCTGAATGGGTTAAAAGTCCGGTTTGTCTTAAACTGTATTATGTCCCTCCTCCTTAAACTTCCTTCTTTGCTTATTGGTAATGAGTTTAATTAAAGAAATTAATATGGTCTGAGAATTAAATTTCTGTTTTCCATTCAAAACGTATTCTGGAGTCAATTTTAAGCTTTGAACATTTTAAATTCTTTATGCGCGTCTATTTTTCGAATATTTTGGCAGATGTGTAAAATATCCATGATTCAGCGTTTAAGAAGGTATGATTTAGCTCGATCCAGTGTTATGGAAAGCTAGATCTTTCTTGCAATGTTGAAACCTTAGGGATATGTTTTTTAATTCTTATGTCTTTTAGTCCTTTCTTGGAAAAAGAACGTCCGGTTTGTCCGATGTAATGGCTATTGCAAGTGGAACTGTTTTAAGGATCTGGAATGACCTTGAATTAAAAGTTGAAACTAGTTATTCGACATCGAAAATAAACGAACTAAAAAAAGACTGTAAAGGTACGTAATCTAACAATCACCTAAAATTCAGTTCCAGTTCCAGTGGCTAAATCTCCAAAATGAATTTGTATTTGTATCCATCTCCTAAGATCTCATTTTGATATGATAGAAGTTTTCGTTGGCCATTTTGAAACCTTTAATTGAACTTTATTTTTTTAAATAGCACGGGTGTAATGCGACACTAGTCTCTAGATAGGTTTGAATTCTGAAAACCATAGTGTTATTAGAATGTCAAATATTAGTTTTCAAAATTTTAGAAAATTTTCGTTTTGACTACAGCAACATCCATTGGACTTATCCCATGCCTAGATCTTGTAGAAGGAATGAATGAGGATATCTGTCGGTTTTCAGAAGGGTTCGACAAGTACGTCATCAGTAGGAGTGACGTGGTAGAAGCTCAAAATGGTGGTCTATCTTCTTCAAAGCGATATCACATGGATGCTGACTTAACATTTGAAGTCAGATCAGCTCAAGAAAAAAACAACGCAAACAACTGGCGTCAACTAGGGCGGAGGTATCTAGCTACACGCTACCCCTTTTAACCGTTAACGCATACATTATTGTTTTATATATATATATATATATATATATATATATATATATATATAAACATCATTTAGACTAAACAAAGGCCTTTTACAAACCTAACTCCATTTTTATACACATCTCCAAACCTACACTAATATATAATAAAAAATAGCAGATATTATAAGAACAGATTTCAGAAATTCAGACAGAAGTTAGATAAAGGGCTTTGTCCAACTTACGTTTGATTCAAAACTTTTAAACCTACACAGATTTTAGAAGTAAATTAGAGGAAATTATCATAATAAGCAAATGGTAAGATAACCAAGTTATCAATAAGAAACACATAAGTTTAAAATGTTCGTTTCCTTTGAGATTAATTTATGACACACATCTCCTCTATACTCTCTTGTCTCTGCTGCCACGTTCCGAGTATTATTTAATAGTTACTGAAAACATCCACCAATATTTTAACATCCACACATCTAGAGGTAACCTTTAACGTGAAACATGAAACCACAATAAAACACAATATATCTCCCTGTATCACGCGACGGATAGGTCACGTGGGACAAAATGCCAGAAGGAATTGTACGTCTAATTCTACGAGACGTAAGCTGTAAAATAAAACGGTTATTTTCAAGTGAGTGAATATGAATATACCTGAGTCTGGGGAATAACTTTAATATAGCCTATTGCTTTAGAAGGAGGGACATATTATAGATAAATAAAATAAATTGTGTTTCAATGTTTGTAAAGAACAACAAAGTCAAAGTTTGTAGGGCAGGCATTTTGGTAGGGATAATTTCCGTTGTAAAAAAAAAAAAAAAAGAAAAAGAAAAAAGTATATATTTATTTAAATACATCCTTTTTACTTTCCCACATGAAAGTAGTATTGAGAAAGTTATGGGTTAAAAAATAGACGTTATTTTGTGGATGTATACGTTTTGAGATCCCCAAGTCCAAAAATGTTGTATTTGGAATGATTTCAGTCGTGTTTACAGTATTCTACAACCAAAACTCGTAGGCCGATTTTAATGAAAATTGACATGTAGGCAATTTTTAGCCATACTTCGGAACTTTTTTCCTTTTTTATACAACTCACATTTGAGGGTAACTGCCGTGAGGCACAAAACACAAAATCACAATTTTTTTTTCTAAATTGGAATTTAAGATTGTGATCGTGTGTACCCTCAAAAGATCTGAACAATAAGAACTGGTTACCATTTATTCGAAAATGCTTGTTCATAAGTTATTGGTAAAAAACCAGACATAATGAACCAGAGAAGATACCTAATTTCTTAGAATCGACTTTAAAGATTGCAACAATTTTTTTTGAAATGTGAAAATTAATGCTCCAAACCCGTGAGCAAAACCATTTTCACAAGTAAAAATAAATAAATACAGTTCAAGAATAATTTGTATAAACAAAATTTAACCTTGATATCATTAAAAGCTTGATCCTAATAAAAACGACTTACGCTGAGGACGTGTTTATAGATAAGTTTAGGTTTTTATTTAAATATATATATATATATATATATATATATATATATATATATATATATATATATAAATGCTCCGCCCATGTTTCATTTACTCTTTAATTGACAACTACCAAAATGACGTTTTTGATCGGTTTTTATTTAGATTCGGGTTCGGTAAGTGGGAAAGTTTGTTGAATGTTATTGCATCGTTTATTTTAATGATCGCAAGAAACTACTCGTTTCTTACAAATATTGCGTTTTCTAGTTGAATTTTGAATTTCAAAGGCCCTGCGGCTCTGTTAATTTTCTTTGTTCGAAAAATTTAAGAAAAAGAAAAGTATAGACAATTTAATTCTCCAAAAAATATGATATTTTTGAATGACGAAGTATATTTCGATTTATCACCATAAAATCAAAAGAACACTGGAAAGCCAATTTGTGGAAAAAGTAGTTTCAAACCTCTTTAACTCGGCTAGTTTTTAATGCATAAAATTAGTTCCCGTGTCGATGCAAAAAATCCCGGAAGTTTCCAAGCAATTTGAGATTTAATTTGCAAAGAATTATTTTCTATAACATGGTCAATTTATATAGTAACAACAGCCCGACCTAGGAATTTGAGTTGAAATTATTTATTTGTTCTAATTTTTTTTTAATTTAACCTACAGCGAACAGGGTAGGTTTGGGAATTGATATTTTGTTTTTTCTTAAAGAGTATGGAGAATTCATATCTGTAACAAATTTTGTCATCGTCACTATCATTTTAAAAATACTATTGCTCAAAAACAAAAAACAGATATTATGCACGTGTCCAACCAACTAATTGATATTAAATATGTATGAGATTTATGTATGCATGAGATGTAACATTAACTCAATATAGTTTACAATTTACATTAAATTTCCAAAAGTTCTTCAAATTAAGTAATGTTCTTCAAATATCTGCATAAATTAAACCACTGTAGTTGCAATAAACAGTTGTTATATATTGCATAATTTAGTAACCCTAAAGCTTGTAATAATAGACAACTTGATGAAATAATCTCAAACTCTGAACTAATTAAGACTGTAGGAACGATGTCTAAACTTTAGTCAAATTATATATTTGGATCTTCGTGTGCTGTAGTAAGACACATCGTTATATAGAAGATAATGAGGAAATCTGTTATCTTTATCTCAAATAACTGGATTAATTAATCTTGGATCAATTAATATTGATTTAAATTGGAGATAACACAAATTATTTTTGTTTAAAGGAAATACCTCTCGGCCATCATCGACTTATATAACAACGGAAGAAAATAAAATAAAATAAAGACTCCTAGCCCTCTCATACTCAAATAGCTTTAGAGTTGCTTAAGAGAATTATGATATAAACATGAAGGAGAGGGACCTATCTAAGACTACATACGTAGATCCAGCTTGAACCCTATGGATGGCCAATCCCGTAGGCCTCCTCAATGAAGTGAGCCAATGAAAGTAAATGACTCATAATTGATTAATAAATAATAAACTCTCGCCTTTAAATTTATCCTACTTAAATCTTGGACGAAGTAACTTCTTTACTTTCCTTTATCAAACGCATACGCGTGGAATTTCTGTCATTTGACGCCATGCAATAAGTCTCCACTGTTGGATCATCAAAAGAAGAATGATGTAGTGCGGGCGAGCGCTGAACAGAAAAATAGATGGTCAGTATCCTTCCGGCCATCTCTGCGCAGTGGACATTGGTTACTTGTTATAATTACCAATTTTATTTGGTGAGCCTGAAGTAAGTGATAAAGCGTGAGTAGTTTGCAGACAGCCACCTGGTTACGCGAGAAATTGTCTCTAGGAGGGACCTTTGGTCTTGGAGTCGTCTTCCAAGATAGCCATCTGGTATTCATCATTGAGCTAACGCCGCACTATCCTGCTGGCTGAGGTTAAAGTTAGGTTTCCTTCAGGTCGTTATAGTTCAAATCCGGCTTTTACCTGGGTGTCATCATGTTCGTTTCCAAGTATTCAAAAGTATCTTATTATCTATTGGAAGACCATCTTCCTTTGACACAGTTGTGCCAGCTCTTTTTGCAGATTGACACAAACCTGCTGTAAGTTGATTCCTTGGAACATATGCCGTAGATGGCTGACTGTAAGTTTCCTAGGTAGACACTGTTATTTACGTTGGCGAGAATCTTTTGGAAACCTTGGAGATTGAAATTACCTCTCCATTAATTTCTGCGATAACTGCTACTGAAGATGTTACAATAAAACCCGGCCCTATTGTGTCCTGAATCTGGTTGGAATAATCCATCAGTGTAAATTCTTGGCCAGTAGGTTTCAATCATTAGTAGTATGCAGGGCAGTCTGGGTGATTGTAAGTTGATGTTGATAATTTGCAGCGGTTCATGTTTTGTAATAAACTATACTTTTGTGCCAATCCTTCAGCTTTTATGGAAGAAGCCACTGGTGTTTTCAAAATCCTATCGGCAGCTAGGTGGTCTAGAACTTAGCACTAACTTACTAGATGCAGATGAATTTTTCTATATGGATTTTATAAAGATCTTGCTGGATTTAGTGTAGATTTTACGAAGCCAATGATGGTTCTAGGGGTACCGTTCTGGATTTTTACCAACAGATCAAGACTTGATAATACTATACATATGACCAACAGTGTGATTCAAATAAACTGTCTCATTTCTGGAAAAGTAAAAAGGTCCGAGTGTCACCTTTAGGACATGAGAGTGATATCGTTTAGACCTAATAGCTCTCTTTTAATGGTGATTTTTGATTTGCTACTATTTTCTCAACACCCAATATACTAGTCACCAATATACACCAATATACTAGTCACAGAGAAAGTGTTGACTAGTATAGAGAAAGTTATGTGATTGGTTAAAACATCGACTTCCCTGACTCTGAAAAAGTGTTTTGTTTTTTGGAATGATATTTGTCTCTCTGTCTATCTGGTAGCTTCTGTTTGTCGTGAAAAGGACTAAAGTCCAAACGCGTTGACCGATTTTGATCAAATTTGGTACGTGTGAGTATTTTGACCAAATTGAGGATTTTCCATTTACAAAAAATTTAATAATTTGTGGTAAATGCCCAACCAAGTACATTTTTGTGACATTTTTGATGATGAATGGTTTTGTTAGTCAATTATTTGGTTTTAGAAAATGGAAAAGTGAAAAAGTTTGCGCAATTATTCATTTTTATTTTAAACGTATTTTAATTTTCTATACATCAAAATTTGAACTAGATTCATCTGGATAGCAAAGTCCTACTTTCCGAAATCAGCCCAACATAAAATAACAAGATTAACGACATAAACTTTCAATTCTAAATAATAAAGACACTTGAAATGACACAATAATGAGTCCAACTTGGAAATACGCTGTTACACTTTAAAAACAGTTTTCTTACGGCTTAAATCTAAGTGAATTTAACACATGTGAAAAACTTGTCTCAATACTTAGTACATAACCTAAATTTTGTGTTGGGGCTCAAAGATCAAAGATCAGGGTAACCTACTTCCGGCATTTAGCTCAAATGCGAAGAACAAAATGGCCGACAAAGGCTTAGGGCTGAAATTAAAAACGCGGTATTTGTGGTCGTCGCGCGCGCGTGTGTGTATGTGTGAATTTGAATACTTACTTATAAGTTTTAGTTCTGATTATTGCATCACTCAAACACATTAAAATGAGTTGATCAATTTTTACAAGTAAACCAAAAATAATGTTGTTCAGAGTGATTTTCATCCAGAGTTTGGTATTTTAATTCAACACTAAAAAATTGTTTTAAATACAAACTAATTAAATCTAATTAAAAGTTCAGTTAAATCGAACAAACAATTTTAACTTTTTAATAAGTTTTGAAAATTCCATAAAGAAAATTCCATTTAATTTTTTACAAAATTTAGACCCTACTCTATCTATAAACTGCATCTTTATTTATTTTATGAACTTTTAATGACACAAACTTTCATTCCAACAAAACTTAACTGTTCTCTTATTTTTATTTGTTTTCAGAACACCAGATGTCATCATCTCAACGCACAGAACACTCCACCAATGCTATGGTTTTTACTATCTAATAAAATTGTTATTTATTCTTAAATTATATTAATTTTATATAATTCAAATTAATTCCATAAAAGGAAATTTAACATAACGCTTTCTATATAAAAAAGATGTTTTGGCGTGATGTTTTTATGAAAAACATTATACCTATTTTATTTAAAATTATACCTTTATCTATTTCGTATCAATCTTTTCAGAAATAATCCAAATTTAATGTAATACCGTAGGAATTTTTATTCCGTTTTAAGATTATAAATTAATATAATACTGAAGAGTAGTATATCGTGTGATATGTTTATTTATTAGATTATATTATAAAAGAGTTGAAAATGGAGAAGATCTAATCAAATATCAAATCAAAATTGATCTAGTCATCAAAGTACGAGTAGAACCGGCCCACAAGGCCAGAAGGACGGCCCAACCTAACCCGAAGAACCGGCCTACGAGGCCGGAAAGATCAACCAACCAACTCCGAACGAACGGCCAACTAGACCAAAAGGACGGCCTAACAATGCCCGAACGACTGGCCAATTAGGTCGGATGAACGGGTCAACCAGGCCTGAACGACCGGCCAAGTATGCCGGACGACATAGGGCCTGTTTCCGTCGTTCGTTTGGACCCAGATAGCCCGTCCTTTCGGCCTAGTTAGCTGATTGATCGGCCTTGGTTGGTTAATCGTTTGCACTCGGTTGGCCCGTCCTTCCCGCCTGTTTGCTGGTCGTACGGGCCCTGATGTTTACAAATTCTATTACTATTTATTTTATTATTTTTTATTATTACCATTTTATCATTAATTTACAAAATTAATATAAATTTTTTCATTGTTTCGTTTTTATTCTAATGCTCATTGCAATAGGCGTTGATGAAAGTTACCTGAATTGAATTTTTTTATTGATAAAGAAACTTTCTTCTTACAGTAAATGGCTGCGTTATCCTGAAGAACGGTAGGATCTAGGGAACACAGCACCCAAAGTAATGTTTGCATAGGAAAGATTACAATTTACGCTTGGACATGGACATAAAATTATATACAATTTGGTTTTAAAATGTTTCTGTCATAATATGACGGTTTTTTGGGGGGGGGAAAGTAGTCTTAGAAAAATGAACGGTTTTTGAACTATCACATGTTGGATGCTAATTACACGAAAAATTCTAATCTAAATAAAAATTATTAAGATAATATAGTAGAGCATTAAATTAATGTATAGTTTTCATACATTATTTTTTACTGTTTAAATGCATCCTTGTAAATAGTAGATATTAACATTAAAAAAAATTCGTTTTAAAATATAAATAAATATTCAGCTTTACCTAGGCAGGACCGAGACACTGACACAAACGAAGAGAGTGGAAAATTTTCAATATATAGACATCTAGGGCCTAGGAGACGTGATATATATAAAATTACAATCATCAGAATGTAACAACAGTTTTAAACAAACTTATACTACTGGGTAAGATCTTTTGATCTACCTATAATATTTAACATTTCCTACAAGGCCCAATAAACCTACTTTTAAGCATTAAATTAGAGGATGTGGTATTACATTGCATGATGTGGCTGGGTAAAAATATGATGACGCTGATCGACAGGTTTTTAAGGAGTAAAAATACATTATTTTGCAACATAAATTACAAATTTTAACAGACTTCGAGTTTATGTCAACAGTGAATTTATACTGCTGACATTTTACACAGCATTTTCTTTCGTAGTTATCCTTTGTCTGATTCGATTCCTATTGGCCTTACTATAACCAAGTCCAACTATCCACTACAAATTCCGACTTTTTTTATTTACAAATTTTGTCGAGGGTTAGTATCTATTTGGTTTTTGTGACATTTAAATGGAATTCGGTAAACGGACTCTAATTTACTTAAAAGTATTGCATGCATATTGTATAATATGGAATATAAAGGGGGTTTATACTGTCTCTCATAAATGATTTTACAGTGCACATAATATCAGGGACACGATTTAAGTGGGTTACATTATTGTCATGTTTTTATTTCATACTATAAAAACCTCATTATTTAAACTTTGTCAATATATTTAAAAACCTTAATAGATCGTTTAACTGCTGGAAATGTTTATGAATAAAAGATGTTATCATTTTAAAAGGGATGTGGTAAACTATAAGATAAAGATAGATTGTTCAACGAGTAGCTTGACAAGAAATAATTTATAGTGAAATAAATAACTCTAAATGCTGTCAAGACATTTATTTCCTCACTGGTAAAAAGATTACATAAAAATGTATATAAAATATCTAGTCTCAATATCTCATCCATTTCCTTCTTTATAAAAAGAAGAAGAACATCCCACTCAATCAGAGCGACAGATGATAAGCGTTTTTAGACATATTTTTTTAATTAACATCACGCCTTAAAAAAATGCAACTCGTTGATAAATATCAGACATAATTTAGTACACACTCCTTATATATATATTTAAAGTTACCGTTAAAGTGTATAATCAATAATTTCATGAAATAACTAAGTATTCCTAAAATCAACGTATCAGTTGGTTAAAGTAAATCCATAATTGTTCGCGTTTCCCAGCTATTGTATGAAATACCTAGTTACTAGTTTGTACTAATGTATATGAAATACAATATCTATATTAATTAAACTGTAAAATGAAACAACAGTACAATTATACAAAAAATGAATTTTATGAAAAGAAAATTTGTAAAATGTAAACTAATCGATTGATAATGTAAATTAAAATTAAGTAATAAGAAGAAAAAAGAAGAAAATTAATTAAAGAAAAAAGAAGATAAAACAATATTACTTTTAGAAAAATCTCTCGTCACCCTGTTACTAGAATGGTTAATGGTTATCATTGGCCTATAAAAAAGGTAGAAAATAATTTAAAATAAAAACTTCTACTCCTTGAATACTTTAATAACGTCAGGGTCGGATGAAAACAAGTGATAATTAAGAGATACCTGATAGGAAAGATGAAGAGATGGCGGACCTAACCCAAGACAACGTGAAAAAAGCGTAGATCCAGTTATTCCCTCGAGATTGCCACGCGCCTACTCAGTATTTTGAGATTCTGAGGGTATCATGCTTGTGAAATGAAACAAATGTCGATTATATACTTAAAACATAATAGTTCGTAATTCAATGAAATAACTCGAATCTTTAACTCGAAGAACACAAGTAATACACTTCAACGATAACACACAAATACGCGTGCGCGCGCGCGCGCACACACACACACACACACACACACACAATCTTGAAATCACCATAACTCAGGAAAAAAGGTCGCACATGTTTAATTAAAGATTGGACATAACCAGGAAGAAAAGGGTTTCAAATTGAGCCGGTCCAAAAGAAGATTGAGCGAAGCAAACTTGAGTTATGGCGAGTTGAAGAAATTGAAAGTAAAAATGTTGAATTTCATGTTCTCGCAGGAATCAGACGACAGAGCGGGGATGAAGTGTAATGGATAGAGTGGGGGAGGCCTACCAACAACGGTGCATAATACAGTAAAATTAAACATCTAAATAAATTAAAATAAAAGGAAAAATTAAGAAAAAACAAAAGAGACAGAGTTAGAGTACTTAGAGAAGCCATGGTCTACAAGACTCAATAAAATTGTAGAATTTACAATAGTAAATAGTATAAATAAATTTATAAAAATATAAATAAATACCTTCGGTCAATAGTGTAAATTGTATAAAAATTAGTAATTTACGTGTTTTTCTTCACACTTTTCTCTTCGATTTATTTGTTGAGTATTTATCGATTAATATACAAATTATTTAGGTACCACGGAACATTTCTATAACTTTCTATAACAACTTTAGATTCCATGTAGGAATTCTGTTTATTAACATGTAGACAGAATTAACTTAATTTTACCTAATTATATATACGTTGCTATGTATGCACTCTCAAACAAGCATATCTTATATCAAGAGGTAACGTAATGTATGCTTCTATTGACCACAAGTGAGGGTCTATGTACAACACAAGACAGATGCCTTTAGACCCACTTTAGCTTTAGTATCACGTTGTCAGCTAGGTGATTTATTGTAAAGGAAGAGGGTTGATTTTAAGTTGTCAAGGAAACTGACCTTTTTTGAGTACTTAATTTTAATAATTTTAGGAAAGAATGCAATAGTAGTGATAGTTTTCCCTTTCCGTCATACGTATCTAGATTATTTACACGTGCTAGAGCTTTTTAACCCTTAACCCAAAACACTTAATCACGAAACCATGTATAAAGTCATATTGTCTTTGTTAATTAGGACGGCGTTATAACACATACACAAAATACAACAAATTATATAAAACACAACGTTGTCAAAGCATGGCCGGAAGAAAACTTTTTAACCCGTTTCATCCATTGAACAGCTCACCGTTTACTCATCCGTTGACACCTACCACTGGGATGATATTGTCTTCATGCTGACTGAATACTGCTACCATTTAAATTTTTCGATGAAATTTGATGTGAAATTTACTTGAGAATTATTGTTATTCAAAAATTATTTTTTTAAACTATTTTAAATTTCCACTTCCTTTAATCTGTCCATCTTTTTGCATTTCTTACACTTATGTAAATTTTCTATGTTATGCTGAATATCGGAAGGTTTGTGGGTGCTATTGGCTATGTGATCAGCACAAAGAAGTTCATCCTATGATTTTTAAACATTGAATCTGATCCTGGCATCGTTTAAGGAAACTACGACCTATTTGTCCTATATATAAAATGAGTTACACTCACGCACTTCAGCTTCTAAACACCGTTTTTTTAAAGACGATATCTTGGGGGCCTTTATGACTTCAGACAAGAGGTGTCTTAAAAAACTGTTGTTGGTATTAAAGACCACTATGTGCCCCAAAAACACGTTAAATATTTACCTATCTAGTATTTATGGAAACACCATTTTTAAATAGAAATTTCAATGTGTACTTTAAAAAATATTCAAATTTGAAAGTCCGTATTATTTTTCAGACCTTTCCATGTTCACAGTTGTTGTTATTTATTTATTTTTTAGGCAAAAACCCTCTAGACCACTTTATAAAATAAGTAAGAAAAAGAATGTAACGTAAAAATTCTGTCGCTCTTGTATACTTTCATAACGTCATGGTCAGAAAAGAACAAAAATTGGTCAATAGACCCTAAATAGGAATTTTGAAATAGAGCTAACCTAAGACACCATGAAAAATGTGTAAATCCAGCTACGATCCCTCGGAATCGTCAAACCCATATTCACTATAAATGAGCCAAATTTACATGTATGCAATAATTCACTATTGGGGTCGGCGATTTTTTTTAGTTTCATGAACATTAAACGTCATTTCTAAACAGTAAAACAATATTTAGTGTGGTGTTTTGATACTTTGTTTTTGAATTTGATTAATATAATGGAAACTAGTTAGACTGCGAAAACGAAACAGAAACCAGTTTTTCTATTTTAAAATGGTGTTTTTATGAAAACTGGGTGGATGCATACTTAGAAAATATTTTTAGATACACTAATCTATAGTTTTCAGCAAAAACAATTAATTGTGCTTAATTCAATTACTAAAAAAAGTTTATTTATGTAGTCCGATTCACCTAATAAGTTGTATTTGATTTAAATGTAAAAGATTTGAGGAAAGGGTATTCCTTAAATTTATAACATAATAAAACAAATAAAAATGGACAACAGTTTGATTATAAGACACTCCCAATGAGAGACGAATGTCTGGTACATCACAATATAATATCTGAAATAACGCCAGTAGTCATAATGTTATGTCTTAACAATGTAAAAGCCCTTGGGAACAAAAGACATTTTCAATACAATATAAATTGATGTTTATTTTACGCCATGTCGTAAAGTTGTAAGAGTTCAATTTTATCACTTTACAAATCTTAGGTTCGCAATTTATCGTTTATATCAAGAATTTATTATAAAATTTTTGGAAGATATTAAAATATTTATGAAAGAATAAAGAATAGTAGATATTTCAATAGGACTTCTTTGATGTTTAACATTCAAATTACTTTGTGTGAAAAGTATCGAAGAGAAACTACCGGTTAGACCAATTTCTGTCAGTCATTCTGTTTAAGGTAAATTTTTGAGGCATTATTTCGAAATAAATTGTTGAACTAATTTAATTAAATTTCCACTTCAATCTCCTTGATTTTCTCTGTCATCATCACGTTATAAAAAATGATGGGAAAAACATTTCCTGATGTGGCCAAAATATACTTCCTTGTCAAATTTGATTAAAATCAGTCTTTGTGTTTGGGGTGTAGAGTACTGTACAGATGCCAAATAAATAGATGATATCATTAGATCATTCTGAAATCAATACTCAGAGGATCTCACAACGGACATATTAACAAAACACTCGATATTAATAGTTTGACCAATCATATAAAATTCTGTATTTTAGGTGTGTGAGGAAGTTGAATAAAAGAAGTCGGCCTAAAATCTGATTTATTCTGTAACACAATAATGTCTTAACTTTATTAAAAGTTTATCATATAAAAATTAAATACAAGAGACCATAGATCTGCATTTAATTTTTGTTGTTCCAAGAAGAAAACCTTCCACAGTCATCATCTCCTTGGATAAAAAGAAGGAAAACAAGAACATATAGCACTAGAAAGAGAACAAGAACTGGTTTAGAAAGACCTCATAGAAACTCGTGAGGTTGTAGATCTAGTTATGTTACCTCGGGATTACAAAGCCCGTACCAAATAAAATGAACCTCTGATGTAACACTCGTATTACAGATACGCGTGTTCTGACAACCCCTAAGTTAAGTAAGTAGGTCTAAATATTGCTATTGTTTCTGTCCATTTTTATTGTTTACAAAACGATCAACTTTGATCTTATTTTGGCTAAAGTGCTACCACTCTGACCAAAAATATAACGCATTGGTCGCCGCCATATACCAAGAAGAATGCAGATTTGGTTCAAATTTTTGTGAAATGAGAAGATTGATTAGCCAATCCAGTATGCCAAATAGCAAATGACTTAGTCCTCTTGGATTTAAATTATTTAAAAGATATAGAATACATTTTTTTATTCACTATGAATAGTAAACGATAATCACTGGTTTAGGATTAATTGAAGAAAAAATTAACCTAGTATAATTAAAATTCTGTTAATAACAATTTACGATTAGTACGAGTTTATAGTACAATTGAAGCAAACCTCTATTTAAATATTTTAATACGATTTCATAAAATCATTTACATATTTATTTCACACAGAATTTTAGAGTATTTTTAATAAATATAAACAAAAAGATAGATTTAAATAATATTATCTCGTCAGTGGAAGATTCAAAGGCCAATCCTGTTACTGATCTATTTAACAGACCATAGTAACCTAATTCATAATACTATATATACAACCATTATAAATCGAAGTAAATTATTCATAAGTCATTGCACTCTGAACTTCATAAACATTGTAAGATAATTAAAGATTGTTAAGTTGATAGTGATTTTGTATTTTACTATCAATTGTTTTAAAGTCTGTAAATTTTCCTCCTGAGTAAAAGTGAAAAATGTACTATAGACACTATCTTTGTAAAAAACAAATATACATTTAAATAGGAACCTAAACTTGCTTCACTTTATACCATAAATAAGTTCTCATTGTTTATCGTGATTTATTAAAATTGAGCCTTTTAATGGCTGCGGTCAAAGTTCATTTCCCAAGTTCATTTTGGGTTTTTATTCCCTTTCTATTTTGTTCACAGGGTTGAGTCAAGAATATGCCTTTTTTTCTAAAATTATAACGAAATCGGTAGAGCAGATTTTGAGAAATTAAGTATTTTATAACGACCAATGGAATTTTTACCAATAATTTACTTACCGGCAATTTTGAAGGGATGACGTTTTGTTTGGTTCCATAGGGGCTCTTGATAAAAATTATCAGAATCCATTTTGAGAAAATCGTAATTTTGTTTCTTTTCTTATAGCAAGATCCCCCAAATTATATATATAATGTCCCGAAATATTGTAAACTAAGTCCACATTTGATTAAAATCACGCTTTTGGGCTGTAGGGCACTACACATACGACAGACTTTTTGGGGTCAGGGTATCTCAAAACAGATAAATCAGAAATACTCTACATCGATTTTTTGACCCATCACATAACATTCACTACACTACCTATACATGGCAAAGTAAAAATGTATTTTGTACTATATAAAGAATTTAAGTTCTTAAGAGTAAGTAGTCAGTGGGTCAAATTTCATTTCCTATACCATTGTTATTTATACCGGAAACTGCAAATAATTTTAATTCAACTGTAATTAACAAAATGATAAACAATTAAAATGACAGCACGTGGAGCAATGTTAAGGGAAATAGTTGTCACAATGATGGGTGTAATCCTATTTATTGCAATGCTAAATCCGTGAAAGGGTTTCTATGTATCTTACTTAGGTAATGGAGCTCCTGCATAGTCTTTCTCACTCAAACATAGAATTGATTTAGAAAATCTGCCTACAAAACATTTCAACAATTGTATCATTCATATATATACAGAAACTAGATATTAACTTCAACACAAGTTGATGGGCACAACTATGGTATTTACCCAACCCCACCATACAATGTAATGCAAATAGATTCATTAAATGCAATGCTTAAAATTAGGCAATGTTGCTCTTGTGCTTTGAAAAAAATGTTCAATTCATTTGGTTGATCAAGGGGTTTTATCCAGTAGGGTAAGTTTGTTTAAAACGATTGTAACAGATGTTTTATGAACATCATAATTGTATATTAATACTTTCTTGACGTCAGCTAGGCCCTAATGGGCCTCGAAAGTAGGCAATGTTTCTCTCGTGAATTGAAAAAATGTTCAATTCATTTGGTTGATCAAGGGGTTTTATCCAGTAGGGTAAGTTTGTTTAAAACGATTGTAACAGATGTTTTATGAACATCATAATTGTATATTAATACTTTCTTGACGTCAGCTAGGCCCTAATGGGTCTCGTAGATGTCTCTCTATACATTAAAACGTCTCCACTCGTTTAGCTCGTGTCAGTGAGAATTAAGATTGGTACATACCATTTGGTATGAGGTCTACCGTATAGAGTCCTCATTTACAGAACTCCATTGGAATTCATAAAAATCAAATTTAAAATATCAAAATGGCAGTAATTTTTAACAAATTTTTGTTGATATCACGTGTGTTATTCAACCCATTAGGTACAAATTTGAAGATTTAAAGTCTGAATGTAATTGTAACAAATCCACATCCATACGATGACCACTAGCGAAGTTAATGTCAACAATGTAATTTCGAACACTGATCTAAGAAAATGAGAGATTCGTAAAGATTCGAGATCCAAAGACATACTAACACGAGCATAGCTTCGAGGCCTGCTAAGGCAGCTGACATGACCGAAGCGACTGGAGACTATTATTTTACATCTACGAAGCTAGTTGGGGCCTAACCACGTTATGAAAATAGTGATAAACGCAATTACGAGGTTCATAAAACCTGTGCATAAACTGTTTTAATCAAACATAGCTTTCTTTGTAAGAGCCCTTGATATATACTACAATTTTTGGACATTACATTTGAGGACATGGTTGTGTGATGGCACTAATCAACTTTCTTTTTAAATGTACTAAATATGTCATAGCCTACAAATAATGTTTTATTTAACTTAGTATACTGCTGTTATTCTCACTAATCTTGTAATTTATCACTTTACACTTAGCGATAAGTTGTGAGATTATTAGAAAAGTTTGAACTTCAATCCTCCCAAATATATTTCTTCTTTACTTACTTACGTTCTTCTGAAACTTCAAAAATGTTAATCATGTTTACATTAAAATCAAAAGAACTCAAATGAAGCTTCCAAGCAGGGTTTTAATTTACTGCAAAAATAATTTTTTTCTGAATAAATAATATTTCATACTCAATAAATTTTACCCTTGTGCAAGTAATACAAAACAGGAACCCTCAATTTACAAACGCCCACTGAAGTAGAAACAGATAACACTTTCAACAGAATTGTATTGCGGAATGCATACATTACGGCATTATCTTCAGAATAATTTCCGAATCAGTAAATGGGTTGTTTTATAAAATTGATATTTGAAAATTTACTAAGAATGTTAAAGTAATTTGTTTCCTAGTTAACATTCCTGGTTAATTAATCACAAAAATCTCAACAGACGTTTAAGTGTTGGAAATTAGTTATAATTTATCCGAAAGGAAAGTCGACAAATACAGTAGGTATATTTTTAGGCATGAGTGTCATTTTTAGGTTTTAGTTTTATTTTGGTTGCTATTTTTGATATTTTCACTTTTTATCTTGTCCGATTAAACAATATTAATAATGTGAACAATCCATCAAATAACTTTAACCCACAAAAGAAAAGGATGAGTTAAATTGAATTATTTGTGATAAAAAATATAAACAACAATAAATAACAATCGTTTCTTACCAGTGCACTTTGTAGAACAAGATAATAAATTCAAAAGCTAAATCTAAATTAGTATCCATTTAATTGAAGATGTTCACTATGTTCGAGGTTGGACAGAGTAAATGTATACAGCAAATACATGGATTATCAAAACTTTATCATTTATTATGTTTGTTGTACACAGATAATTGTATGGACATATTCGGAGTGTACTTGAAGACAAACGTTCAAAACGTATATTATAAAATAAATATGAGGAATTATTGATATAATGCAATAAAACGATAGGAGGAAGGAATGCGAAGGTAGGAAAGGGGGGTGATAATGAATTTGGGCACAGAAAATTCTTGAATATTCTTAAATAACTAGATTAATAAGATAACATAATTTATTTATTTGTATCACCTTTCTAATTCTTGTCGCCGGTTGATCTAACTCGCTGATTGTAGTCTTGTTTACAATCGGTTGAACATTTTAGAAGAACTGCCATTTCTACCATCTTGATACAACCTTATTACTGGTTCTCCCACAAAATTGTCCACGCAGGGTCTTTGTCAATGTTTACGGCTGTAGATATCATTCGAACACCTTTTCGTAGGACTTCCACACAACCTGATCATTTTGTTTGGTTTTTTGAAGTGGAAGATACTCCTGGACTGCCTAGTTGTGACGTCTTTCATTGATTTATTTGTGGTACCCACATATGCGTCCAAGAGAGTCTTTCACATAAGCATTTGAAAATATTTCGTTGGTGTTTTGTTCAATTTTTCTAAAATATCAAATTAATACGTTGTTCAAATTTTTACCTTTCATCATTCGGCCACACAATGGAAAACACAACTGCTATAAAACGATGACTTGATCAACTGAACTGCCAAGAGTTTTGCAAGTTTTGAAGAGTCCAAGATCTCTGCCAAAGAGATCATCTTCATTTATAGATGAACCTAGTACATGTGTGGAAGCAAACTCATTATATAGAAGGAGACTTTGAAGCTTAGGAATTACCAACATGCTTCAAATTGTTTTCCTAGTGTATACAGAGTTTGATTTCAAATATATATGTAGGAATTAAATGCTATATATCTTTTTGTGAATAAATTCTTTATCGCCCTTTCCTACATCTTCATTCCCTTTCCTCCAATTCCTTTTAAAACTGGTGGTAAAAGTTGCTACATACATTTATTTGGATGTGGCTTAGGTAAGGTTATGTTACATTTCCACAGGATTTAGTCCTAACCATGGCGTCTTTAACTCAATATATTTTATTTGGTAATTATATTACAACGAATGTGTCTGTTTTGTTAAACTTGCATTATGTAAAAGATTTAAATAATCGACTTTCATTCTAAATTGGCTGCAATGGTAATGTGTTTTACACAAAGTAAATGTTGCCAGATGTTTCAATTAAACCTGATTTATATGTCCCGTACTTAACTAGAACTCCAAATTGTTCTAATTCCCTTATAAAACTAAATAATCCTCAACGTGATGCATAAACAATTGTACAGAATTTCCTTATGGCAATAATTTCATGGTGTAATTAAAACATTCACCAGATAGTCTGTCTTGAGATATTGAGCTCTAATAATAAAATACATTGAGTTAAGGCTTTGAACATATCTTTATAATTCTACCTCAGGAGTTTTTATGAATCTAGTCTTGATGATCATCTATTCCCAGAGGGCCAAAGGTTTTTTAGTGTAGGCGAATTTGTTTGTGAAAGCTGTCAACTGTTTATACACTGACTACAGAAAAGATATAGACTTTTGACATTAGCAAAAAAATATTCTTACTTTTCTCAGATGTTTGATATGCTATCATTCAAAACTAAATTTATGTTGTGTATTGGAGAGAATATATATATATATATATATAGCTGTGTTTTTTATTCTAATCTATTATTGATCGGACATCCTTATACATATTTGCGGCACCATTGTAACCTTGTCCCTAAAATTTGGAAAGTGTTAAGCCCTTTCTGTTAAAATCTCGTCAAAATCTCTTCTATCAAACTACTGCCAGTTTGGTCACAAATTTCTCTGAAATCTCAAAACTTTCATTTATATTTAGAACACATACATGTTCTTCCTTTTTCAGCCTCACAAAGTATGATATATTTAATGATTTGAAAAGTTGATATTTCTTACTAATATTTAATGTTCATAATTACTGAGAAAAACTGATCATATTTACTTTGGATTAAAATAATATTGTCTACTTCTTTTTATAATTTCAAACTGTATTTTGGGGGCTCATAAATTTTTAAGTTCCTCTTGGTCCACTGATGATTTATTCCAGAACAAGATCCAATTTTGATAAAAGATCTATAAATGCTCAAAAATGTCAACTTATTCCACACGCCAATTCTTTTTCCTATGTCCTCTTTAAAATAGTTTTAAAATATCAGCTTAGGAAACGATATTTTTTTATTATTTAATTTTTTTTTAATAATAAGTTATAGTCTGATTTAAATCACATACATTAATTTTAAATAGCAGCAGCATATCTACAAAGTTTGTAATTTTAATAATAACTGCATTAATTTATAATTTCTTCTTTTTTGTCGACAAGTGGGCCCCTTAAATCACGGGCCTCCCCGCATTGCTGGCCCTGAGGGCCCAGTTGTTACGCCACTGTTGTGAGATTTATGGACGTATCTTCATAGAATTGATAGAACGACACTGAGCTGACGCACAGCTACTTCCAGAATGATGGTGCAACTAATGCCATTTTTCTTTTTAGAATATAATAAAATAATAACGTATTTTATAGTTTTTATTAAATACGGAACAACCAATTGCTGTGTTTTTAATTAACTACTTGAGATTGCGAGCGCCGTAAATAATATTTAATGTTTCTACGGAATATTAAAATGGTGTAACGGCCACACTAAAAACCATATAGTAAATATATGTACTAAAAACTAATAGTACAAATAATATCTTATGGTAAGCACGCCAATTAATTATTCCTGCAAACAAAGTGTATTTGTTGACAGCTTTTCATCCTTGTCTTTGTGTAACTGAGGGTGGTTCCTCCTTTATTGTGTAAATATTAATACATTAGGTTTATATTCCACTTTAAAATTAAAGTTACAGATCAACAATGTAACTTATAATTAAACAATGTGGATATATTGTTGTATTAAGTGTATATGTTTCTTTCTGTGTTTTATTATAACAGCTGATTAATATAGTAATGTGTTGACGAAGGGAGGGGATAAAATAACTCATTTTTTCAAATTATTATTGTTAGGTACTTTAAGGTATTTAAGAGCTAAAAATTAAAATAGTAAAATACTGCTAAATGTTCAATTCTTGATGTAAATTTAATCTGTAAAAATGGATTGGGAAACACTCATTTAACTTAAACTTTTTAAATCGGTACATTTAAAAATCAACAAATTGTTCACTTTCATC